>VMRM01000035.1:401552-839052 GCA_010277075.1 Poeciliopsis retropinna | reverse complement strand
TGGAAACCCTCGGCATCAGTCATGTATCAGCAGCCGGATGTTACTACTGGCGAAAACGACAAAGAGACAGGAAGTAGCAGGAAGGAGTTTGTTTTTCCTCACAGCAGCACCTACATTCTGCTGGTTTATTTAAAATCTTAACAAAACTTATTAGTTTTGTTTTTGTGCGATGTCAAAGCTTTGGAAAGGCGGCCATTTTCCTTTACGTGAAGGTAACAGTTGCACTTCCTGTTGGTTTTTAGCAAATCATTTCTGCCTCTAATAATAAAAATGTGCTTTGATTTTATGTTTTTAATTAATTTAAATCTTACAAACAATAAATTGTACAAATATATGAATAAATTATAAAAGAATTGCAGAGATTTTCTAAGTAACACATCACTGGTCCTGTAGAGTCGATTCAGATTATGAAGTGATTGTTAGAGTAAAAGCTGCAGTCAGGAGATGATGAAGTCTTTATACTGCTGCTCCGGCTGCTCATCAAGATATTTTTTTATGTACCAGCAGGAGACTCGAGCCTTTAGCTTCTCCTCCACCAGGAAGTCCATGGCTGCCTGCAGGACAGGAAATCAGAGGAGTTGCACTGAAAATCTACCTGACAGAAGCCAGAGTTTACCTGGGACAGGGCAGCAGCGATGCCTTGGCCTCGAAACGTTTCAGGAACGAACGTGGAGATCAGGTCCACCTCCTTCTGCCCGGTGAACCTGTAGTGCAGCACGGCGCATTCACTGTCCCCTGGGAGAACAGAAACGCACATTCACTGGGTCAGTGGCAGCAATACTGTCGATAAAAACACATAAATAATGACTTCATTAAAACAAACAATCAGACCTGACACTGCAAAAACAAAACCTTACCAGGTCATTTTACCTCAGGACACTAGAAAAAGGACAAAACTAACTTACTACAAACTGTTCAGCAAGAAACAGGAGCTGGTTTATGTCAGCAATTGCTTTATGTAGATTTTAAAAATACTAGTTCCACTTATAAAATGTGGAAAATGTATTATTAGAGAAATAATCTGCCAGTGGAACTAGTTCTTTTTCATCAATATTATGAAATTACTGACTTAACCAAGCCATATTTCTTGCTGGAAAGTTACTTGTTAGTTTTGTCCTTTTCTGGGTCTAGTTGTAAGAAGTTGTTTTTACAGTGAACACAAGAACTAAATCTAAAACCTTTGGTGCTCATTTCAATTACATCCAAATTAATAACCCACTTGCTGTGCTTCTTTTGTCCACAAAATGCAGTGAAATGTGTATTATATGCCTCTCATATGTTAGCCGAACCATGGTTGGGGTTGACCCGGTTCGTTTAACATACATGTCATTTACACTTTGTTGGACAGAAGTTGTTAAAACAGTCAGTAGCTTAAAATTACAGAAATCTAAACGTAATTCGGCTGAATCCTCTATGAAAACAACTGAGATTAAATTTAGCGGCGGGAATAAAAACATGAACGTTTCTATGGAGATTCTGTAATCCATATGTTTGAGTGACCCGGGTCCTCCTGGTGGACCCGCCCCGGCTGCAGAGCCTTATCTCCGGCTGAGTTTTACCTTCGCCGCTGCTGCCCGTAGTGACCGTGAAGCGCCGGTTCTGTCGGTCATGTTGGACCTTAAACCGTCCGCTGCTGCTGGAGGAGGCGGTATGGCGGGAAACGACCCGGCGAGTCAGTCCAAAGAGTCTGGAAGTTATTTTTGAGGCCATTTAACACGGTACAAACACCCGCACATGCGCAGTGTGGTCAAAAGCAGGCGCTCTGCAGTTTGTCCGACAGAGGGCGCAAAACACGCAGAAATCATCGTGACGTACTTTTGACCTCCAAAATATTTTATTTACATACCATGACAGATATTTATATATGTAATATATAAAATTACACTAAATTAATGGAAACAGTCCGTGATTTAAAAAAAATAAAATTCTATATTAATGTGTAAGCTTGAAATAGAAATAAATGAAACAAGATCTAAAATAGTCTTATAAATATTCACCTTAAACAAAGAAAAAAAAAAGGTTTTATATTTGACTCCAAAGAATAAAATGAATCAAACTCAATACAAATTTAAACATCATATGTTGGAATTAAAATGAGTAATTTGATCTTTAAAGTTTTTTATTTTTAATCAAAATAATGCTTAAACTAAAACAAGAGGCTTTTGATTACATTTAAAGATTTATTTAGGTATCTTAAATACATTTGACAAGATTTGTCATCACCCTCATTTAAGTTGTAATGTATGTTTTGTTTAAATACTTGCAGTGTTTATGAATCATGTTTTTACTCAGTCAAGGTAAAAACACTAAAAATAGACATAAATGATGGGAACCAGTTGAACCATTTTACACAAATGCTTAGCAGCATTTTTTACATTATTCTTATTTGAGACACACCAAACAGTACAGGGCAGTTATTACATTATAACAGCAGTTATTACATCATAACAACAATAACAAGCTAGACATTAAAGCAAGAAAACCTGCCCCTAAATCAGACCAATAATCAGACAGGATTCTAAATGAGGGTTAAAGGTTAACACAATTTCATGTCATTTTCAACCATAAATTGTTAATAACTTTCACTAAAAGGTCACTGATCTTCACATGTTCTCAGAGGCAGCAGAGTTTTTCACGCCTGCAGCCATCACAGCGAAGAAAACGTTGGGGAAGAACGATCTGGCATAAATGGCCATCTTGGGAAGCGAGGGAGCGATTAGCACTTCTTTCCTCTTGTTGTTCAGCGTCCTGACGATCTCAGCGGCGACCTCGTCTGGAGAAACTCCGCCCGGCTTCCTGCTGAACAGAACTGCAGACACAACACAGATCTTCAGCTTCTAAACATGGTTTGGGTTTAAGCCTCTGATTTTACTCACGGGGCCACAGCAGGGACGTCGAGGCCGCCGCCGGCGCCGCGGTCTCAGGCGCGGAGCGGCTGATGAAGGTGTGGTTGATGGTGCTGACGGAGACGCCCAACTCCTCCACCTCGGCTCTCAGGCAGTCAAAGAACGCCTGGACTGCATGTTTGGAAGCTGCGTCTGGAAAAAACCTCCTCCAATCACAACCTCCCACCAAAACTAGAGGTTTTCATCAAGCAAACTTTAACTAGGACATAGCCGGATTCCCTGTGATGCCAACGTCTCTTAAAAGTCTCTGCTGAAACTGAAGCTTTTAGAATAATTTAACAGGATTAATATTAATTTATTCTGTTTTATTCAGCTGCAAAAACAAAAGAATCTATTAGAAGATAAAAGTCAATAAGTCAAACCAACGTTCTGCTGGACCGCCGCTTTGGCCTGGACTCTGTCATCATTGAGTTTATTTTAATTCATTCTCATATTCTCTGTAATGTTTTGGAAAATCACTGACAAACCGACCCCAGAGCATGATGCTGCCACCACCGTGTTTCAAGTTTAGTGTTGCTTTTTCTACAACAAACCTTGAAAATGGTGACTAATTTGAATAATGAAGTTGTTAATCAGGATATCTGACTGAAACTTTATGAGGAGCTGCTACAACGATTATGATTATGATGCTGGAACCGGTGAGAAACAGATTCATGTTTTTAACTCGCTGGCTCATCTTTGTGACTTTTATTTCCGACTCACACGCAGTGCGGAAAGGCACAGCGATTTTCCCCTGGATGCTGTTGACCAGCAGCAGGTGACCGCTCCTCCTGGAGACCATGGAGGGCAGCACACCTGAAACAGACGTCACATCATCACAGAAATGAAATAAACATCAAGTTAAACATGTTCCAGGCAGCTACCTTTAGCCAAAGTGATGGGTCCAAAGTAGTTGTTGTCCATGAGGAGCCTGTCCGTCTCCAGAGGCAGACTCTGCGCCGGAGCCTTGACCTTCATGCTGCTGTTGAAGATGAGGATGTCCAAGCAGCCGTAGCAGTCCAGAACCTCGGCCACCGCCTCCGCCATGCCGTCCATGTCTCCAAAGTCCAGCAGCACCAGCTTTGGAGGGAAAGTCTGAGGACGAGGACACAACTCAGTGTTTAGTTTCATGAGCTAAAAAAATCACAATTCAGCTCTTTTCTGAGGTCCAGAAAAAATACCTCTACATCAATTTCTCTGTAGATGAACATTTCAGTTAAATGTTGCAGCTTATTGTGTATTCACTGAATGTTCACTGACACACAGACGCAACACTTTACCGCCACAATGTCTGCAGGACGGTCAAACTTTACAGACATTTAGAGAACATAAAAACAATAAAAGCAGATACAATCTGACTTCTTCATGTGCATTATTGTGGGAGGCCACCAGAGGGCGCTGCGGGCCTACAGAGCTGAATGGAAAGCCAGAAGAAAAGAAAATGTAATCATAATTTTTTATCATAAAATGTAATTTGTTTAGTAATAATTATTAAAAATATTGGATAAGATAATTGTTTATAATGTTATTTCTAACTGGACATACGTTAACCAGAGAGATAAACTGAACTGGGTTACAGGGATAAAACATATAATGATATTAAAATTCAACATGTAATAATGCAAAACATGAGGACTAATAAAAGTAACCACCAACAAAAACAAATCAATCAGTCACCTGAACATACAAAGACTACAGGGTGAATATTGATTAGAAAGAAGAAACAAATTGATCAATTTGCTGCTTTGCTCCTCAAGTTACTGCAAACCTCTTTAGACCTGATTGAAATCAGAAGTTATGAGGCAGAAATGATGCTAATGACTGAATAGTGAATAAAAATTAGAAAAAGCATTTACAGGTTTATTTTGTAGGTTTCCGTCCAGAAGCTAAAGCTTTCTGCTGCTTTCCACCATTTATTCATATTTTTTCCTTTCTTGTTTCTTGATGATTATACTTACTACTGTAGGATCTGAAGCGTTTTCCAGTTCATCTGCAAGTTCTTCCAGTTTCTCCCAGCTCTTCCCACAGAGGATCAGCCTGGCTCCTCCTCTGTGAAAAACACCTGCACACACTTTGCACAAGAAACAGAGAAAATTGGAACATTTCAGCCAACCTTCAAACACGGGACTGTTTTATGTCTGCCTCACCTTTTCCCAGCCCAGATAAAGCATCAGTTATCACTACCACCTTGTTGCGTACTGATGTTTTAGACAGCAGGCTGATTATGGCGCCGTAGAGGTAAAAAAATCCAGCTGTTAGCACCACAACGCAGGGAACCACCAGGATGGTGGTGGTCCATGTCGGGTCCATCTCTGGGCTGTCCTGGAAGATTATTTCATTTTACGTTAGAAATCCAGCAGCCATGTTGACAATAAAGTCACTGAAGATGCTCAAGGAAAAATATGAAAGAAAAGTTCCCCATATTTTCAGACAACATGCTTATCGATGCAAACAAACTTGTATCAATCCTTGTGCTAAGCTATGGTGGTTATTTTAGCTTAGCATAAAATAAATGACATCAAGGAGAAAAATTAACATAAATGTCAATTTCAAACCAAAACACTTCTGCATCTAAATGAACATATTTCATTAGTTTTTATTTTTACAGAATTTAGTGACATCAATTTTTGAACTAGCAGGTAGTTATCACTGCTTTCGGCTAGTTAGCTATGCTAACTAGCTTTCAGCTTTAATTTTTTTCTCAAACACTCAAATCAACATTGGACCACAAACTTTAAAGCTCGCTTTAAAAAACATTCAATTATTTATATTTACACTTTTTTTACGCTGCCCTTTTTAAAAAGCAAATCAACAAATGTATATCGTATCAACTAGCTAATATTAGCTTAGCAAAAGGACAATCGAATGGATCACTTCAAAATTCTGTTGTTCTTAATTTTCATTCAAAGTTTTGTAAATATTACAGGAAATGTAGGAGGAATTAATGTCTCACATCTGGTAAATACTGAGCAGAAAGGCAAAAAATAGCAGATATCAAAGTATTTCAAAAATACAGATTGAATTACAGCAAACCATCATTATTTACATTATACAGTCATGGCAGAAAATATGAAGTAACTACACTCTGTTCAGTGGTTCTCCATGTCTGTTGGGTTTTTATGCATTTCAGGTTAGCTTTAAATAATTAAAGATTTTAGGAAAACAGGTATGGAAAACCCCAGAACTAAAAGTGAGTGTACTTTTTTATTCCCATGAATGTCATGAAAGGTCATTGTAAATAATTGTTATATTATGTGTAAATGGAAGATGATTCTGATTTCAGTAGAAACATGAGATGGATGTTAAATAGATTCTCATTCCAGCCGTCTCACCGTCTCTGAAACATTGGATCTCATCTCACCATCTACTATCATTTTCTATGTAACTATGAGCTGAAACAAAGACAGAAAAACAATTTAAACACGATCAAAATGAAAAAAACTGGCTGGATACAGAATAATAAATATTTGTATAAATATAACTTTGACCTTTTTAAGGCAAAATCTTGATTTTTTACCTGAAATTGTTTGCAAAGAAACCATTTTGAAGGCAAATTCTTTATAAAAGATGTTTTCTAAAATGATCGTATGTTGTTCACAGACTTTATTTCATTTTCTTGCAATTTTATGATTTAAAAACAGCAGAAGGACAGAACTATTGAGTTGTTTTAAAACACAACTTTTAGTCCATCTGAGTTTAATTTAACCTCCAGCTGATCTGTGAAGGCTTCAGCTGTTCATGGAAAATAATAACCAAGAAACAGCATCAGGAAGCCCTTATTAGTTATAACATTTCATTTTAAAAGTAATTCAGATCCAAAAATACTTTATTTATCCCAAAGAGAAATTCAATGTTGTTTTATCTCACATTAATTTCTTTAAATAACAAAGATGCTGATGGCTGAGGGCAGAATGATCACATCTGCAAAAATACAATAAAACAAACAGAAAAAACGTGTTTGGTTCACTGCAAAAACACAAAATCTTACCAAGTGGTTTTATTTATTTTAAACTGAGACAAATTAACTTATAAGAAACTTTTCAGCAAGTCATAGCAGCTTATTTTAAGTCAATAACTCCTAAATGTTGATGAAAAGGTTTGAGTTCCACCAGCAGATTATTTCACTTAAATTTTCCCAGTGAAACTAGAACTTTTTTTTAAAATCAATATTAAGGAATTACTTACTTAAAACAAGCTGCTCTTGCTGACAATTTACTTCTAAATTAGTTTTGCCAAGTAAGATATTTGTACTGAAAGCTGGATGAAGATACTTGGTAAGATTTTATGTCTTTTCAGTGTTTGAGAAAAGACAAACATTGAAACATACTGCCACGGTGAAACAAATAAAATGATATAAGTGCGCAGAGACACAGGAGACACAGGACGCCTGCAAACCGTTCAGACCAAAGACTGAAAACTATTCCTGGATCTGAGGCGACGCAGCTGCAGGCCGGAGTCCCAGAGCCCACCTCACCTGGACGTGTTGTTCCAGATTTCTCTCATCTAACGCGATAAAACCAACAAGCAACATGAAGCATCAGCTGGAAACATGAACATAAGCTTTTGGTTTGGAGCTATGCTGCCGAGCTCCAGCCGTTTGTCCAAGTTAAGCTCTCTATATATAAATCAGAACTAAAATAGATGCTGAACTTTTCAATGTCACCCAATCCTGCAACAGCTTGATTAGGAGGAAAGAAAAGAGTTTATCTTCTGGTCTGCTTTGTCTTTCTATATTCTAACATTTCAGTGAAAATGCAGGAACATTAAAGAGTTTAAATCAGATCAACAAAATGATCTACAGGAGTTCTGACTCCCACTCACTGTTTCCCAGTCGACGGCAGACAGTCGGGTCTGATTCGCCTCCTGAGGAGCTGGAGCTGCACGGCTCCTGCAGCACGGCTCCTGCAGCACAACAACTGGCCGGCCCTCAGGGGCCACACTTTGGGATTTGAGCTCTTTTAATAGCCGCACAGCTGACTCGCTTGCTCTCCCTGTGCGTTGTCAACATGGCATGTATGGAGAGACGGCGATTCCACCGCCTGCAAAACCAGCTGAGATCAACATCTTCCTGCTAAATGATCAGCAATTTAGTAATCAATTATTCTATTGATTAATCAGATAAACTTTTTTTTTGGCACATTCTGCAGATTTTTCATTAAATTTTATACAATCTCAGAAATACATAGCAAAATGCAAATAATTTTATTCATTTCAAATAAGAAAATAAACATATAATTGCCTAAAACAACAGCGTTCCTTTCTGCTTGCCTTAACATCAGTAAAACGCAGCTCTGATCTGGTGGACAATTTTCAATATGTATTAAATTAATCTAAAAGATCCTGAATATGAGTTTGTTTATTTTTTTAACCAAATGTAGCTAAAACTATTTCACCAGTTCTGCGTAGAACAGATTTACAAAGGTAGTTCCTCACCATAAATTCAAAATGTAAATATATATATAGTTAAGATTTTGACTTGAGATATGTTGTTCTTTTAGCAAACTGCTTTTTTAGAGTCTGTATATTCCATTTAATTATGATTTTATAAATAAATTAGTTCAATCACAGCTAATCTAATTATCTATTTCAGTCCTACTTTCGTTTTTAATTTTTAAAATAAATTTCTCAGCTTATGAATTATATGAATTCTGTCTATTAGAAAAGACAGAATTTCCCCAGAGCAACTGGAATAAGTACCAAAATTCTGCAGGAAGACAACAGCAAAAGCATGTAAATATATAATATTATGTAATGTTTGTGGTGAAATATACATTTTTGTGCAGAGTGATAAAGTCCCACCGATTGATCCCACTGATTGATCCCACTGATAACTGATTGGATGAATTTACTCACTTGTTGGAGTCTTCGCAGATTATTAAAACTTGACCAAATCTGGCCCATATTCTAAAACCGGTTAGAAAATTAGTTTGCAAATAAATTAAAGTTCTTAACTTTAATAAGTAATTTAAAGGCCCAGCTAGTCACCATTAGCAATTAATATTAATATCAGTGTATTTTTCAGTATTTTAAGACATGAAGCATTAAAAGATATCATCATAAATAAATGTACAACACTGTGTGTGCCACTGTAAATGAGATGCAATTTACATACAATATTTCCACTGCGAGCTTTCGTAGTTTTCCGACTTGGAACAGCCTCCAACTTCAGAGGAATGCGCCATCTTTTTTCCCCACCAGAAATAGTTCGAAGCTTTTATTGTGAAGGTCTGACCGGATGCAGTTCGCTCTGCCCAGAGGAGTCCCCGGTGTCTCTGCGCTGATACAGCAGCCGACAGTTTGTATGTATTTTCTCTCCCTGCCTGTCAGAGCAGCTATTTTCCCTCCGCAGCAGCTTCTTGTCGGCATGATGTCAGATTTCGAGGAGTTTGAGAAACAACTGAGCGAGAACCGACAAGGTTAGTTTATTTATTTACATTTTTAAATGTCTTTTTCTGTCCGTCCCGGTTTTTAAGGCGCTAGCTAGCGACGTTCCGGCTGCGCGTGCCGCTAGCTCGCTGATTTTATGAATGAATAAACCGGCGTGACGACAAACTTCATGTTTCTGCGGTTCGGATGGTTCCGTGCGGGTCCAGACCGCAGCCATTATTTCCAGGCTGCAGCTCACCTGCGGGGGGAAGAGCCAGGAACACCCTCTTATTTTAATCATACTTATTATTACATTCATCTATTACAGGATGCAAAAAGCTTGATGTTTTAATCTGCAGCAGCTGTCAGAAATCCACATCCACTCATATGCAAAATGTCATATTATCTTATATTTAATTGATTATGTATAAAAGGTTTTTCAACCAGCATGGAAGGATTGTACAACAAACTGTATTTACTTGTTTGCTCATTTCTTAATTCACATATGATTACAATTATTCATTCATATAAATATTTAATTAGCAGGTTCTGGATGTACTTTATCCAGAGTTGGTGAGAGTAGAAATAAATGTACTTAAGTAACAATATCCAATAAATTACTCCAATAAGAGCAAATATAAAGTCAAAAGTCTTAAGTAGTGAGTAATAAATCATAACATCTGATTTAATGTTAAAATATTAAGTTAGCTGGAGATTCTGGTATTTTAAGGACTAAAAAAATAAAATAACATAATTCTAAATTAAATTCAGGCAGAAGAAATGCTTTTTCTACATCAAATGTATTAAACTAATTCTTACAATATTATATTACTTATTGTAAAGTATTCCTAATCTTTATACTTAAAGTAAAGTAATACTTTACTTTTACTTATAAAGTAAGTAAAGTAATACTTTACTTACTTTATAAGTAAAGTATTATTTACTTTATCTTCTGTAAAAATGTGAGGTCTCACTCAAGCCTGTTTTATTTATAAAGTTTCTCAAAGTGGGTCAAATATTCAGAAATTTGACTTAAGAGCAGCAATACGTCATAATAATGCTACTATAGTACAAGTAAAAGGTACAGTGTGGTAAAACTACTAAAAGTATGTTTGTTTTAAAAGTATTACTTAAGTAAATGTTCTTAGTTACCTCTCACCTCTGGTTTAATCCTGACAAACTCTATATTTTGAGACTTTTCAGACTGAATAATTGTATCGGAGTCAGGAGGTCGAGTTTTTAAAGATCGGTCAGAAAACTGCTCTGTGTTTAATGGAGGAGGGTCTCTGTGCACAGAGAGGGAGAGGGAGCGGCACAGGAAGCGGAGTCGCAGCGGGTCTGCAGGCCGCGGCGACAAGCATCGCAGCTGGAGCAAAGAAGACCGAGGGAGCCGCAGCCGGGAGAAGAGGAGCCGCAGCCGAGACCGGAAGAGCCGGGACCGCCGCAGCTCCTCCAGAGAGCACAAGAAACACAGGTCAGGCTCCTCCTCACCAAGAGGAAAACAAACCGATACTGGGACACCGGCTGTTACCAACACCGGCTTATGTGGTGATTCTCTCCGTCTAGCCGCTCACCGAGGAGAACGAGGAAGAAAAAGACGTGTAAATACTGGGACGTTCCTCCTCCGGGCTTTGAGCACATCACACCGATGCAATACAAAGCTATGCAAGGTAACTGTACCCTTCCCTCCGTAACTCGTTGACAGCTCTTTTAGCGTTTCATTGTCTGTTTCATCTGATGCTTCGTCTCACGTCTGTCTAACGCCGACTCTCCCTCAGCGGCGGGTCAGATCCCGACCATAGCTCTGCTGGCTACCGCCGCCACCACCGGAGTGGCTGCTGCGCCCGCGCAAGTTCCCATCGTCGGCAGTCAGATGACGAGACAAGCCAGGCGGCTGTACGTCGGGAACATCCCGTTTGGCGTGACGGAGGTGAAGGCTGCACCACGCTGCGCTGTTCCTTAGTCCTGCATCATTCTTCATCTCGTTTTGTGATTCTGCTGCGCAGGAGTCGATGGCAGAGTTCTTCAATGCTCAGATGCGTCTGGCAGGCCTCTCACAGGCGCCCAGCAACCCGGTTCTGGCCGTCCAAATCAATCAGGACAAAAACTTTGCTTTCCTGGAGGTCAGCCTTAAAGATTCCAGTCAGTCTTTTGTAAAGCTTTGATTTTCCTACAATAGTTTTTACTGCTTTAAGATGTCTCACATAGAAAGTCTCCACTCATTAATAATTCATATTATTTTCTGCAAGACTTTGAAATAAACCTTCAGAGTGTATTTGGTGCAAACACACAAAAAACAAATGCAACAGAAAAACGCTGCAACCACAGCAAATAGAAGCATTTAAAATGAAAAGAGCAAAAACAAAAAAAAACATCAATTATGAAATGCTGCAAACTCGCGCCACAAAATGGAGGTCCTCCAGGCCACTAGGGGGAGTCGACCAACAAATCATGTTGGACCAGGCCCTCAGTAAAGATGGGATGTTGGAAGAAAGATGGAGGAAGAAAGTGAAAACTGTATTTTTCTTCATGTCTTATAATGTTATAGAGTAGCAGCGCATTTACGTAGGTATTATCCAGACTCCCCCTAGTGGCCTGGAGGACTTCAGTTCTGTTCTGCAAGTTGGAATCACTTTCTACTTGTTGATTTTCTTTACCGTCTGCAGTATTTTGTCCTTTCCTTCCTGTGGTTATAGCTTTTTTTAGTTTTAAAATATTATTCTGCTGCATTTTTTGTTTTTTGGGGGGAATTTATGAAACCCTGAAATTTAAAATTAGAATATTACATCAGACCAAGAAAAAAAACCCCAGTAAAACATGGGTTTGATAATAAGTATGTTTATTAAATTCTTAAAAGTTGTTTTTAAAATCTACTTTTAATCATTGGAAACAAGACTTGTATAGTTTATTAAACGTCCTGATGCCAGTTTCTGTCCTGTCTCTGTCTCCTGTAGTTCCGGTCGGTGGACGAGACGACGCAGGCCATGGCCTTTGACGGGATCATCTTCCAGGGTCAGTCGCTGAAGATCCGACGGCCTCATGACTATCGGCCGTTACCTGGAATCTCGGAGCAGCCGGCCTTCCATGTCCCAGGTGTCCGCCTCTCCGCTGCAGCCGCCCCGCTCTGCTGGGCGCGCTCTAACTCTCCTGTCCTCCCGATGCGTAGGCGTCGTCTCCACAGTCGTTCCTGACTCGCCTCATAAACTTTTCATCGGAGGCCTTCCTAATTACCTTAACGACGACCAGGTATTTACTGACGGCAGTCTGCTCAGCTTCTCTTGTTTTCCTCTCTTTTCTCTCTCACGCTGAGCTTTTAGTCGCTCTCAATCGGGCATTAATGGCTGCCGAGGCTTCCTGTAGAAACATGGCACCTTTAATAATGATCATAATGTAGGAATCTGACTGCAATAATGTCAAATATTTTGTGGTAGCTCCAACATGATCTACATTCTTGATGTAATAGAGTCCTGATAACAATCTAATGTTAAGCAAAATGCCTTAGGAAAGGTAAGTACATTTTAGCTTTATAAAATAAACATCATTTATTTTTTCTCAAAGAAAAAGTCCACCTGAATAAAATACAAGCTAAGCTTTTTATCAGGTAGTTGAAATTTGCCTTTCTGGATTTTTTCAGTTGCTTGGTGTTTTTTTGCGTTTAGGTCGACATTGTGTCTGCTCCTCGGATGGAACGGAAATTTGATGGTTTTATCTGCAGTCAGATGTTTATCAGATATTAAAAAGTGAAAGTCAGCAGTCTGTGGGAGTTTCTAGTCCAGATGTAAGGCATGAAGCAGGTCTAACATTCATGACCAGGTCCTGTAAAATGAATTTTCATCTCCAAACATAAAGCATCTGAACTGATACCAGCTGATGAGGACGAAGCGCTGAAACGTCCCTGAACCACTCCAGAAACGCCTCCAGCTGTTAAGTGGACTTTTCTTTTGAGTCAGACGTTGTTCAGATGTAGCCGCTACCTTTTGCTCATGCAGCCTGCTGTCTGTTATTCTCTTTCTCCTCTTCATTTCCTGAATAATTTCAGTCACTTGCTCTGCGTTGATACTCACAGCTCTTTCATTTTTGTCCCCCCACTTTGTCCCCAGCTAGGGGCCAGTCAGATCGTTAAGTCTGCGCTCATAATTTGTTCAGTAGTACTCATCCACTGCTGCCATGCCAACATGTAACTCAAGGCAAGTAAGAATCTCTGAGCCACACTCGGATCTGCAGCCAGCCGCCAGGCTCTCTGTTTCCCATCATGCCTTTGGAGCGCTTAGGATCTGTTTATCTGGGGGGAAACACAGCAGCTCATTGAGACGAGGTGGTGATTATTAGCAGTGGGGGGGTTCTGTAAAGGTAAGCTTTGATTGGATGGTTTGTTTATTTAGCTTCAAAAAGGCAGGGCTAGTTATTAAAATGTTAACTACTTACATTACGCAAACAAACTTCAATGCATTTTATTTGGGTTTCAGGTGAAGAACCAACACAGTGTCTGCTGCTCAGAGAAGAGGAAGGGATTCAGTGTTTTTCTGAAAAGTGTGGCATGCATTTGGATTCAGGGAGCTGCACTAATTTAGGGCTGAAAACTAGCATGTTATTTCCTTAAACCTGGAATCTGCAGCCTCTATAAACCTGAAGAGTCCAGATGAACAAAACTCATTTAGAGCCAGAGATGTTAAATAACCTTTCATGAAAAAATAACTTGAATATCTACTGTAGGAAATGTTATTTTATTTCTGTGTTTAGATTTTAAAACAAAGAACAGCAGAAAACATTAACGAAAAGAGGATTGATACATTTTCTTATTTGGGACGTTTCAATAAAAGTTCATGCTTAGTTTATTGTGGAGTAAAAAAAATATCAAATCAATTTTTTTGGTGATTTTAGTTTTTAAAAAAAGAAATAATTTTTTGAGGTCTAGATCAAAGAATAGCTATGTGTTAGAATGGCCTAGTCAAAGTCCAGACTAGAATCCCACTGAGAAGCTGTGTCAAGACTTTAAATTGACGTCCACAGATGCTCTCCATGCAGTCTGAGTACTGTGCATGCCGCACCTTTCAGTTCAGGGGGGTGGATGCTTTTGCATGTCAGTGCTGCAGCCAGGCAGTGCTGCAGCCAGGCAGTGCTGCAGCCAGGCAGTGCTGCAGCCAGGCAGTGCTGCAGCCAGGCAGTGCTGCAGCCAGGCAGTGCTGCAGCCAGGCAGTGCTGCAGCCAGGCAGTGCTGCAGCGTTGCATCCTGGCATTCAGAGGGAGTTCTGCTCTCAGAGCTACTGGCTGCTGTCTGCAGGTGAAGGAGCTGCTGACGTCGTTCGGGCCCCTCAAAGCCTTCAACCTGGTGAAGGACAGCGCCACATCGCTGTCCAAAGGTTACGCTTTCTGCGAATATGTCGACATCAGCGCCACCGACCAGGTAAACGCTCTGCTGCATCCAACCGCTTCAGCAGGCGGTTGGATGCGTCGGTTGAAGCTGTGGTTGTTTCTGTTCAGGCGGTCGCCGGGCTCAACGGGATGCAGCTGGGTGACAAAAAGCTCATCGTCCAGAGGGCCAGCGTGGGCGCCAAAAACACTAATCCTGTGAGTTTGAGATGCGATGAATGACTCAAAAATGAGCCAAATGTGAATTAGGTTTTCAAAATGTGGGAGAGATACAACTATAAATCTGTTCATTGTGTTTCTGTTTTGTGTAACATTAAGATTAATAATTCCATCAGGACTTGGGTTTTGCAATGGGATGTTGATAACAGAAAACTAGATACGGTGCAGGAGCTTGTGGAGAATGAACAGGCAAAACCATAAAGTTGCTCTAAAGTGCCAAAAATGTGTTGAATAAATAAAATATCAATAAACACACAGAGACAAAATTATGCCAACAAACAAACAATCTTTAGCAATCAGTTTGATCCTCCTGCCCCTTTAAAACTTATTTTAATTTAAGTTTTTAATTTACATTTAAAACTTCATGCAAATGAGATTTTAAATTAATTACAAATTACTTTGTTCAATAATTGATTAGTCACATGTTATTCAACAAACAAAACGTTATTCCTCAACATGTAATTCACTACTCTTAGTAAAATAAGCTCAGTCTCTTCACTGAAAATATGACATTAACATTTCAAAATATGTTAAAATACCATGAAATAAATAAATAGGTCAATGGCAGTTTGACAAATTCTTAAGAACCTTTAAGGCATGAGACAAAAATAATCCACAGGGGCTATTTCAAGATCCTTAATAGTTTCATAGATAAACTTATCAGAAATAATTAAAATTCATTATGGAGTTCTGTTCTGCTAACGCAGAAGTGGTAAAAAGAGAAAAAATAAATCAATTAACAACCATGAACAAAACGACACAAACGGGCTGAATGTCAGTTTCATAATTTATATCAAGTTTTTTTCTTCTTCAGCTTTTTAATTTAATAAGCTCCAAGAAGTGACTGCAGGAGTAATTCACTTTACAACAGCGCCCCCGGTGGCTGGATGAATGATTACACATAAAGTTGGTTAAACGTTAGTTTTTCTGGTTCATTGTGTCACGCCCCACCTGAAGAGCTCTGGCGCCCCTCATTGGTTCGCGCCCCTCTCTTTGAAAAGCCCTGTTAGCTCATTGTCCGTCTGCAGACCTCCATCATCGAGACGCCGGTGACGCTGCAGGTGCCGGGGCTCCAGCGGCTGCAGAACTCCGGCCTGCCCACTGAGGTGCTGTGCCTTCTCAACATGGTGATGCCAGAGGAGCTGGTGGACGACGACGACTACGAGGAGATCCTGGAGGACATCCGCGAGGAGTGCTGCAAGTACGGCAACGTCCGCTCCATCGAGATCCCCCGGCCCGTCGACGGCGTGGAAGTCCCCGGCTGTGGAAAGGTTCAACTCACACGTAGAAAAGATTAAGCTTTTACAAACAGGCACACCTGAGCTGAAGTGTTACTTGGCTCATTGCTGCCATCTTGTTAGTTAATATGCTGAGGGAAACACAAGCCATGTTTCCCTCAGTGTTTTTTATTTACGTTTTGAAATATCGCATCAGAAACGATTAAAGGAAAATCAAATTTCCTAATTAGTTTCCTTTTGCGACATTTTAAAACTTTGCTCAGAAATTTCAGCTAGATGAAAACATGACTGCTAGCATATATTTAGCAGCCGCTTGGTTTGTATGAGAACAGGTAGTTGCATAACGGGTCGGTTCTGATCCGTTTTCTGCTCCTTTCCTCCAGATCTTTGTAGAGTACGTTTCTCCTGCAGACTGTCAGAAAGCCATGCAGGCCCTGACCGGCCGTAAGTTTGCTAACCGAGTGGTTGTGACCAAATACTACGACCCGGATATGTACCACCGACACGAGTTCTGATCCGACACGAGTTCTGATCCACCAGACCGCTGGTCGGCCCGCTTCCTGTTCCTCCTCTGGAGGGAAGCTGGAAAACCGTCACTGTGTCATCGTCCTCTGAACCCGGAGCGCCACGGAGTCCAGAACCTCAGATCAATTCATCTGGATTAAACACAGAGTAGCGTTTCCATGGAATCGGGATCAATGTGGGATTACAGTCAGGAAAGTTTTCTGGAAAACAAAATCAGAAAAACTTTGGAAATTATATTTTTCAAGACATTTTCCATTCTGTCCGTTTGTCCTGCTGTCTTTCCTTCATTGTGTCCATTATTGATCATTTCTTTACTCACATCCATCCATCCTGACCGTTCTAGAAATATTGACCATGAAAATATTGTCAACTTTTGTATTTATATTGTAAATCTGGATAAAATTGAGAATTCTGGGAATTTGATCCTGGAAAAGTACTGTTGATGATGACGGTGATGATGTGATGATGATGATCCGGAATCGTGTTTGCGGAGCAACCAGACAAAGCGCTGTCTCGTATTCAGTCCAAACTCAAACTGCCTGAGCGTCGCTGAGGAAGATTTTCCTCCAGAGCTCAAACATTTATGTATGTATGTATGTATGTATGTATGTATGTATGTATGTATGTATGTATGTATGTATGTATGTATGTATGTATGTATGTATGTATGTATGTATTTAATTATTCTGCATTTAAAAACCCATCATGAAATGTTGCTGCAGAGAAATATTTATTGAATTTATAAACTAAATATATCCTGCTTTTTGCCCCATACATTATTATTCCTTTAAACTCTACTGTGCAAATTTGCTGCTAAAGTAAATTATGTAAATATGAAACATTAGTCTGGAAATGAAAGCACACAAACTTCAAGCTGCTCCAGTTACCCAGATGGAAACTTGACCGTTTGCTAAACCTTTTTTATTTAAGATCTATAAACATAAATGTTTAAGTTAGGGTTCTAACCC
This sequence comes from Poeciliopsis retropinna, assembly GCA_010277075.1. Lineage (NCBI taxonomy): Eukaryota > Metazoa > Chordata > Actinopteri > Cyprinodontiformes > Poeciliidae > Poeciliopsis > Poeciliopsis retropinna. Next base: position 821,481 of record VMRM01000035.1, on the reverse strand, counting down.
TTATGAAGTATTATATTTACATGTATTTATTTATATTTTATAAGTCACATCTGACCATCAGTGGAGCTACAGACCGTGTATTTTTAGCTGCCACCAGTAGGGGGCACTAGAGCTCATAGAGAGTGAAGGCTTAACAAATGGTCAATTTTAATAGTGTATTAAACGATTTTTCCTAAATTTTTAAACAGTAAAGCACTTTAAAAACAGTTAAACACATGTTTAGAGTAGCACCTTTCTAGATTTGTAGAAGATGCACCGAATACTTCACAGGTTATCGTTTTATTGCTGTTGCATCCTGAAATTACTTCAGTATATTTAAAATATTCTGCTTTAAAATAAAAGACACCTGAGCAAACATTGTCTTGGATAAACAGAATAACTTCTGGTCATGTGTAAATTTGTGTTTTATTGTGTGAATCAAACATATCAGCTGGTTTGAAGCAGCTACTGTGTGTTTTATATGCAACTCGGACGGCCAAAAATGTAAAGGAAGAGGAAAGTTTTTAGTTTCTATAACCTCCTGCCACTGCCATTGCCTCGAATAAACGCTTGTCCCCCTATATCTGGCTGCTTATGTGGATTTTTCTGTACATATTGAACACAAATAAATTTTAAAAATTACACTGCTTGATGTGTTTACTGGTAAATGTTCTAATGCTGTTTTGTAGTATATTGAAGTATATTTCATTCATGTTATAATATCAACACAAAAGAAAACAAAGTTGTCATTTATATTTTGTTTTTAAAAATTTCCATTACCATCACAATTTCAGCTGCTCTTTTTTTTATCATTATATGTATTTAGAACTTTCTTTATTATTTATAAACCTTCTTTAATACAATTTATTGCTTATTTCACCACTAAGTAAATTTTCTCATTTAAGTTTTAAATTGAACCAAGTCTGAAAATTTCATAGCACCCATTTTAATAGAAATGGCTGTTTGTTCAATCTTTGTACCTTTCTTGATTGTTGTATTGTAGTTGTTGTTTGTTCATTTATTTACCCTTTAAAAAATTACATTATCAATGCACAAATTTACTTATATATTTTTCTAATTTTAAAAAAATCAAATAAAATATTAAATTGTCATAAATAAAAAAATTCTGAAGAATTTATTTAATTTTTTGAATATCAGCACAACATTTTTGTAGTGAAAAATTTATCATTTAATTTTTTAATTCCAAAAAATAAACAAAGAAAAATGACTCTTATTTTTTAGGTTTCAGCCGGATGTGGATGGTTCCTGTCTACGTCAGACGCATTGACGTGACGACAGTCGTCAGGACCGCTAGGTGTGTGACAGATGCCCGGTCAGGCAAACCCGCTTCATCCAGCGCCGCGGAGCGAAGCGGGACGGCGGGACGGCGGGGCTCGTGGTCGGGATTCTTTCTCCGGCTCCGCTGAAGAGGAACCGCGGACTGGAAAACATGTCCGGCGACAAGGCGACCGGAACCTGTAACAGGTTCCAGCCGAACATCTTCAATAAGAGCAAATGTCAGAACTGCTTCAAGTCCCGGGAGGTTCACCCGCCGAACCGCAGCGACCTGGAGCAGGTAGGTCCCTGCCGCGGGTACCGGCTCCTGCCGCTGGTACCGGTCCCTGCCGCGGGTACCGGCTCCTGCCGCGGGTACCGGCTCCTGCCGCGGGTACCGGTCCCTGCCGCTGGTACCGGCTCCTGCCGCGGGTACCGGTCCCTGCCGCTGGTACCGGCTCCTGCCGCTGGTACCGGCTCCTGCCGCGGGTACCGGTCCCTGCCGCTGGTACCGGCTCCTGCCGCGGGTACCGGTCCCTGCCGCTGGTACCGGCTCCTGCCGCTGGTACCGGTGATGTTCCGTTACATCTGACCCGGTCCACGGAGGAAACTTCCCGCGCTAATTTAAAGTTATTGATAGTTGTGAATAATTCCTGTCATCTTGGTTATTCGCTCGTTTCTCCAGTATTTATGTGTAAATTATTAAAATATGAATTTTGACTTATTTTGGCTTTCATGACTATAACTATTTTTATCTCGTTATGAACAATCAATTAAATATTATTAAAATATTTTACTTAAAGAGGAATGTTTAGTTTTTCACATGTGAAATAAAGTTGGCTTTATTACACTTAAATAGTTTTTGCTCATTTAAAAATTCACTTTTTCTAAGTCTGATCTCACCTTAAGTTGTGATAAAAATATTAACTAACAGATTTCCTCTATTAATATTTCTTTCATCACGCATGATTGTTTTATAACCTCAAACAAAGTGTAATATTAAAGTTATCCTGAGTAAATACAAAAATTCAGATTTTCTAATAATGTTATTTATTAAGGAAGAAGGAACTTTCCAACCCAACCTGGCCCTGTTTTAATTAGGCCAAACTGCAGTTTTTCTCTCTTGGCACCAACAGACATGCAGCTTCTGCAGCAACTTGCAGCGAATCTTTTACATCACTGAGGAGGAATTCTGACCCACTGAGCACAAAACGCTTCATTTCAACATCTGTTTGTTCTAGAGCAGAAACGGCAGTTTGATCCGATTGGCCGAAATCTGACTTTTACATTCATGTTTTTAATTTAAGTTAGTCTGAGTTTGTTTTAATTAGTTCAGGCTAGCTTTGTTTTGTTAGCCGGAGTTAGTTGTCGTTGGATTAGTTTAAGTTAGTTCAGGTTAGTCTGGGTTAGTTTTACAGCAGCTGTGTCATCCATCCTCTGAATTTCCCCCAGAGTTTGTCAGATCCTCCATGAGTCGGTTTCTGGGTTAGGGGTTAGGGTTATGGGTTCTGCTTGTGGCCTGCTTTCCTGCTGTCAGACCGGTTCTGTTTATGATGTTTCAGTGATCTGCCTGCCTTGTAAAAATAGTTTTTACGTCTGGATGAAATCATCCTGGCAGCGTCTGGCAGCGTTGTCCCTGCTGGTCGGTGAGAGGAGCGCGCCAGGCGTTGTTCCAGGATGTTATCACCTCTGACCTCATGCCAGGTTTCTGCACAGCCTGTAATTTCAGCGCGTTGCTCAACCTGCAGGCGCTCTGCACGCCGCTGCTCTGACGTGCCTGATGTGCCTCCAGATATGAAATGCTGCACAGCTCTATGATGTTGTGTCTTTAATAAATCTGGTGTAGTTTGTTTTTGAGGCAGAAACCTTTAGAATCTAAAGTGCTTCTGTTTTCGTTTGTGAACCAGATGCTGATAATAAATCACATCAAATAAAGATATGGAAATAAAACATGAATGACATTCAGCTAATTTTCAAGGTATCACTTGGAAAAAATGACCACAATAGTCAATTGTGATCAATGACATCAGGATTTCCCTGAAAATGTTTCCTGGACTAATTTGTACCAACTGGTCCTGTTACTGGTCCTGTTACTGGTCCTCCTTCTGTCTCCTGACCGGTGACCCTGATGACCTTCCTGCCCTCTCTGCCTCCAGGCGAAGCCCGTCTACGCCGGCTGGTTGTGTTTGGCTCCTGAGGGAACGGACTTTGATAATCCCGCCCAGAGGTCCAGGGTAGGACGTGATTCTGATTTCTGACTTCATCACGTTTCTCTCTCTGCTCCTAACAGAAGGTTTTCTGTTTCCAGAAATGGCAGCGGCGTTTCTTCGTCCTGTACGAACACGGCGGCCTGACGTACGCGCTGGACGAGCTGGTGGGACGCACCGAGACGGTTCCGATCCGGAACTGAGACGTGTTACAGAGATTAATCCTAATGATGAACATTTATCCTGTTTATTAACTTTATTCCTGGTTCTGCAGAGTTCCTGGGTTTAAACTCAGTGTTTTCTACTCTCTCTCTTTCAGCCCAGCACTCTCCCACAGGGATCCGTCAACATGAACCTGTGCACCGGCGTTACGGACGCCGAGATCCGGACCGGCCAGAGGAACGTGCTGTGCATCGCCACGGCGACGCAGGATGTCTTCATCCGCGGCAACAGCAGAGAGATCATCAGCGGGTCAGCAGGAAACTGGACGCCACTCTCAGCCAATCAGATGCAGACTCACCGGCTCTCTCTCTCTGTCCTCACCAGGTGGGGCGAGCAGCTCACCGCGTACCTGTCTGCTAACGAACAGCAGAAGAAGAAACGCAGCGTTGACTCTGTGGCCAATCAGGTAGCAGAACAAACCAAACTCTGATCTGCTGAACCTAAAAGCCTCCAGCAGCAGAAGAAACTATTTCAGAATAAACCCGAGTCTGTTGCCGTGGAAACACATGAATATTTAGCCACAATCTGAAAATGTAAAGATGTTTGTGCTCAGTGTGTTTACACTGTCAGCAAGCAGGAAGGTGTCTGATTACGGTTTGTTTCCTCCCGAGTCTCAGACTTTGCAGCTGCAGAGGATTTAATGAGGATCGATCTGTAAGAAGCTGCAGCTTCACCTTGTGTTTATTACAAATCATCAAATTAAATCTTTATTTGATCTTCAGTGTTTTAATGAATGAAAATGCTCAATATGCTGATTAATCACAAAGTGATATAAGGTGGTTTGGGTGATTTTTAAGGTTAAAATTTAAAATTTTCAGATCTGAAATTTGAAAACTATCTGAGAAAATATTTGAATTTGCAGAAGTTTTCTCTTAGCCATGTTTCTAAAACATCCGTCGGTCCGTTTGTTCCTCCCTTCACTCCTTCCTTGTGAAATAAAAACTCTGATCTTTTTCTGAAGTTTTAGTGATTGTAACGCCTTGTTCTGTGTTTCCAGGACAACCATCAGGACCCCAGCCCAGCAAACGTGGCCGCCGCCGGTCGGAGCAGTCCTGCGTCGGCGGCCGGGCCTGCGGGCCCAGATGTGTCTCCGGTCCGGGCCGTGACCAGAACCGACCCGCCTGCAGGAGGAGGTAAAGACGGATCAGGTCCTGATCGCTAACTTATGGAAATCTCAACTTTTGTTATATTTATCCTTGTGAGTTACAGATCAGAAGTTCCCTGATGTCTCTAAATGCAGCACAGAGTGAAAGTTTTATGAGAATCAGAATCAAATCAGACGAATGAAACATAATTAGATGCATCATGGTGTCCATAACCTCGCTGCTGCTGATTTTCTTCTGATTTGATGAGATTCTGCATCCTGCAGCCTTCGAGTCTCTGCGTATATGAAACAAGTTATTTTATTTCAACAAATTGAAAATTCACAGAGCTGCAAAGGAAACAGAAACTCCAGATACATTTCAGAGGAATTACTAAATGATGAAATAAAACAGATAATACAAATAAACTTTAATATAAAAATGAATCAGAAGATCCAAGTGATTCTTATGTAAGAGCAAAAATACGACCTTTTCTGCTCCTTCTTAACGTTTCATCCTGATGCGGCCGATACAAACCAAACTATCACAATGTTGTGGCCGAGTTTTTATTTCCCACATCCAGAGTATTTCCTCTTTTCCTTAGTTTTCATATTCACAGCAGAGGCGACGTCACACTGTGTGTTGCTGGAAAAACGAGTTTTACTCTTTTGAAACAAAGATAAAATGATTTGGAGTTGGCCTTTATCTTCATCGGTGATTATCACGGTTACCATGGTTACCATGGTTACCATTTACAGCCAGTTAACGACAGTTTGTGAAGCAGAAGTGTTGATGTAACCTGCAGATTTTAGGTTTTACACCTGAATCATAATATTCAGTGTTTTCCGCTGTTTTCAATTGGTTTTAGATCGATTGGTTCTAGATCGATTGGTTCTAGATCGATTGGTTTTAGATCGATTGGTTTTTAGATTAATTGGTTTTAGATCGATTGGTTTTAGATCGATTGGTTTTAGATCGATTGGTTTTAGATCGATTGGTTTGGTGGTTTAGTGACAAAAGAAACTTTTTACCAGTTTTTTCCAGTGTCGGTTGAACCAACTGGAGGAAAACTGGAATCCAGATGGAAAATCTAAAAACATTCTGGTTTTTAGTGTGTTTGTTTTGGCCAACACAGTTCCTGTGAAAATCTCTTTCCTTGTTTCTTTTTCCTGGAAAAACTGCAGAAATGTCCAGCAGCTCATGTTGGTTTGACACGTTTTCATCCAACTCAATATTTAAGTTCTGGTTCTGAAAACAACGTGAACCGAACCAACAGAGTTTGACCTTCACATGACCTCTGACACGCAGTTATCTGTCCTTATTTCTGAAAGTATAAAAGAGTAAAATAATAAACTATCAAGACATATTATTACATTTCATATAAGGAATTAATATTGAATACTAGTTTTTATATTAAAAATATTTGGTTTATTTAAATTGTGTAAATTCAGAGCCGATGCTCCTCTACAGTAAAACTGACCCAGTTCATTTAGAAATAGACAATAAGTTGATTTAATGCCAGTAAACTGTGACCATGTGGGGATTCAGTTCACTGCGGCGGTAAATCAGAACTCATCCGTGTTTCCTGGATTTATGAGGCTCTTAAATAATTTCTGAATCAGATTTTATTCTCCACCAGAAAACAAAGAATTTAATAAAATCCTTTGATCCTTTAATTCCTGCTGCTCTCGTTTAACACGATGGACCAGTGAGTCCTTCACTGGGTTTGTTTCCTGCAGCATTCCTTCCAGTTTCTGTCACAGAGACATTTCATCAGAACCAGTTTAAAGTTCTGGTTCTGTTTACTCCCAACTGGACCCGTCTCCCTCCTCTGCTCAGCGATGATGTCACTGTCGCTGGCCGCCATGTTGGCCTCTGATCCTCCTTTAAACACAGCGATTCATCAGCAGCGTTTTAACGTTGCCATGGCAACGCTCATGTTGGCACCGGTTGGGATTATCTGTGCACTAATCCAGAGCTGGGCAGGACGGGCCTTTTATTCTTCAGGTCAAAGGTCAAATGGAACGTTTTTATCAATATTAAGGAATTATTGACACAAAAACTATTAAAAAAAAGTTAGTTTCCTCTTTTTATAGTGAATTTTTCTCCATAAACTGAACCAAAGTTATTTGGGAAGATTTTGTTTTTTGCAGTGTATGAATGAGAGGAACTGAATCTCGATGTTTCAGACCGAAAGTTTTATTTTACGATAATCTGGATTTGGTTTCCAGGCAACAGCGTGCCGACCCAGCCGGGCCCCGCCTCTTCCCTGACCCCTGCGACCCCTGTGACCTCAGGCGGCGCTGGACGCCTGGCCGGCTCGGTCAGCTCCCCGGAGTTATCAGCCGCCGGCCGTTACGACCAGAACCAGAACCACGACCAGAACCAGAACCAGAACCATGACCAGAGCAGAAGGTTAGACATCCAACCAGTTTCCACAACCTGGTTACTGGTTTTATTCTCTAGTTACTGGTTTTATCCCTGTTGGACATTTACAGAGCCTCTGCAGAGAGAAGGAAGTAAAATGTGGAAACGTTTAGCTCGGATCAAAGAGACGACCCGCCGTTACGGATCTAACTGCTGCGTTTCTATACTTAGCCCACAGATCCCCTCCCAGTCCTCCCAGTTCCCCCCAGCGGCATGAGCTCCTCGTTCTTGTTGCCTTTTTGGGAAACCAACCCAGTAAAACTGGCCGTTAAATAAGGCCAGAGATTCCTGAGCGCTGCTGTAATTAAATCTGTTTCTCATGACCTCAGCCGTCAGAGCGCAGCTCCGCTTGGACATCTTCCCCTAAACACCAGAAACAACCTGACCTCCGTCCGCAGGTCAAAGGTCACGCTGCTTTCATCTCTGTTCATTAGACAGACAGATATCATTTCTCCTCTAATAATTGTCTTTATTTACCTTTTCGAGCAACCAGTGGAGGCAGACTTGGATTTCTTTCCTGGTTTTGTTTCATTTTAAGTTGTTTTATTAGTTTTTTCAGAACTAGACTTATCAGGGAACTTTACAAGACCAGAACCGGCCCAGTTCATTCCAGTTTAACCCAGTATGATCCGTTCCACATCAGTAGATTATAAAAGGTTTCATTTGTAAAAACTTCCCCGTCTGAAGAAACGAGGAATGAATTTTACTTTGCAGCATTTTAGAAAAGAACGTGGAGAAGGTGGAGAGGAACAACTGAACCAGAACCAGAACCAATATGTTTTGGGTCAAATGAAAATAAAAGCAAAATTTAAAGCATAAATGTTCCCCTGCTCCAGAACCGACAGACTGTCAGAGCAGTGGCAGGAACTAAACCCCAGATCCACTTTATTTATCACATAAACTGTCTACATTAATCCTCACAGGCTCTATCTTTATGTTTCTGTGACAATTGTGACATTTTTGAGCAAATTTGTTTAATTTGGAAACATTTGGCCTAAAACTGTCTCAGTGCTGCCCTCTTTGGGTTGGCCAGTGGTACTGCAGGTATATTTTCCTATTGGTTCCTGGTTGGTTGATGTTTGCTGTTCTGTAGAAAACCGTCTCAGACGCGCCCCCTGGTGGCGAGTTAGCACTGCTAGCATTGATGCTTTCTCAGTGGCTCCATGTGACGGCAGCCTAACCTACTTTTTACTGTTGGTTCCAGCCTGGATCGCTCAGCAGAGCAGCAGCTGGGGCCAGAACCTCAGCCCGCCGGGACCGACCGGCCCGCCGGGACCAACCGGAGCGCCGGGACCCACCGGAGCGCCAGGCGAGAGGTAAACTCTGAACCCATCCTCATCAGAGGTTGCTGGTTTCTGCCGGTTGCTGCGTGTATCAAACTCGGCTCGTGTTTCTGTAAATGTTGCCGGACCGGTCCGTCAGGTGGGAACCTTTACTTTGTCTTAATGACCTGGAGATGCATGACAGGACGGCGGCTGCAGCTGGTTAGTTTATTTAGCGTCCGGACGAGAGAAAGGGAAACAAACGAGACGAGTTACGTCAGCAGGTATTAATCCGCTTGGCGTCAGGCTTGTTCATTCCTGATTGGCTGAAGGCCTTAAAACAAATGATAAAACTTCCTGTCCAGACTGGAAACGTTTTGTTGTTTTAACTTGATAGAAAGTTTTTCACACTGGCGATGTCTGTGACTCAGTCATGAGTAATCTAATGCACTATTATTTCCAATACAGTAATCAGATTAAAGTTAATTATATTGCTTATGTTGCTTTCCTGTGTTGCTGCTGGTTTTACACAGGAAACCTTGGAGGGATGAGAGAAATTCACCTTTTCTATCTAGAAATTCATCTTTATTTTGAGTTTGTGTTGTTAAAGATGAAGATATGGAGGTTGGTTGTTTCCTCTGTGCTGCTGCTTCACCTGGAAAACAGGAGACAGAAAAACCAGAGAGACTTTTGAACCTGTCTGCAGGCGAAAGCCCCCTGGAGGCGTATTGGATGGCTGAACTCTTGTAGTAAATAAGCTTATAACATCTGAATAGAGTCTTCATAATAATAATAATAATAATAATAATAGTTTTCCAAACTATCTCATTTAAAAATATCACTGTAAATTTGAAGACACACTGAGAGCCGACTAAAGAAAATGGACTTCAGAGTAAAACCAGAAAAAGAGTTAAAGAAGTTAACTTTAAACATGGCTGCTGAATAATAAAGTAACTTATAATCCAACTTATAATACTTTAAAGTTAATCAGTGCAGTATGTTATTTTTTAAGGGTTGGTCAGAAATCGGGTTCGTTTTACTGGACAACGTTCCAGTTCCTGACTGGTTCTTGTTTCCAGCGGGTCCAGATGTTGGTGGAGTAGTTCTGCTCTGGTCCGACCGGGTAGCAGCCTGACTCACGCACTCGTAAAGCAGGTGACGTGAGTTTGCGTTGAACGGCGCGTCGAGGCACGCGATGTTTCAGCAGGTGGGACACCTGGCCACGAACCAGTCAGCGCCGCTGATTCTGAGCTGTTTGGACACAAAACGGGTTTCAGTTGCTTCTTTTCAGCGGAGGAGTCGCCTGTCAGAGCTGCTGTGTTTACAGACAAACTGACAGCACATCTGGTTCTGAATCAGAGCCGCTGGGCTCGGCCCGCTCGTCACAGACATGAGCAACAGGAGCCTGAGGTGATGACAGTAAATGTCTCCACGTTTTGTTAAAGAGATGCTAAATAAATGTACATTTCATACCAGAAGGATCTTTATACACAGAAAACATTTAGAGGAATTAGGTGGGGATATTAAGAAGTTACTAAATTATTGCTCCAAAATCATTTATTATAAAATCAATAAAAGTGAAGCAATTTTTAAATTTATTTTTCACTTGACCATACAAACTTTAAACTAGTAATTCATGAATTCTGTTTTTAGGGGAGTTTTAGGGTCCATTTCAACCAGAACCCAAATCCAGTCCGCTTTAACCCGACTCCAGTCCGCTTTAACCCGAATCCAGTCCGCTTTAACCCGAATCCAGTCCGCTTTAACCCGAATCCAGTCCGCTTTAACCCGAATCCAGTCCGCTTTAACCCAAATCCAGTCCGCTTTAACCCAAATCCAGTCCGCTTTAACCCGAATCCAGTCCGCTTTAACCCGAATCCAGTCCGCTTTAACCCGAATCCAGTCCGCTTTAACCCGACTCCAGTCCGCTTTAACCCAAATCCAGTCCGCTTTAACCCGACTCCAGTCCGCTTTAACCCGAATCCAGTCCTCTTTAACCCGAATCCAGTCCGCTTTAACCCGAATCCAGTCCGCTTTAATCCGAATTGTCTAGAAAGTCCATTTCAGTTTGTGAGGTGTGAACGCTAACTGACCTCTGACCTCTGGTCCTCCAAATGTCGGTCTGGGTTCAGGTGAAGTGAACTCTGGTTCAGTTTGAATGTGAACACCAAACGGCCCTCGTCCTCCTCATCTTCCTCCTCCTCCGTCTTCCCTGAACAGAATCCGGCTTTTTGTCTGTGGTGGTTTGAAAGCTGGATAGTTTTCAGCATAAATGCCAGAATAAAGGACAAAGGCGTCTCTGTGCCCATTAAACTAACCGTTTTTCTGCAGTTGTATAAATGGAGAGATTCCTTTGAGGCTGCAGTAAACAAGAACTCAACCCTTTTTCATGAATGCTGTGTCATCCTGAAACAGAGCCGGCGTGAAACGTGATCAGAGCAATCCTCCAGGAAACTTTCTGGATACATTGATTATTTTTGCTGAAGGCTAAAAATAATCTGTGATTCACTGGTGACAAGATCTGCAGTGTAAAGAGTCGCACACCGCCGCCATCTTGACATCAGTAATGATGTTTTGATAACTTTATTATTATTATTACTGCAGCATAATTTACATACATTTTCATTTCGTCCATCGATTTAAAGTAATTGTTTTTTGTTGTTTTTCATATAGTAAAGTTCTGGCTGGAACCTTTGTATCATGTTTCTGGTACGACCTTAAATCTGACGCACATGCTACGCTACATCCGCTAACTGGGGGTTAATTTCTGCTTCGATCTGATTGGACGCTGGAAAACACTACTGTTGTGTTCATGTTGAGCGAAATGCAGTTAGCCTATCAGCGAAGTTAAAATAGCATCTCAACGCTAACATGTAGCCACTAATGCTAATGTTAGCGTCCACAGGACTTCCTGAAACTCTTTGCTCCAATCTGCTGGTTGAAGATCAGATTAATAAAATCTATAAATATCTTTGTTTTCAGCTCATATGTTTGTTTATTCCATAATTTATCAGCAGAAACGATTTGACTTCAAAACCCGACTTTGTCACTATCTTTCTATTAAGTTAGGATGTAAAGCACTTGTAACTGCCTCGTGCAGAAATGTGCTTTACACATAAACTTGATTGATTAAAATGCAAATAATTTCAATGAATCAATTCCAGATTCTGTAATTAATTCAATTAACTGTTTTTGACTTATCTGAAGTTCCTATAAATGTCTTGGGAAGGCGTAACTGAAACAAACTGGTTTCTTTCTGTTCTGTCTCTCTTTGGGGATAATCTGCTTCCTCCTTTTATTCTTTTGGTTTTTCACTAAATGAAAACGACCCGACTCCTGTAAAACGCTCTTTATCTCGACTACATTCTGTTTTTGAAGGGAAAATGTGATTTTATCTGCTGAATCTTTTTTCCTCTTGGTGCAGAAACTGCGGTCGACAGGAGACGGGAGGCTGCTCAGCGTTCCCGCGCCTCAGAGGAGAACCCGGTCTCTGGACCGCCGGACAGGGGACAGCGCCGTGGCGGCCATGACGGTCAGCAGAGCTCATAAAAACTGTCTGTGTCCTGAGGGAGAAATGTTAGCTCTGATTGTCGCGGCTGGTCTGGATGAATTCATCATTCTGACCTCCAGACACTAAAACTTTAATCATCACGTTTTCATTTCCTCTGCAGCCAAGGTCATTTCTCTGTCATCTCACCTTAATCACAATTCATTAATAATGTCTTATATCCTTTAAATGGGTCTTAAAAACTAACTTGAAAAACAACCAGAAACTGTGGAGTTTTTGCTGCCGGTGTTTCGGTCGTTGTTCAGTTTTTTATGATGGGTCACCTTTAAAATCAGTTTTTAATTTTTGCAGCCAGATCTCCTGAACTTTAAGAAAGGCTGGATGATGAAGCTGGATGAAGACGACGAGGTAAAAACCCAGGCAGAAATGTTCAGATTGATTTGATGTGAAAGTTTCCGCCATCATGGAGCTTCTTGCTCCTCTGTGCTGCCCCCTAGTGGAAGAAATATTGGTTTGTTCTGTCGACGGCCAGCCTGCGATACTACAGGGACTCATCAGCTGAGGAGGTGGGTTGATCAGAGCAGGAAGCTGCAGCAGTTCATGACATGTCAGGTTAAAACTCTGTTCTGGTTCCAGGCTTCAGACCTGGAAGGAGAAATCGACTTGTCGAAGTGCTACAGCGTGTCTGAACATCAGGTCCAGAGAAACTACGGCTTCCAGATCCACGTAAGACTCTGAGGTTCTGCAGCTGGGCCTGCTGCTGCTGCAGACAGAAACCGTTTCCTCTGGATGTTTCAGACCCAGCAGGCCGTCTTCACGCTGTCCGCCATGACGGCAGGAATACGCAGGAACTGGATCCAAGCGCTGATGAAGAACGTCAATCCGGCCGACACGCCCGACGTGGCCAGGTGAGCTCTGGAGTTTAATCTGAGATCCAGAGGTAAAAATCCAGTTTTATCAGAGAAACGACGGCAGGAGGAAACGTAAAGTCCAAAGAGTCGGTTCTCCGTAACGCAGAGGAACCGACTGCAGCTTCTGTACAAATATCGAACATCTGCACAGAGCAAAAATCTTTCAGTGGACAAGAGTCAGATTAACCAGAGAGGAATCTCTCTGGTTCTGGTTCTGCTGGTTTTGGGGAACCCGACATGATCAGCGATCCGTCCGGATGCTGCACGTCTCCTGATGTTTTAGTGTTTGTTTGTTTCAGGTCTTCAGTTCGGTTCTCCTCTGTTCCCAGCTTACCTGGCCACCGCCTCACCTGCAGCCCGGCTGAGGTCAGACCGGACGTCACGCAGGACTCCGCCTCCGGCCTCGCCCCCAGACCCACAGGCCCCGCCTCCGGCAGCGAGTCGGACCAGTCCGGGGTCGGCGCCGAACCCCGGCTGGATGGCGGTCGCCTTGCTGCGTCCTTCCTGGAGCTGGGCGACCTGGAGAGGCGCAGGCGGCGGGAGGAGAGGAGGCGGCGCTACGAGAGCCTGCTGGGCTTCTCTCTGGGGCGCGGCGGGACGCAGGGCGGCGAGGGCGAGCCGCAGCAAGGCGCCACGAGACCTCTGACCCCCCGGTCCCAGCTGATGATGGAGGAGCAGATCACAGAGTGCTGGAGGCGGGTGGAGAGGACGGCGCTGAGACCAGAGAGGACGGTGGCGCTGCCCACCGAGTCCAGAGACGCTCTGGAGACGGAAACGCTGCTGCAGGGCTGCAGGACGCTGGTGAGGGACACGATGCGGCGCTGCAGCGCCTGCAGGTGCTGCAGGTGCTGCAGGTGCTGCATGCAGATATCTCATATGACTTGAAATAAAACAAAACTACCAAATAGCTTTTCAGGCAGATGCAGGAGTTTAAGTCAATAATTTCTTAATATTGATAAAAAGTTTTAAATCTGCTGTCACATTAATGCATTTATTTGTTCCATGTTATAAATGTGGAATTAGTTTGTTTTCATTAGTATTAAGGAATTATTTGATTAAAAATGGTTCCCACTTCTTGCTGATAAATAACTTCAGGAGTTATTTTCAGGTCAGAACTATTTGGTCAGTTTTCCTCTGTGGATCTGAAACATCAGTTTGGATCTGCAGATTTCAGTTGACTTTCTTCCTGCTGTTTGACTCGTCCTCCTTTCTGCTGCTGCTGGAGGTCGAGGACCTGAAGGCGCAGCTGGCGGATTCGGAGCGTTGCAGACTCCAGCTGGAAGATCGTCTCCGATTCTGTCCGGAGCAGGTCTGTGAACTCAGCGCCTCGCTAACGTTTATCCAAAACCTCCTGCTTTCCACAGAGAAAAAATATGATTTAATCCACAATTGAGGCTAAAATTTACAGTGTGAAGCTACGATATTCTAACTGTTGGAGGATTTAGTAAAAAACCACAAGTCAAGCTGATCTCTGCTAACATCCAGGGAATCATTTACTGTGGATAAATGTGGAAAAGTTCAACTGAAGTGAATAATTTACATCCAGATTTTTTAAAAAAAAGTTTTACTTTTTCTGCAGATTAACATAATAAATGCAGCAATGCTGATGTGAAGTTTTTCCTTTCGCATGATTTTCTCCAGCTGGACCTTCTGGTTCCGTCCGACCCGGTTTTCCACCCTGCAGATGGCAGCTTGACTCCACTGAATGACTCTGAGCAGCTGTGCACAGACCTGCAGCGCAGCGACTCCTCGTCAGCTGCATCTCCATCCGGCATCTGGATGCGCCTCCCAGACGGAGATTCAGCAGAAACAGGCGGTTCGGTTTTAGCTGCACCTGCAGCAGGCGGCCAGCAGGGGGCGCCGCAGGAGCCAGGATCCAGCTGCGGCTCCAACCGGCAGAACCGGCAGGAGTCTGACCCGGACATCCACGCTGCAATGAAGAGTCTGTCCCAGGAGGTGGCGCTGCTCAGCAGCCAGAACCGAGCTTTGGACCAGCGCAACCAGGAGATGCTGAACCAGCTGACCGAGGCGGACCGGGAGATCGGCCGGCTGAAGGCCGAGCTGGGCCGCCGGAACCAGGAGCCGCTGGCGGCCTCTCCGGAGGTTCTGCTGCGGCTCAAACACTCAGCAGAACCAAACGAGCCAGAACTGCAGCTGGAGCGGACCTGCAGGAAACCAGAGCAGGAAAATACGGAGCTGAAGGAAGCAACAGCTGAAGACGTCACCGTGGAGAAACCGGACCAGAACCAGAACCAGAACCTGGCCGTTTCTGCTGAAGAAAACATCCAGGAAGAGATGGCAGGAGCAGTGATGAAGCTGCAGGCGTTGGCGCAGCTGCTGGAAGTCATCGAGGGTTTGGACCTCAGAGAGGAAGAAGAGGAAACGTTCTGGAAATCCGTCCTGAACAAGATGAAGAGCGACCCGACCCGGCTGCAGTCCGCAGACAAACTCTCCGCTTCCCACCTCGCATCGTCTGCAGCGGCGGACGCATTCTGCTGCGTTCGGCTCAGCAGGCTGCGGTCCAGATACCAGAGGAGAGTCTGTTCCGGCTGCAGCGGCCGCATGGAGGGGAACCAGGAGCTAAGAACCGAACCCCAGGAGAACCAGGGGCTAAGAACCGAACCCCAGGAGAACCAGGGGCTAAGAACCGAACCGCAGGAGAACCAGGGGCTAAGAACCGAACCGCAGGAGAACCAGGAGCTAAGAACCGAACCCCAGGAGAACCAGGGGCTAAGAACCGAACCGCAGGAGAACCAGGAGCTAAGAACCGAACCGCAGGAGAACCAGGGGCTAAGAACCGAACCGCAGGAGAACCAGGAGCTAAGAACCGAACCGCAGGAGAACCAGGAGCTAAGAACCGAACCCCAGGAGAACCAGGGGCTAAGAACCGAACCGCAGGAGAACCAGGAGCTAAGAACCGAACCGCAGGAGAACCAGGGGCTAAGAACCGAACCGCAGGAGAACCAGGAGCTAAGAACCGAACCGCAGGAGAACCAGGAGCTAAGAACCAAACCCCAGGAGAACCAGGGGCTAAGAACCGAACCGCAGGAGAACCAGGGGCTAAGAACCGAACCGCAGGAGAACCAGGGGCTAAGAACCGAACTGCAGGAGAACCAGGGGCTAAGAACCGAACCGCAGGAGAACCAGGGGCTAAGAACCGAACCGCAGGAGAACCAGGAGCTAAAAACTGAACTGCAGGAGAACCAGGAGCTAAGAACCGAACCCCAGGAGAACCAGGGGCTAAGAACCGAACCCCAGGAGAACCAGGAGCTAAGAACCGAACCCCAGGAGAACCAGGGGCTAAGAACCGAACCGCAGGAGAACCAGGAGCTAAGAACCGAACCGCAGGAGAACCAGGGGCTAAGAACCGAACCGCAGGAGAACCAGGAGCTAAAAACTGAACTGCAGGAGAACCAGGAGCTAAGAACCGAACCCCAGGAGAACCAGGGGCTAAGAACCGAACCGCAGGAGAACCAGGGGCTAAGAACCGAACTGCAGGAGAACCAGGGGCTAAGAACCGAACCCCAGGAGAACCAGGGGCTAAGAACCGAACCGCAGGAGAACCAGGGGCTAAGAACCGAACTGCAGGAGAACCAGGAGCTAAGAACCGAACCCCAGGAGAACCAGGGGCTAAGAACCGAACCGCAGGAGAACCAGGGGCTAAGAACCGAACCCCAGGAGAACCAGGAGCTAAGAACCGAACCGCAGGAGAACCAGGGGCTAAGAACCGAACCGCAGGAGAACCAGGGGCTAAGAACCGAACCCCAGGAGAACCAGGGGCTAAGAACCGAACCGCAGGAGAACCAGGAGCTAAAAACTGAACTGCAGGAGAACCAGGAGCTAAGAACCGAACCCCAGGAGAACCAGGGGCTAAGAACCGAACCGCAGGAGAACCAGGGGCTAAGAACCGAACCGCAGGAGAACCAGGGGCTAAGAACCGAACCCCAGGAGAACCAGGGGCTAAGAACCGAACCGCAGGAGAACCAGGGCTAAGAACCGAACTGCAGGAGAACCAGGAGCTAAGAACCGAACCCCAGGAGAACCAGGGGCTAAGAACCGAACCGCAGGAGAACCAGGGGCTAAGAACCGAACCCCAGGAGAACCAGGAGCTAAGAACCGAACCGCAGGAGAACCAGGGGCTAAGAACCGAACCGCAGGAGAACCAGGAGCTAAGAACCGAACCGCAGGAGAACCAGGAGCTAAGAACCGAACCGCAGGAGAACCAGGAGCTAAAAACTGAACTGCAGGAGAACCAGGAGCTAAGAACCGAACCGCAGGAGAACCAGGAGCTAAGAACCGAACCGCAGGAGAACCAGGGGCTAAGAACCAAACCGCAGGAGAACCAGGAGCTAAGAACCGAACCGCAGGAGAACCAGGGGCTAAGAACCGAACCGCAGGAGAACCAGGGGCTAAAAACTGAACCGCAGGAGAACCAGGAGCTAAGAACCGAACTGCAGGAGAACCAGGGGCTAAGAACTGAACTGCAGGAGAACCAGGAGCTAAGAACTGAACTGGAGGATGCGTGGGCCACAGAGGATGCCCAGGTGAGCACCAGCTGCCAGACTGATGAAGGTCAGAGGTCAACAGCAGCGGGGTCAGAGGATATGCTGCACCTTGCGCAGAATGAAACTCCTCTGACGAGGCTGCAGGAGACGCAGCAAAGCTCTGACCTCCGAGCTGAAGGGGAGACACAGGAGGAGCTGCGGCGAGTGCAGGAGCAGCACCGGCAGGATGTCACTCAGCTGAAGGTAGGGGGCGCCACTGCTGCACGTTTTACCTTCACTTCCTGTGAAATCTGTGACATCATCAGCTGTTTGGGTTACTGACTGTCAGCTGATTTCTCTGAAACCATTTTAAACTGAACTGGAGTGTGTGTGTGTGTGTGTGTGTGTGCTGCAGGCCACCTGTGAGCGTGGCCTGGTCACCATGGAGACCTGTCATCTGAAGGTGGTAGAGGAGCTGCAGCGCCTGCACCAGCAGGAGGTGGAGCGCCTCCTGCTGGAGAGAGACAGGCTGCTGGAGGAGGAGAGCGCTGCCACTGCGACCGGTGAGTTGTGTTACCCCTACTGACCACCAGAGGGCGGCATTAAGGGCATGTGCTGTTCTAGTAGTAACACCAAGAGGACCAATCAGAGGCCGGAGCCTCTGTTCCTTGTTTTTTTTTTCATTTTTCACGGCTTCAACCTTTTGATCTTGAATCGTTTCATGTCGTCGGAGGCCTGACTGCCTGTTGACGGGAGCAGCAGTGTGACCCTCTCTGTGCCGCCGTCAGAGGACAGAGTGGGTAGAAGCAGCCCTGTCTCCTCTGCAGGCCTGGAGGTTCTTCTACACCTCGGCTGTCAGCTTCTCTGCTCCCCGTCTGGAGCGAAAGCCTCTCGCTCAACAAGATGTGTCCTAGTCTGCCCTGAAAGCTGCCTGATTCCATCTCAGGGTTATTGTGGATTCACCATCAGTGAGGACTCGCCCGTCATAGAAGGCTGAACGTCATAGTGATCAGTGAGCTCAGGCTGGACAGCCCTTACATCGCCCTCCTGCAGCTGCTAGGCAAACAGACATCACTCACTCGCACAGACAAACTCACAGGGACATGGTCGGGTCTTCGTGTCCTGACTCCAGACAGGGGCATCAGGGCCAGTTGAGTGTCACAGAGACGAGGTTATGGCGGATGGGCTGCAGGGATGTATAAAGGATTGATCCAAACACATAAACATACAGGAGCTGCTTGTTGTTCATTTAGCTCTAAGACACTTTCTGCAAGACTTGTTCTAGTCCAGTTAGACAGACAACACCTCAGTTATCCACCTCACCAACCGCCAAGGAGGCACCAGGTCAGCGCTGAAGATGTCCAGAGATCTGCTGGAATGGGTTTCTCCTCACCTGTTCTTACCAGGGCAACATCCAGACTCCCTCCTGCTTGGGGAGACTTAGTGCTCAGGATCTGGGAGCTCTTTGGTCAGGTAGATCTGTTGCATTGGCTCATCCTGGTCCTTCTGTCCCCACCTTTCCTCTGGTTTGGCCGACTCAGATGTTATTGGTTCCCTCTGCTGCAGTCTGGTGTCTTTCCACCAGGAGGGATTTGCTGTCTCTGCTGGTGAGAATGATACCAGCACCAGGATCCTCTGGACCCTCCGGATCCTCTGGACCAGGATCCTCTGGACCCTCCGGATCCTCTGGACCAGGATCCTGTCTCAGTGCTCAGGATTCTTGTGACAGTGCTGGTCTCTCAGCATCGCCCTCTGCTGGTCAGGAGACATTCACATAGACCTAGTTACACTGGTAACTTTAGTTCCTCTGGACTGCAGCCGGACCAACAGAACCCGGTCTAAATTGACCCGCCTCCACTTCCTGTTTGCTCAGCGATCGAAGCCATCAAGAACGCCCACCGGGCCGAGCTGCAGAGGGAGATCCGGAGGAGGAGCCAATCAGAGAACTGCAACGGAAACGCGCAGCTGGAGGAGATCCACAGGTTGGTGAGCCGGGCCGGTCGGGTTCGGGTCGCATTCGCCTGCAGAATCATTCTGATGGGAAACTTTCAGCCTCTTTGCTTCTAACCAGAAACAGACGGAGGGATTTTCAGTAAAAAACACAACTATCAGAAAAACACAGAGATTTTTATCCTTCAGCTAAAAATTAGCTGGTATTATTTTATGAAACCTTTAGGAAAATGAAGCTGCTGTTGTATTTCAGCAGATTCTCTTCATAAACCAAACCTGTAGTCATGAAGAGCAGGTCCAGTGATCAGCGTTTTAGACGGGTTCAGTTTGATTAAAAGCCTAAATTTGAGAAACATTATTTACAGATGAAGGCAGATAAATAAATATTTATAAAGATAATAAAAAGACACATTTTTGTCCTCAGTGTCTGAAGTTAAACCAAACTTTCATGTTCAGGTTTGTAATTATTTCTATTTGCTCAAAGCCAGAAAATGTCAAGAAGTTTTTTTTTAGAGATTTTTAGTCATTTTCTTGGACCAGTCATACATCGTGCTGCAGTCATAGTTCAGAGCATCAAATGTTGTTATATTTTAGTTTAACTTGTGGAATAAAGAAGATATTATTAATAACAGCAATAAATGATCTCTTCAGTTCATTTGTGTTGCTTCATCTCCAAACTGTTGCTGGAAAAGTTTGAAAAGTTGCCTTGAAGTTTTTGAGTTTTGCGGCAGAGTGTGTGAACCCGAGTATTAATGTGTGTGTGTGTGTGTGTGTGTGTTTGCAGGGAGGAGCTGGCCTCCTTCCAGCAGGAGCTGGACGTTTTGTCCCAGCAGTTCTCCCTGAAGTGTCTGGAGAACGGACACCTGGTCCAGGCCCTGGAGGCCGAGAGGTCGGCCTTGGGTCAGTGTCAGCAGGAAAACCGGGCCCTGCGGAGCCGCAACCAGGTGACGACCCGCTGCTCTGGCAGCTCACTGAGGCCAGGAAGGAAAAATCTTTTGGTAAAACCTGGACGTGTTCAGGTCGGAACGGAGAAACTCCACCTTGGATCGGTGGAGAATCTGACCCCAACATCATTAACCAGTAGAATAAGAGATTATTTTAAAATGATGATAATAAAGTCACATGATAATAGTCATATTATCTCAATAAGTGCAATAATACAAGAAAAAAGTCAGAATATTACGAGAATAAAGTAATAATTTAATAATAAATTACTAATAATTGACTGACGTTGAGAATCTTATGAATTTCTACTCAGTATCAGTTTTGTTAATAAGGGAATATTTCAGATTTTAATAAATCTGAAACAGCGGAACTAGGAGATGATTTCACAATCAGCATGTCGAGATCTTAATAATATGAGCAGCTTCATTCTGGAGGTTTTTCCTTATGATTCTGGTTCCAGGAGCTGAACCGACACCTGGCGGCGGAGATCACCAGGCTGGAGCAGCTGCCGCTCGGCCGGGCCAGGGACGGCTACCAGGTGGAGGTGAGCCGGGGTCAGGGGTCAGGGGCTGAGCCGGGGTCAGGGTGTGAGGAAGGTCAGGGGTCAGGAGGTCAGGGGGTTAAGGGGTCAGATCCTGTTATAAATTTGTTTAATCGTCTCCTAAAGAATTTAAAAACTAAAATCATCATTTTAATTCAGCAAATGTACAAAATCATTTTTTCGTTCTGGATCAATAAATAAAATGTATTTCTCATAAAAAACAAATTTACACCTTTATTTGCTTGATTTTAGTTTTAGTTTTGTTTTCTTGGCCTGTGAAACAAAGTTTGGACACTCCATGTGTCAGAATGGCCTAGTCAAAGTCCAGAATTAAATCCAGTTGAGATTTTGTGGTAAGATGTAATAAAGTGCTGTTCAGAGTCGCTGCCTGTACAATAAGGTAAAACTATGTTTTCCTTCCACTGTGGGATCAGCTGGATCTTCTTCCTGCCCAGATCTCGCTGCGAGTTCAGGAGGCCGAGGTTCACAGTCTGAAACAGGAAGTGGCGTCTCTGAAGGACGAGCTGCAGGTGGCGGCGAAGGTCGGCGTCCCGCACGCTACAGCGATCTGGTTAAAAAACTACGATCAGAAACTGATTTCTGTTTCAACGCAGGACAAGAGGAACGCAGCAAAGAAGTTCCAGGATGTTCACACAGAGCTGAGCCTCAGCAGAGCCAGAGCCGAGCGAGAGGCGGAGGAGCTGAGGGAGAACCTGAGGCTGACGCGCCGGGCACTGGGGGAGGCCTCGTCCTGACCTCCAGGACGACCTCCAGGACGACCTCCAGGACGACCTCCAGCATGACCTCCAGGACGACCCATTAACTCTGGCTGTGTCATATTTTATATGAGCAATACATTTCTTTACAGTATTTTTAAAATATAGCTCATTTCCTTTAACTTATTTTTATAACTTTTAAACATTGTTTTTACTGAAACAATGTCTGTAAAACAATGTCTTCTTCAATAAACTCTCGTTAAACTTTTGATTGTGCTAATTTAAAAATATATTTTTAGGGCTCCAAGTTGTTCATTTTATGTAATTAAAATATTTCTATTTTTCAGAAATAAACCAAAAAACATCTGTTTTCATTTTTTATTAAATATGTCTTAAAGGCTGAAGCCACATACAGCGATAAATTTGGCTTTTCAGTAAATGTTTCAGTTTCAGTGATTTTTTAAATAAAATTCATTTTATTTAAATGAATAAAAAAAAATTTTTTTAAATTAATTTTCACACAAATTAATAAAAAAATAAATATCCAAACTCTTAATTTGCTGATTTTTAGCCACAATAGATTATTTAAAAAACACAATTCTAAGAAATAAGTTATTTTGACAAACAGCAAAGCAGTAACCAAAATCCCTCAAAAATAATACTAGGATATTTTTAAATCACTCAGATTATGTCAGCTAAAAAAAGAAAGAGCTGTCCCAAAAATTCATTTAATTTTTATCAGAATGTTGTCCACTATAGAGTCCCATATATTCAAAAAACAACGTCCTGAAAATATTCTCCAATTTCAATCCAAAATGACAAAAGCCTCCAAAAAATGTGAGAAAAAATGGTGGAGCCACCAAAAACCCAGAAAAACAGAAATCAGTTCCAGGTCTCACCGGGAGGAAGCGCCGGGCGGCGTTTCCTGGGCGCCGGGCTGAGGTCCAGCTTTCAAACACACCAGGTGGCACTGCAGCGAAATCTGACCACCGTTTATGTTTGTTGTTTCAGTTTTTGCTTGTTTCAAACATTCATAAAGGCAAATCTCCATTTTATATGGTTACCACAACCACACCTAAAACCAGCTTTAAACTGTGGAAACTTTGGAAAATTCAACAAATGACTGAAACTGTCCTAAGAAAAATACATAGTACTTTCTAAGTTATTTAGTCAAAAGAAAACAAACATAGATGTTATGTTGCAATTTATTTGCATTAAAATATATTTATTTTTGTAAGCAAAAGGTGTTCAAATTCATCCTCAAAAACATCCTCAAAATAAAATCCAGATACTGGATTTTATTTCTACTGTGGATTTTAGGGAGTTAAAGATAATTAACTGCTGCCATTATGTTTAACAATGGATGGATGGATGGATGGATGGATGGATGGATGGATGGAAAAGTTGGATTATTTTTCCACTTTTCATCATCAATATTAGAAATATTGGAATATCTTCTGCAGTCAATATCTTTTTTATTCTGGTTTTATAAAAATGATTTGGATGATTTTATAATTTTTCACAATATATCCATTTACTATCAATATTATTATACTCATTTAAAAGGAAAATATCTCTTATTTTCCTCTATTTCTGATCTTTTAAAACCACTCAGGTAGTCAAATGTAGCAAAAAAATAAGTTCTTTGTTAAATAAAACGCTATTATTGAATAATTTAAAATAAATATTAGTAAATAATAAATATAATGTATAAAATATAATCCGTTCATAAATATTCCCTCAATGGTTTTATTTTGAAGGAGCGCGCGTCTCTTCCGGTGTGTCGCACATAAAACCGCTAATTGACTCTGTTGGAATATGGTGTCCATGATGACAACTTGAAAATCCCAACTGCAGTCAGAGGCGACAGTACCTGCTGCTGGAACCGGTTCGGTGAGCATGAGAGCGGGTCCGGCTCGGTTCGGGAGCCGCCTGGCGTGGTACCGTCCACCGGCCGCCTGGCTAGCATGAACCGGGGCGGCCGCCGCTTTTGTTTACATCCAGTCCAGATGATGGTGATGACGGGCCCGGAGAGGCGTGTTGGCTAACCCGCTACTCGAACTGCTTCCAGGGACGCTGTCATCGGGAACCCGCTGTGTTCGGACCGGGCCGGTCCGTCCGAACCACCGTCGCCTGAAGGGTGAGTGGACCGACACCGCGAACCGTCACTGACCGTTTAAACGCAGCTGAAATCTGGAGCCACTGACCAGGCCTCCCTGTTGAAACATCATTATTAACCGGAAAACATGCAGGTTTTATCTAAAAAAGAAAATAAAGTCAATACAAAATAAACGTAAAACTGAACTAACATTAATGATACTTTAAATTAAGTAGATAAAATTGAAGCTAAATTGTAAATAGTTTTATTTACTAGATCTAAATACTTAATTGTCTTCATAAAATAACCATAAAACCTTAAAAAAAATACTACAACTCTGCATATTAGTCCAAGTTATTTAATCCAAACAGTGAAATAGACTTTATTTAATGACACACGTGATTATATGAGCTGAAATAACTCATCTCTGTAGATTTTACTACAACAAAAACCCAGAAAGGAAGTTATTCACAAAATTAGACTAATATCCTAATTACGTTTTAATACAAAATATTATGATGTGAAGAGGAAGACTCGACATCTGTCCAGAAGACAGTCATTAGAAAGAAAGGCAAGTCACGATTAGGCCTGTTGCAATAAAATAATTAATCACATGATAAATTAAACCAAATCAATAATTTCCATTTACATAATTTCAGTTTTTTATTTCTACCAAAACCTGGATGATAAAAGTCTCCAGTTTGGTCTCAACCAGCCTTTCTACACAGACTTCATGATTCATTTGATTCCTTGTTTCTGTTTTGTTTCTTTATTTTGGATATTTAAAGTGTATTCCAGGTCCAGTGTTAAATGTTCTTTAGAAATGAAAGTTTAATGATCTTTGAGAATCTGTTCTTGCATTGATATGTCATTATAATTATATTACCGTATTTTCCGGACTATAGAGCGCACCATGCCGTATGCCGCAGCTACATATTTCTGTAAAAACTGTAAAGGTACATATAAAAGCTGCTGGTAAATCCGTATCTCGGTTTTCTATAAGGACGCAGCAGAGGGTTCTGGTTCGGCCCAGTTCACGTCCAGCGGCTCCATTTCCCTCCTGAACATCCAGATTGATGGTCTTCATATGAGTTTGAATAAATTTCTCCGTCGTGCTGCTGCTGCATATGATTGTTCTACATGAAAATGAGCTCTTTCTTCTTTACATTCTAATTTTGACTTTCAATTATCCACTTCCTGCTAGAGCTCCCCCTGGTGGTCCAGCCGAACAGCCGCACCGGGCAAAAAGCCGCGTGGTTCACAGCGGGGGAAAGTAGCGGCTTATAGTCGGAAAAATACGGTACTTGGAAATGATCTCAAAATAACAATATTGTCGTTGATTGCAATAACTTCTGAGACAATTAATTGTCCAGCAAAATTTGGTATTGTGACAGGCGCAGCCACAAGAGGCTGTAGCTAAAGAAGCTGGTTGTTAGGAGAATGTTGAGTGGAAGAAAAAACATGCAATATTGCATCTGTTGAAATAAATAAAAAATGTGTGCAGTCCAATGAGGGTTTCGCCATCGTTTAGCACCTTGTGCATGCTAAGAGGAAGAATGGAGGTGCAGATCCAGTGACCATTAGAACCACCTTACCCACTAAAACAGCAGAAATCTGAGTGAATTGGGAAGATGGCCCCACATGACGAGCCACTCAGTAAAAGCAACAACTTAATGTGCCAGAGAATGACCAGCAGAAACCTTCCTGAGAGAGAAATACTCTGCCTACAGAGGATGAGCATTTCAGCTGCTTGTATCCAGGATTTTGTTCTTTCAGTCGTGATCTCATGGCCACAGGTAAGATTCTGAGCTTGGTTTGTGTGGTTTGGCACATCAGACACATTGAAGGAGAAATCGCTCTGAAATCAATATGGCAGCACAAGTTGTTGCATGTGAGTGAACTGCTGAACTTCTGGAAGAATTTCATTTGGAAAGACGAGAGCGATGTAGAAATGTTTTCTGCCCTCATCCTTCGTGTCCGTTTGTCACTAAATAGAGAATCCAGTAAAACCAGCTGTTGACCCCTGTAATGGTGTCCTCTTGTTTTGCAGTGATGGACGTGTCCTCTCAGGACCCCCCTCTCATGGCCATGGACCTATCAAAGAGCTACACTCCGCTGACCCGCAGCCGCACTGACGCCACAGATCTGGCTAAAAAGCCTGAGTGGTACCACCGACGGCCGGCGAACTGCAGCACAGACGGGACCTCTGCATACAGATCCTCGTCCTCCTACAGCCCGCTCTCCCAGCAGGGGGTCCCTGTCCGCTGCAGAGACATGGAGCAGGGGCCAGAGTCTCTGGGAAGCTACATAAGCTCAACTGTGGCTCCGGGTCTGGATCTTTTCCACAGCAGAACGCATGGCAACCTGTGGCACGGTGGCTACTACGGAAACGACCAAAGCGGGGATCCGGTTCCCGAAAGCAGCGGCGCAGAGGAGAGCGACAGCGGCTCTGACGTCATCTTCCTGGTTTCTTCCGCAAAGGAGCCTCTGTTGTGTGGCTCTTTCATCCCGGACAGCGTGAGGCACATCGTGGAGCCCGTTTCCCCTGCCATGTCCTCCTTGGATGAAGGAAGAGGTTGCTATCTCCTACCTCAGCCCATGAGCTCACCGAGTGCCGACAGCTCGTACTCGGAGGACTCGTCGGACAGCTCAGTAGACATTCCAGTGCACCATGCCAGACCCGTAGTGCTCCTTTCGGACCTCAACACCGTTTACGGGCACCCTGGGGAATCGGTCGCGGATGCTTCAAGTGACGACAGCGACGTCATTGAAGTTTCTGTCACGAACCATAAGAAGGAAAGGCAATGCTACAAGAAAAGCCCGCCTAAAATAAAGAGAGAGGGGGGAAAAGTGTCATCTAGAGAAGTGCGGCGCAGTTCCAGAGTAAGAAAATCTGAGTCAGAAATGCCTCGGTTAACCTGCGCCATGTCACGGAACAGCTTGAGAAGACGCGTCAAAAACGACGCAGTGGGTATTTATAACGAAAGCAGTGACTCTGAGGACTTGATCGAGTACGCGCTGAAGTTTTCCAGCTCCGAAGAATCCGTCTCGCAGCCAAACCTTCCACAGAAAGCGAGCAGCCATTCAGAGGAATCCAACGGGAACGCCCAGACTGACAGGAAGTCTCCTCCGAAGGAAGCTCAATTCACAAAACTAAGAAAAAAGACTCTCAGTCTTCCTAAAACTAAAAAGGTTCAAAAAGCCAAGCAGAAGCCGGTCTGCAGCATCCCCCCATCGGAGCAACAGACTGTTTCTGACAGTCAGACCACAGCAGGGAAAAAACGGGTTGTGAGGCGAAAAAGGAAAAGTCGTCCACAGACCGGACCTTCTGCGCTGTTTTCTCCCAGAGAGCCTGAAATCCTGCTCAAATATGCAAAATCTAAGGATAAAAAGGACAGAAAACCTGGCAGCTTCTGCCCGTTTGTCCACATGGAGCAGCAGCTGTGCAGGGTGGTCAACTACCAGGACGACGAAGGGACGATTCCCAGCAGCAGAGGATGGAAGACCGTCTCCAAATCTGGGTCTGGGTTTGTCCCCTGCACGTCCTGCTTCCAGATGGGTCGGCCCAGCTCAGACGGCGGCAGTCCGGACCGGCTGCTCTGCTGCCTGTGCGGATGGACGGCCAACACCATGGGCCTCGGCGACCTCCACGGCCCCTACTGTCCCGCCGTCGCTTCTCTAGACGGTCAGACGTGCAGAACTGATCAGAATGACGACCTGCAGAAACTCTCCAACGGCCATTTGCCGAAGTCCTCTGAGGACGACCGCAGTCCCGAAACAACTTTACTCAGAAGCCAGAAAGTCTCTCCCACTAAGGTGCCTCTTTATCTAAGCGAGTGCTGGATCCACGAGGACTGCGGTATCTGGTCCGCCGGCGTCTTTCTAGTCCGGGGAAAGCTGTACGGCCTGGAGGAGGCCGCCCAGATCGCACAGGAAACGGTGAGTGACTTCCTGTGTGGATCGGTCATCAGCTTTAGCTTTGGATGGACTCCTCATAGAGCAGTAGTGCTGCTGTGAGGCTGAAACTGCTGGTGGAGCAGCAGAAACCTCCCAGAGTCACAGTCAGGGAAACGGGTCAGTGTGGAAGGGTTAGGACTGGAAACTGGGGCTGCACAGGAACAGGAAGTGATGTCATTGAGACATTATTGGTGAATATTGTGGGGAAGTGAGTGATTATGGTAACTTCTATTTTCCTCAGTCTTTGTATCTAATCGTCTCTCTGGGTTCCTGCAGCTCGTTCAGGTTTTATGTTACATGTTTGATCTGATTGATTTGCAGAGCTGCTCCACCTGTCATCAGCCTGGTGCCATAATGGGATGCTTCCAGAAGGGCTGCCTGAGGAATTATCACTACCCATGTGCCATTCAGTCAGGTAACCGTGTTCAGAGGTTTCATTTATTGATTATTGAATCAAACCTGTATTGATTGGTTGTGGTGAACATCTCTGCTCAACGTTCCTCCATCTTGATTCTCTCTCAGGCGCCGTCCTCAACGAAGAAAACTTCTCCATGAGATGTCCAGAGCACAAGGTGAGCGTCCGTCCGTCCATCCATCCATCCATCCATCCATCCATCCATCCATCCATCCATCCAACTGTAATTTATTTAGTCTATGACTTTAATTTGTATTTGTTCATATGAAGGTTATTTTTGTTAGTGTTGTACTGACTGCAGCTGGTCCGGTTCCTAGAACCGCCTGTAAAGGGCCCATTTAAAGGTTCTGCTTCATTCAGTTCAGAACTGGCAGAAGAAATTCCTCTGTTGTGTAAAAACTGAGCAAACGGATTTTAGTGAATACAGTAAATGAACTGATGACTTTCATCTGGCTCTGCTGTGAAAAATGTCATAAAGTTAATTTCTGAAATTTTTCTCCTTTTTTTAAATCAACCAGAATAAAACGTTCCCACCTGCAGCCAGACAAGACAAGAGATGACAGTGAAGACGTGCGGCGGCCATGGAGGTTTGTCCTCTTTCTGTTTTTATCTGTTTTAACTTACAGAAGCTTCTTTATTTAGTTTTCTGATTTTGAGGCTCAGCTTCTTAAAGTTCATGATGTTCATGCAACTGCAGTTCCTTATGTTAACAGCAGGGGGCAGCATCAGCCCAGAACTGAGATAATGTTCTGCTGAGGAAACAAAGACGTTCAGAAAACCTGAAGGACTGCAGGTTCTTCTCCTTCCTGACATGGAGCTCAGGTTTCATGTAATCTGTAATCTGAAATGTAATCCTAACTTCTCTGGTTCTGATACGCTGGTCGTCATGGAGACCAAATCAACTCACTTCGTTCATCATAACAAATGACATCTGAAGAGTCCAGTTCAGGGTTCATGAAGTTATCTTCAGTAATATCTAGTCACTTGTTACTTTCTGACCAATCATTGCAGCTCACCTGAATTTCAACCAATCCTGTTAATTCGCCGTCTTCTGACTTCCTGTTTCATGGCGTCTCTTGAAAGCCAAACCTGCAGGATGAAAACATGTGACACTAAACTGTAATATTAGCCTTTTTAGTTTATTCTTGGACAAAAACATGTAAATATTCTGTAGGATTTTGCTTCTCCAGTATAAAGTTCCTGTTAACTCCATGACCATACAAGGAATTAGACCACATATTTGCACTTTGACCTCTCCTTGGGACAGGATTTTCTTTGCACTTTAAATACTGTTAACATCTTTGTGCTGCAATTGAAACTTTTTCATAAGACGGTTTTATTTATCGTTTTATTCTCCAACAATCCAATAAACATGAGAACATCCTGAAGGAAGTGAACCAGGTGAACTTTCTACTGGACCAAACTTTGTTTTCTGTGTTTGGAAATGACCACCGGTTCTGTCTGAGACCTTCTGATGTTTCTGCTTCCTGTTTTATATTTTTAGTATAATTTCCATGTTTTATTTTTCTGCTCTGAGTTTGAAACGTTTTGCTCTTTAAGGAGTAACGCCGTCGTCTGCTGTTTATCTGTAAATAAAACGTTCAACAGGTTTTCCATCCGTTACTGTAGTGGCCTAGTTCATACACCAGATGCTGTTAATCATCCTCTGACTGGCCTGTTATTGTGTCTCCTGTCCCAGAATGCTCCACTGATCTCCTCAAGGCACGGCGGCGGCCATGATGGTAGGCGTGGCGACGGCTTCGCCTCAAAGCGTCCTGAGGAACCGGAGCAGCGGAGGAACCCGCTTCGCCTGTCATGACTGAATCAGGGTCCACTTTATTTATTCCTGGATATTTTGTCTTTTGTTCGGTTCCTTTCTGCTCTCCTTTCTCTCCGGGGTGAACCGGCTGCGTTTGGACATCCTCACTTCAACTAGCTGCTAAAAACAAGTTTATTATTTGAACATACGTATTATATCAGAGTTTTATTGATCTCTTGGATAACAGGCCACTTTTCTACAAGTTTTTGTACGACTTTTTTAATCCTTCTAGTGGTTTGTCGTGTTGGTTTTCCTCCTTGATGCATGCACAGCTCATATTTGCTACAATGCACTTTATTACAGTTTTCTATCAGTTATTTAAATCTGACATAAAGCTGCACTAACTGTAAACATACATAGCTAATGTCTAAACCTGGAATCTAACTTCAGGCCTTTTGGCTGTCGTTCTTAATGATGATTTTTATTTTATTGGATGGATCTAATCGGCTCTAAAGCTGCGGATCCCCGCCGGGACATGGAGGATTGATTTCTTTTGATTCTTCAGACTGAAACTCTTTCTTACTTTGTGCTTCGAGGTTTTTTAAGGTTTTTTTGTATGTTTATATCTCCTTGTGAGATATTTATATCTTTTCTTTAGGATAGAAATCCACCACAAACCTTTGTGCAAAACAAGTCAAATGTCGGCTTTCCATCAAACTTTCCATAAGAATGAAGAAAAAAATGCAATTTACTGTTGGACTATTAATGTTCATGCGGTACTGAAGTCATCTGACAGTTTTGTCTTTTTGTGTTGTTTCTTTATTGAAGAAAGTTTCCGTCTCACCTTCACAATCAGACATAAACTATAAATCGTGTTTCAGTTTTTTCACCGAAGAGTTGATGATAAATTCTGAGGCTCTTTATATGTATTTATTTGAAATGTTAAATTGACATATGTGACTCTATACAAGGTAGGGCAGGGTCTATTTGCTTATTGCGACCCAAAAGAAAACAAAAGTCCTTCATGTCCCTCAGGGGCCTCCGTACGAACGGGACTCGATTCAAACCAGATTATGTGATTTTATTGAATCTGTTTAAACAGAAAAAGTTCTTGATTTAAAGGTGAGGTCATTCAGGTTGGTGCATTTCGATTTGTCTTCATGATTTAAACTTCCTGTCACCTCTTGACTGAACAGAATAATTTTAGTCACTGATTTTATCTTTTCATATTAATTTAAATAAATTTTGCAGGGTTGGAAATGAACAGTTTGTGTTTTGTTAAATTGGAAACGGTGACGAGGTTCTACTGATGCAGCTTTGCCTCATGAGGCTCCACTGCCAGGGAGGAAGATACTGACTGTTGATCACTAATCTATGGAACCCCAGCTCAGATAAAACCCAAACAATCCATTTAAATCCAGGCTGCTCCTTTTTGCCTCTTAAGAAGTTAAAACTTGATGATAATCTACCTTAACATGATTATTTATTTTCCACAAATAATCCAGATTCTGAAACATTAAACTGCCAAAGTGTTTATTTTGCTATTTAAGCAGTTTTGGCAGTTTTTAGGGTTACTAAAATATCTGAACTGCCTCCCTAGAAACCAGCTGCTGTTGTTGCTTAGCAGCAGCAGGCCAGTAATTAACGTCCTGTTGTTTTTGGACCCTTCGTCTCCCGCCTCGCTCTGCAAACGGCACAAAATAAAGTGAAAGCAGCTGGAAGGAGCTGCTGTGATTTGACTGAGCCGTTCTGTTGGACCCGGTTGATCCTCGGCTGTTTCAGGTTGACTGGTTTAAATAAAGGGATGTTTAACAGAAACGGCCTTTAGTTGGATTCATGTCTGCACTTTTATTTGAGAATAAAAATGAACGTTATTTAATAAAAATAAGAGAATCAGTTTCTTTGTCATAAGATGTTAAGATGTATGAATGATGATCATTTTCACTTTCTGTAAAGTTTGTTTCGGTCCGTTTCACAGTTTTGGATTTGGTATTTCTGTGATTCCCAAATCCTTTTAGGATTGAGATTTTGTTGTTAATATTTTGGGGATTTGCTTTCAGATTCTCTGGTTCTGACATTCTTTGCCGTCTCTCCAAAGTTGCAGATTCTCCTGGTTTTGCTGTTATCTGACCCAATCTTTTGGGGATTTGCTGTTTTTCTGGTTTTCATCTTAGATTTTTATCTGTTCTGGATTTATTGACTGTTTTTCTAAAGTCCAAATGAAACCAGGATTCTTGTTCTGCTGACTAAACAAATCCTCGTCACATTAGGCTCTGATTCATCTGATTATTGACTCGCCACCAATAACATCTACTTTATATAAAACCATGTAAACTTATTAAAGCTCATTTTTGTTGAAGCAGCAGCAGGCAGCATGTTGACCATCTGAAAAATATCGACGTCCCTCGGGACGAAACCTGAGAGCTTCAGAGGAACAAGCTGCTGCTGCAGCTGCAGCTCCGGTTGCTGCTGCAGCTGCAACAGCAACCTGGTCTGCTTGTTTATTTCAGAGTAAAACTGGAGGAAACAGTTTTAATATTTTTTCTCATCTAATCCTAAAAATTACAAGAAATAAAAGCTTTAATGTGTCACTGACACATTAAAGCTTTTATTTCTTGTAATTTTTTCATTTTTCGTAATAAATGACGAAAACCCAAAATTCAATCTCAGAAAATTTTAATATTTTATAAAAAGAATTATAAAGCATTTAAATTTTTGTCTATAGCCTGAGTTTGGGTTGTTCTCCATCGTTGGTCCTGGTGTCTGATCTTCGTTTTAATCTCCAGTCATGCCCTGTGGGGTCAAAGGTCAGGCCATCCAAACACCATGGTGGCTGAAGAAGCTTTTGGTGCCAAATCCTGCTGGAAAATAAAACCACTATCTGCCAGATCTTAATGCACCTATTCATAGTTTTTCCTTCCACTGAACTTTCTGTAAATCTGATTGGATGCAGAACTCAATTAGCTGATTATGTTGCCACACCATCAGTTTTGGGGGATTCTTAGTTTCTGTAATTCAGCGAGTCGATTTGAACAATAAATATTTTCCCCATAACTTTTATTAATCCTTCATGTTTCGATTCGACTTTGAGGAAACTGAGGAGTAAAATCAGCAAAGACAGGAAGTTGTTTTTATTTTTGGTTTTATTTCCAGAAATGCTACAGAGACGAAACATCATGCAAAAAACACAGAAACGAAAAAAAAAAAACGTTTTTCCACAAGGCAGGGAACTTAAGGGAAACACGTCACATGTGCTTCACTTCCGGTTTAAACAAACGTCACTTCCTGTCCAGGATCCCACAGAAAGCACAAATAATTTCATCTTTGATTTAGTGAACAGTTCTCTGCTCTTCGTCTTTTTAATCACAGCAGCTTTATTTTCCTCAAAAGAAATTTATATTTCAGCTCCAAAGTGAGGAAAGTACTGGGAGGACTGGGAGGACTGGTGGCTGGTTAACATGAGACGGTACTGCCTCCATTTTACTATCAAACTACAGATTTTTATTTCCTCTAGAGGAAATAAACTTCAGATCTTTTCTGTCACAAACAATCCATAAATATATTGATCTGATCAATAAAGACTCACTTCACAGAAACACCAGTCACAGTTTTCATCACGTCTTTCTTTCATGTTCCGGTTTTTGCTGGTTTCCGGACTGAGCTGACGTCACACGGTCTCGGTTCCTCCGTCATCGGAAACGTTCGGCTCGGTTCGGCGCTGAAGCTTCAAAAGGCCGGCGGCCATTTTCCGGTTCCGATCTCCTTCCTGCTCTTCCGTCATGACGTCGTCACGTCGGGGAAATCTTCGGCGTCGGCGCGCGCGCCAAGAGGCTGCGGCGCTACACGCAGATCTCGATGGGCGTGGTCACCAGGATCCGCCCCCTGCTGGTCCTGTTGACTCGCTCGCCCTCCATGAAGGCGGGCCTGGCGGACAGGCTCTGCTGCTGCAGCCTGTCCGCCAGCGCGTCCTCCTCCGACGAGGACGCGCTGACGTCCACGGCGTTGGCGGTCGCCGCGTCGCCGTTCTCCGTGCCCAACATCCAGCTGTGGCTGAAGTAGTTGAAGACTTCTGTGGCGGCGCAGCGGCGCTGCTGCTCGATGGACAGCAGGCGGCGAAACATCCGCAGAGCTTCGTCCGTGAAGCGGCGCCACTGCGACGGCGCGGCGCCGGAGCGGCGGCGCTGCCAGCGGACGAACTCTTCGTAGAAGGCGTCGTTCGGCGTGGCCTTCTCCCAGGGGAAGTTCCCCGTCAGCATGCAGAACAGCAGCACGCCCAACGCCCACACGTCCGTGCTGAAGTCCACGCTGAATCCGTCGTGACGCGCCGCGTCGCACAGCTCCGGCGCCGTGTACGGGATGGTGCCGCTGACGCGCTTCACCGGAGAGCCGGCGCGCCGCGTCATGCCGAAGTCCGACAGCTTGACCTTTCTGCACTCGGTGTCGAAGATGAGAACGTTCTCCGGTTTGATGTCCCGGTGGACCAGCTGCTTGCAGTGCAGGTAGTCCAGGGCGATGGCCACCTGGTGGACGCAGCGCTTCGCCACAGCCTCAGGGAGCCCCACCTGGACACAGAGCAGCAGGTAAACAGGACACGCCCACTGAGCGGCCATGTTGGGTTAAATCATAAAAGTTGGTTTTATACATTTTTACTGGACTGGTTGTCCAATAAAACCCACAACTTCATCAGCTGCTCCATCTCTCTGAGTCAAACCAAACAGCGAGTACATGATCCTGATTGACAGCGCTAAGCCCCGCCTCCTGGCTCTGACTGGTTGTTTTTGGTGCAGTAACTCATGGATGCAGATCTGTCATGTCTACCGTTTTTTCAGGGAATCTACCGTATCAGTATTCTCCATAAATATCCCGTTTTCTGCTCTCCCGTTTGTACGAATTGAGTTTTAACGGATGTTTTTATCTTTCTGACCTGCGGCGGGATGATGTCGAACAGATCCCCCGCCGGCGCGAACTCCAGGCCGAAGATGTAGAAGTCGTCGGTCTGGAAGGCGATGCCGTACATGTTGATGATGAAGGGGCAGGGCGACAGGTAGAGCGACACGCTGTACTCCCGCAGGAAGCTCTTCAGCTTGGTGCTCTTCTTCCTCAGGAACTTTAGCGCCATCTTGGTGCCTGGAGCGGGACAGAACCGTTAAACTGTTTATAATGCACAGATTTCTCGTAGTGAAGCCACTGAATTTATTATGTTGATTTCTGCATGTTGTGCGGTTAGCGTCTTCATGACGGACTGCAGCCAATCAGAATCCAGCAGTCTTCTGATTGGTCAGAAACAGGAACATTAAGAGTTTTAAGGTTTTGAGCCTCGTAGTGCTGACTCAGCTGAAACCAGGTCGATTCTCTGGTTTCAGTGTCAGAACCAACGACCGTCTGCTGATGAAGAATCCTCCATGTTCTGCTTTTCTTTAATTAATAACCAGTCATTTCCTTAAAACTTGAGTTTCTGTATTTATGAGGTAAATAAAACGACCAATCGGCTCGTTTTGCAGATTCACGTCGGTTCATCGGATCAGGAGTTTTTCTCTCCTTCAGGTTAGAAGCAGCTCAGACTTTTATTCAGCCTCTGGTTACAAAATCAATAAAACAATAAGATGTTCATGCAGGGCCACTCCCAGCCTTTCTGGGGCCCTGAGCAGATTTTCCTTTGAGGCCCCCAAACCAAATGATTCATCATTCCTCTGCTGCTGATGCTAGCAGCATTAGCATTGTTTGTAACATCACAACAACAACAAATTTTGAAATGCATATTTGTATTAAAATGTTAAATTTTATTTTAACTATTTGAAAGAAATATCAGGTGATAAAAAGTACAACTACATAAATGAACAAGTTTCATGTTAATTTCCCCCAAAGTGGCAGCATTTAAAAATAATAGCAATAATTTTTGCATTTAGTTTTTGCTATTTAATGTAATTTTAAATATTTATCATATCTTGGTGCTTTGGGCCCCCAGCAGCTGCCTGGGGCCGGCCCTGTCTCGGCTCCGGGCCGGTTACCTCGGATCTTATGGATGACCAGGTCCACCTTCCCGTAGGTTCCCTTGCCCAGCTCTCGGACCACCTGATAGTACCGGCTGATGTCCAGCGTCTCCAGGTTCTGAGCCGCGATCAGCTGCAGCTCCTCCAGGACGTCGGCGGGCGAGCGGGAGCCGGGCGGCGCCGGGTTCATTGTGTCGTTGGATCGTCGGTCTGCAGATGGAGCAGGAAGGTAAGGAAAGTCCAGTTTTCTGGACAAACATGATTGTTGGAAGTTATGAGGTCATTTTAAAGTAAAGATTTTTTTACCAACAAAAAAAATTTCCTTTAATTGGAACCACAATTTAAACCAAGGAAAGAAAAAAAACTGTTTCGCTGCAAGTATGGAAATATTCATGCTTTATAACATTAACAAAATGTGACTCATTAAAAGTTTTATTTCTAAATTCAATGTGTTGAAATGTTCTGATCCGTCTTCACAACCATCGGTTCTCCACACTTTACAGATCAACGTGACGCCAAGAAGAATCTGTTTCATCAGCTGGAAAAGCTCATGAATAATTCATAAACACAGAAACAAACGGCCCATAATGTTAGTTACAGTTTTATGTATTTCAGTGTTTCCTCCATCCAGTTTTGGTTGTTTTAGTTACCATGGCAACCTGGGTTGGTAATTTGTTCTGGTAAAAACAGTTTTATGATTTTCTATTTTTACTGCAAACTTCATGTTCAGACCAAACGATCCTCCTGGAACCAAAACTAGGAAATAAACATTCTCAGTTTGTTTCCCTAAAAAATCTGAAGATTTTAGAGGAATAGACTGAAGAGCAGCTTATGGTTACAGTTATTATTATTATTATTATTATTATTATTATTATTATTTATTATTTACATCCTGAACTTCAGGGAGTTGAAAAGAAAAAATCTGGGCGAAAATAATTTAGATGAGCTAAAAAAAACATCTGGGAATAGAATAATTATCCATAAATTAATAAGGGCTGAATCGATCAATCAGATTATTACTAATCGATCCAGTTATGATGGATTGATTAGTAATCAATTAATAGTTAACTGGAGTCTTTTTCTGTAAGAAAACAGAGAAGTAATTAAAAATAAATCCATGTAAAATAAAAACCATCCAAATATTAATCAGTTAATTTATAAAATAAACTGATGATCAGCTCTGAGATTTATTGATCAGTTGATCAGAAAGGCCTGAACTTGTTATGTTACGATTAAATTTAGCTGCAGATTCATCCTTCACTGATCATCAGATGTTCACTAAAGGAACCAAATATTAGGAATATTTTATTATTAAATGGAGGAACTGAAATATTTATTTTCATCTTTTAATGCATTTTTATAATTGTACAAAAAAAATGAGTTAAAATGAAAAATCTGCAGAATTTCTACAGATTTTCATTTTTATTTCATCAATCATCAGAATAATTGATTACTAAAATAATCGATAGCTGCAGCTCTAAATACATGTGGATCACATTTCCAGAAAAGTCCAGAACCGGGTCGGTCCGAAAGAACCGCTTGCTTTAATACAGATACGTTCTCATTTTTACACATTAAATATTTCAGTAGATTTTTATACTTCAGTCAAAATCTCTGCTTGTTTTCCAAGAAATGGACAAATTATTTCAGTTATAATTAATCAAAGACTCACATCCGACAGGATCAATACAGAAATCAATCATTGATCTCTGAATAAGAGTAAATTTATTGTCTTGATATCCTGGATATGAATCTAAAAACCTGAGTTTCTGCTGAATCAGATCCGACTGAAGAGAAACTAAAACCTGATCAATAATCAAAGACCATGAGTCAGCAGAATCCACTTCACCATCCAATCAGAGAGGAGATGAAGAGCAGCTGCTCTGTCAGCGACACACACACACACACGCACACACACACACGCACGCGTGCGGCCGTTTGGCTCTGATGAGTCAGCAGGTTGAAAGGCTCACCTCAGCAGCACAAAGCATGAAAGAGACGAGTCGCCTGCTAACCAGGTTTCACATCATTTTATGTCCAACATGAAAAGATTATTAATCAGAAAAGTTTTCAAATAAAAGCCGATTTTAAAATAGATTTTGATCTTTAGTTAATAACATTAATGTGATTTTAGTGTTCTGTGCTTTGAAGTTTCTCATTAAAGTTAAAACTGTTTATTTACTGACAGTAAATAAAACTTTGAATGAGCCCCGCCCTTTTATCTAGGTTAGTTATCTCTTGCTGAACGTTACTGATAAGATAATTAATTCGTCTTATTTTAAACGTACTGAGACACTTGGATCAACATCTGTTTTGTCAGATTGTTTTTGCAGTGCAGTTATGCATCATGAATGTTTTTGTTTGGATGAATCCTCTGAACTCCGACCTGTTGTCCTGTCAAACAGCCTTAATTAAGATCTGTTTTCTGTTTGTCCTGGCTCCCAGCGGGGGGCCGACCGCGCGCCGGCTGCCGCCCTGGGAACGCCGCCCTGGGAACGCCGCCCTGGGAACGCCGCCCTGGGAACGCCGCCCTGGGAACGCCGCCCTGGGAACGCCGCCCTGGGAACGCCGCCAGCCTCAGAGGGACAGGAAGCGGCCATGTTTCCTGATGAAACGCTGCACCATGAACACATCGCGGCTGGATTCAGGCAGCTTCATGTCAGCCATGATGCTCAGACCTGGTGAGGGGGGGCCGGGGGGGACCTGAACCCTAGATGTGTTTCTAGATACACATCAAAGAGGCTCTAGAAACTCTTTGATGTTGTTGTTGTTTTAACTTCAGAGACCTGAAAAAAATAAATGATTCATCAACACTTTGTGCTTCTTCAAGTTTACACCTAAAACCCTAAACTGACTCATCGTTCTCTCTTTGCTGTCTGACATCAAGAGGCCAATAGTCCGACCCGGTCGACCCGGTTCTACTGGACCCAGAACGTCTCCAGTTGCTGCGGTTCTGAGTCAAAAAGCTGTTCCCCTCCTGGCCTGTGGGGGCGCTGCACCAACAACCACAAAGACTGAGCGCAACCCAGACAAGATTTGGAGGACCAGAGGTCAGAGGTTGACCAGCGTTCACTCCTCACCAACCGGACCGGACTTTGACTAGACAAACGGGCTTTAATTGGACTAAAGCGACTGAACAGAACTGTTGGGAATGATGGCGCCTTATTTTTCTTGATGCTGATTGGCTGGAAGACTGTGAATCTTAGTTTCCATGGTGATGCCAAGATGGTTTCCATGGTAACTCCAATTAACAAACTTAGTGATTAAACTATTAAAAATACAACTATTGGTGTTTTTGACCCAGTCGTCTCTAATCCCTGAGATTCTGTTGGTCCAGTGTAATCAGATTACATGTAACTTCATAAAAATAAAGTATAGATTTATTTTATTTTCATTTATTATGATTTTCCAGCTCGTCTGCATGTCTCCTGTCAGGTGTTAATGCTGACATCAGATGTTCATGACCTCTGACCCCTGCACACAGTCCTGGACTCTCAGAGCAGCATCTGAACGAGTCTCGATGAGTTTCAGGGTCAAAGGTGAGAAACGATCTGGAAGAACGAACGGCGCTGACGCTAAACGACGTTTCTGATCTTCAGACATGAAAACATCCAGACGAACATTTTCAGTAAATTTTCACAGAATCATGAAAACACAAATCCATAAAATCATTAAAATATTGAATCTTTTCTGATTTTAATGCTCAACAACATGTTTCAGCAAATGTTCCTGGACTGTATGTAAGGTCACGCTGCGGCATCTCAGTCAGATTTACAGTCTGGACTTTGATTATCCAGCAGAACAATCCAAAGGCCACCATTATGGAGTGGCCTAGTCAAAGTGTGTTTGAGTTTATGGTCTGAATTTTCTGGTGGTTTGTTTAATGGTTTGGATCAGGGTGTCCAAAGTGCGGTCTGGGGCCATTTGTGGCCCTTAGACTGAGTTTGTTTGGCCCCCAAAACACAGTCTAAGAATGAGGCAGAAGAAAAAGAAAAGTTACTTTTATATTTTCATTTATTTAAAGTGCTAAGATATTTGCACAAAAATACTTCATGTTTTCAACACATCAACCAAATAAATCATAAATAAACATCTATAAACAACAGCAGTGTTCTAGAATAGATCATCAAATGTTTGGTAAAGTATAAATGCTAATGTATAATGTATAAACGCGTTTTAAAAATTTGGATAAAAACCAGAAACATTCAAGATGTTGAAGTACAACTGAACTCAGATCAGAAACTTTTACCCTGAATCTTCCTGGAGATCAATAAACCAATCAGTCTTATCAGGAAGTAAAGAAAATCCTTCAGTCTCTTTGAGTGGAGAATCTTCTGGGTCATCTGAACTTTGGATCCTTTAACTCCGTCCAACACAACAACGCTTTGAAATCTTTTACATTTTTTAACAAAGTTTCATCTGCTGCAAGAAAAACAAACAGGAAGAACCTGCAGAAACTCGCTGCCTGAGTTTCCTCATGTTTTAATATGTTTGGTTTGGACTCAGGTCAGTTTATGAAGCTTCTTACAGATCAGAACATATTTCTGAACGAGCATCAAGCATAACGAGCAAAAAGCTTCAGTTAAAGTCCAGCAGCGCGGGTTGAACCTGAGGAACCTGATCTCCACTCAGAGAGGAAACAACGTTCATGTTTTAGGAAACAACTTCAAAATGAAAATGCCTTGCTTCTGTTTTTAATTAGAAATAAAAACATTTGATCGCAGAACAAAGGTGAATATTTGTGTTGCTGCCTTATGATTTTAAAATCTTAATGTTTATAAACTCAACCAAACTCCGATTTCATCAAGATCCTAAAATAAAAACTAAAGTTTTAATCCTGATCTTCAGGTTCCTGTTTGGGATGAAATCAAACCACTATTAAAAAGTTTTTTAATTGTTTAAAAACTAAAATGATCAAACTGTTTAAATCTGAACATTAAACAAAGATTCATTAAATCTGGAGGATTTAATGAGATTACATTTTATTCTGGTAGATTTTTAGCTTCAGATCTGATGATTTTCCTTCCTGGTTTTGCAGAAGATCAGAACCTGGAGCTGCAGACACAAACGGATCCAGGGCCGGAAATGTTGAAAATGTTGGAACATTGAACATTGAGGCTTCAATCAGAGAGCAGGGCAGCAGCTGCAGCAGCTGCAGCAGCTGCAGCAGCTGCAGCAGCTGCAGAAGCTGCAGCAGCTGCAGAAGCTGCAGCAGCTGCAGAAGCTGCAGAGCTGCAGAAGCTGCAGCAGCTGCAGAAGCTGCAGCAGCTGCAGAAGCTGCAGCAGCTGCAAGCTGCAGAAGCCAGAGATGATCGAAACACCAAACGATGCGAGGATGAAACACGATGAAGCAGCACAAAGACACAGACAGGCTGCATGAAGCTGCAGCTCCTCAATCAGCTGTTCAGAAATAAAATCATCTGACCTGATCGCAGCTGCAGCAGTCCGTCCAACCAGCGGCGTCCCGCGGCTCCTCTGACCGCAGCCGCGGCTCCTCCTGCGGCGGCAGCAGCGTCTTCCGTTCCGGTCCGGAGCTACAGCTTCACACCGCGGATCCCGGCACCGTCTGCACGTGGATCAGCCTCCCTGGAGCCGCTCTCTTTTGTCCCCGGAGGCCCCGCCCACCGAGCCCAAACAACCAATCAGAGTGGAGAGCGGCGGGGCGCCGCGAGCAGCGGGGCGCCTTAATGAGGAGGGAATTTATACTTTCAGGCTAAAACTGAGTTATGATTGGAAATAAGTGAACAGAAAAACAAACATATTTATGGCTAAAATGGTTTCTGTTTTTATTTTATTGCTCCAACTTGTCAAGCTGAGAAAATAGTTTCAAACTGCTGGAAAACAGATTTAATCCAGTCTGACTAAATATGTTCTAAATCCTGATTTA
The DNA here is from genome assembly GCA_010277075.1 of Poeciliopsis retropinna. Lineage (NCBI taxonomy): Eukaryota > Metazoa > Chordata > Actinopteri > Cyprinodontiformes > Poeciliidae > Poeciliopsis > Poeciliopsis retropinna. The sequence goes on along the minus strand of VMRM01000035.1, from coordinate 779,866 downwards.
GCTGGAAATGAAAGCAATTTTCTGACAGCAATAGAAACACAAATCATATGAAACATTTTTCAGGATTAAAATGTTTTAATTAAAAGAAAAAACTTAAAAACATTAATATACTTCATGTAAAATTAACAAAAACAAGAAACAAAGGTTTTGAACGAAGTTTTCTTTCTTACCAAACCTGCATTTGTTGCTACAATTGATTATTTTTCAGCTTCTGCTATTTATATTAAATATTAAATATAAACATTATTAACAGAATAACTTAAAGAACCAATCAGAAGATGAATTAAAAGGTAATTTTTTAAACCAATAAATAAATATTTGTAAAATGACAAGAAGTTGACAGAAAAAAATCTTGTTTAATTACATCAGTTCACATTTATGCAGATTTTAAATTATTGGTAATAATTTACAAGTTTAGTTGTGAAAAATATTTTTTAATCTAAGATTTTTATTGATTCTCTAACAAAATCCAGACAGTAGGGGGCAGCCAGGCTGATGCTAATGCTAATGCTAATAGCAGAGAGCTCTGGCCTCATTCTGGTTCCTGCAGCAGAAACTGGTGAGAAAATAAACTGAATAAAAGTTTCTGCAACACAAAATCAGACCAGAACAAAAACCTTTGATCAGGTTTTAAAAGAAAGCTGAGTTCAGATTCAACTTCTGAAATTCTGAATTTTCCAAGTTTTTTCTAGAAATTTTTTAGGTTAATCTGAAAATTTGCTCTTTTTTCCCTTCCTGCTCCTATGGCTCATATTGACATTTTTACCGGCTGCCAATAAAAATGGAAGAAACTGATAATAAAACGTCTAACAGTTCTGAATATGATGCTTACCTTTTTAAAAGTGAGTCTAATTTACTGAAATTTCCTGCAGTAACTGAGTTGTGAATTACTTGCCCATGTAGCGCTTCCTGAGAGCAGAGTGAGGTCCTGCAGCAGCTCAGTGGATCAATCCTCCGCCGCTGCGCAGCACAAACACAACACTTTCAGCAGCCCTGTGACCCTGGGGGATTTGGGTTTAACGTTCGTCCTTCCAGCACTCTAAGCCAAGAGATGCTGAACTCCCAGAATGCAACACTGCATCCTGGAGTCAGAGGAGGCTGGTTCAAAGCTTCAGACTGTAGAAGAAGAAGAAACCTGCTGCAGCATTTCTCCTGAATGTTTCTTTGCAGATCAGCCGACTGCCGCCCATTTTCATCCAAACTATTGATGTTAGGAAAATTATCTAAGTTCATTTACTTATGAGTTTATTTGAAAGGTAATCTTTTCATATTATTCTGTATGCTGTTTTATACTATTGACTCCTTTCTTTTGTTTTATACTCTTAACTGTTTTTCAGATGTTTTCTTGGGGGTTAGAAATGTTTTCACATGTGTGTGTTACCAACTGCTTTTGTCATTGGTTGCTTTGACCATCAACTGTCTGTGTTAGCAGCTACATGTGAAACTGATAATGGTCAGTCTCCTGTCCTGGTAAGGGAATGTCGACAGAAGATTCCAGAACGTCTCCTGGGAATGTTTATTGGTCAACTGTTTGTGTGACTGTGTGAAAAAGCCAATCTCTTTGTTGTTAACATAATGAAAGGCAGTTGGGGACTGAGAGCCGGCGGAGTTGATCCCAGACAGTGTTTAACGGCGGTTCTCCGCGTCTGGCTCTCTCCCCTCTTCTGCAGAAGAGTAGTTTGTGTCTCTGGTTGATTCTTGCAGGTTGGGAAACGAAATAAACCCAACATATTGGGGGCTCGTCCGAGGATCCCTCCATACCCGCCGCTGACGGAAGAAGCACGACGCGCTGTAATCTGCCGGCAGTCAGTTTCTTCGGACCTGTTTTGTAAAGTCCCGGGAGGTAACTTCCTCGCTGGGCCAGCGTTTTAGGTCACCTCCTTTTGCCAGCGTCGGATTGTGACGGGATTACAACCGAGACAGAGCAGGAATCAACCAAGAAAGTGTATGGTACGGGAGGTATCGAGTCCCCCGTTAGACGTCAAGGGAAAGTAAAAGGTAAATAAAAACACACACGAAGGGAAAAATAGTACTTGGGGCACCTAAAAAAAAACAGTGGGAAAAGTAAGTGATGGGCTTGTGTGTGGAAGCTTAGCAAGGATTTTCCACTCAATCACCCGTTGAGTCGAAGTGAAAATCACCACAAGATTTGACCATCACCCCACTATTCCTATATCCTGTTTTATAGCGTCCACTCTAAGTGGTTCAAAAAATGGGACTAAAACACTGCAAAAAAAAAAATGGGTTCGTCACAAGGAAAGGAAAAAAATCTCACAGGAGATGAGAAGTTTATGCGTCAGATGGAGCCAAGAAGCTTAATGTACCTGACTAAATGGCAGAAGAAGTACGGTGTAGTGGTGTGTTAAAAGTAGAACAATGGAAAAACGTGGTGTGTAAATTAGAAATAAGTGCGAGTTCGAAAACTGGTACCAGGCAACAGAAAAAATTAAAAGAACTCGAAGTTGCGCGTAAGTGGTTAACCCAAGCACAGAATAGACAGATTGCGCGCGCTAAAAATAAATTAAGCCGAAAAACCGAAACTATGTTAGATCAGAAGATAATGAAACGCAACCCCTAACTCGAGCATGTGTGCAACAGTCTCAGCTCCCAGCCTCCGACCCAAGGGAGGACGTTCCCAAGGCACCAGGGGGCATGTCAACAGGCCAGCCTGCCAAAACAGACAATAAATATGAAACATTAGGTCCGTCCTATTCCACTCGCAGTAAACTGGCTGCGATTGCTACTAATATCCATGCCCAAATGGAAAATTTGCCTCCATATAATATTCCGGTTCCATCCAGTCCATGTCAGGATTTGTACCCATCACTGCCTGAGCCATCAAAAGAGTTGTACCCAATGGTTCAAGTCGCGAATCCTAATCCAGGGGAGGATAATACAAATCCTACTATATTAGTTTTCCGTCCGTGGTCTCTTGGAGAAGCCCGAAGAGCTGTGGAAGGTGTAACTCCCCCACAGGAAGATCCTGGAAAATGGATCATGGATATGGAAGGAATTTATAATTCCTATGGACTGAATGGATATGAATTTGGCCAAGCTATGCAATCTTCTTTAGGGAAAGATTGGGCAAAAGTCCGGGGCACCTATACTGGATACTCCTCCCATTATCCAGGAACTGTTCTCCCATATCAAACTACCATGAGCACTGAACAACAGCGTCAGTGGGATGAAGTCCAACAAAAGGTTAGGGAAGTCTTTGCTAGACATGCAAATTACTCCCACCTTAGTTCAATAAAACAAAAATCAGGGGAAGATGTCGATGACTTTAAAATCAAGGAAGTCTTCATATTTCAGGCCCCCGGCCCCCGGAAGGAAACAGACGTGGATTCCAGGGGGGCAGGGGCGGCCCACGGGGAGGGGACAAGGTCGCAGGAGAGATTCCCGACCTTTTCAAGCATGACTAGATAAACCAAAAGGCCATGGCCAGAGTGTCTGGATTTAGTAAAACTATATATGAGAATTGTGCCTATTGGGAATGGTTTAACTCCCTTTGAAATAATGCATGGCAGAGCTTTTAAGCTTCCTTTATTTAAAAACACCACACCACCAGAAGATAGTGAGAAAACTTTAGCTGATTACATGAAAGACATGTTACAGTCTAAAGAAGTGTCAAATGCAAATTCACTGCCAGAAGAACCTTTGTCTTCACAGGACCCCCAGGTGGTGGAACCAGGCGATTGGGTTTTCATTAAGGCCATTAAGAGACAGAGCTGGGCCAGCCCACGGTGGGAGGGACCTTTCCAAGTGCTTTTGACGACTCCCACTGCAGTTAAGATCGCTGAGAGACCATCTTGGATTCCCCTCAGTGTTGGAAGCCTAAGTGGGGACAGGGGCTAAGTCCACCTACAAAGGGGTCTGGTATTTTTGTAGGACCATTTGTCTCAAAGGTGGTGAAGCAATCATCTAACCCCTGTTCCATAGGGGTTAGATGATTGCTGGGTAAATCATCTAAATTCTGGGTAAATTCTGACATCTCTGTAACCTAGCAAAAAATGGGGTCTCCATGGAGATGGGGCCTGTTTTGCGCTGTGGCTGCTTTGTGCCTGTCCTGTTTTTGTTTTTTCAGTCCAACCCTGCTAATTCATCTGGCGAGAAGATTTGTCCACACCACTGCTGTAAAGACTTGGCTAAGTCACCTTCCAGACCATCACCATGACAACATATGGCAGAATTATGCAGAGATGTTGGCCAGAGAGAGGAACATGACCGACTGCTACGTCTGCTTGGTGATGCCAAAATCTACCAGGAAACCTACGCTGTATGTCAGTCCCATGAATACGTCCCAGGCCACCTGTTTCGCCTCCTGTGCTCTACGGTTCATGCCTGCGACTTCAGACAACACTTCAGATGGTAGCATCGTGATGAACAGGGTATGCTCTGGTGTAACACCTATCTTCACCTCCAGCAATGTTACCGGATATCCATCAAGGATGAGAGCTGTTCTGAAGCCAGGGACGAAGCATCCAGTTGTATTCATTCTCCTCCAGGAAACTGGTCTGTTCGGGTAGGCCATGTGTCTGGATGCCAGCAAAGCATCACTGATTTATTTCCTAACTCTGTTTGTCCATCTGAGGATGGGTCTTCTATTTCATGTTCCACATGGACGCCTTGGAGGAATTATCCCACTGTTCCTGTGTGGAGGACGCAGTATCTATCCTACGCTGCCTACGAACTGGTCCGGTACCTGTGCACCTGTGTTCGTTTCTGATCATACCATCATTGTCTCTACTTCAGCAGTGCACTCTCAACACCTGCGCCGCAGGAGAAGTACAGAGATTGCTTTCAAACCCCATGATCCTATCTGGGGCTCTAATGTTCCCAGCGAACACAAACATTGGAGTACTGCGGAAAAATGGGGACTGTCATTTTTTCCATGGGTTGGAGTAGGAAAATCCATGCTGATGATTGAGACACTGGACTACAGGATGAAGACTGGTAAATCTTACCGTGGACATTGAGAAAGGACAGAACCGACAACTCAGTCAAATGCGTCTGATGATTCTTCAAAACAGGATGGTGTTGGACATACTGACAGCTAGCCAGGGGTGTGTGTGTGTAATGATAGGAACATCATGTTGTAATTATATTTCTGATGCTAATGAAACTCATGTTGATGAAGCCATGTCTGCCTTGAAAAACCTGCAAAAGGCCATGTCACAATATGCTGTTCTCTCAAGGAGATTTTTTTTTGTGGCTTTTATCTGGACCATGGTGGAATCTGCTGTTAAAGTTAATGATGCCTCTTGTTGTTGTTTTGTATTTTTACTGCCTGTATAATCCCTTGTTTAAAAACAATGATAGCTAAAACTGTTGGAAATGTTATGTATCAGTATCAACTTGTTGCTTCTGTAGCATATTTGAAAAGACAACTATATCGTTATTCAAATATAAATGGATTTTGACCAAACTAAAAGGCTAGTTTTGTTTCTTTTCAGAAAAATAGGTACGACTCAAAAAAGGAGCAGGTGGGCTAGAAGTTGCAGCTGCAAGTGTTTTGTATTTGCAATGTGAATAACATATATACATATTTACAACAACAACATTGGGAAGATCCAAATGGCCATCGAGGGGGGAAAAAATGAAATAAAAAGAAAGGGGAAAAAGAAAAACAACAACAACAAGAAACTAAATTAATCGTTCCCAAAGTCCAAAAATTCATAACTTCACACCCATTAGTCCATCCACCCCGAACGGGGATTAATTAGGCTCTCGGACAATATTGTCCAGGGCTTGGTTCACGTCCTGGGTAAATAAAAGTCAGCTCAAAGAAGGAGCAGAGTACTTTGTGGATAACCAGAATTCTCCTACCAGCTGGGTAGGAGAAGTATGCAGCATCTTCAATCACCAAAAGGTGAAATCTTTCCTTGGCTCTAGCCCTGGTCTTTTAGCTCGCCATCACCTGGCCTGAATAACAAAACAGGACCACTTCCTCAATATAAATATATATATATAATCTAAACATTTCTAGTGTATACACAATTCAATAAATAACACTTTGTATTATAAATAATTCTAACAATCATGTTCAATCAATTTCAATAAATCTAAAATTCAATATAAATTACATTCATGAAACACTCAATAAATATACATCATATAATCAATTAACATGAAATGTAAAATTCTAATGTAAATCAGTGCTCAATAATTACTTAAATTACCCTTTTGTTTATCAAAAGCAGTGTACAATCAGTTTTTCTTTAGCGGCTACACAACAGCAGTGATTATAAGCCAACGCTAAGTCATGCACAAACACTCACCAGTTCCGCAATTTTATCCGCACACTACCGGGTCTTTTTTCCATCTCCCTTCTTGCTCACAATGACTGGCTCCTATAGTTCAGCACATTAAGTGAGTATCGTACATATTTACAGACAATGAATGACACCACGCTTTAACTGACCTGCAGCTCTGCTCCTTCCAACGCGTTCTAACCTTCATGCCTTTCCGCTCCAGCTAATATACCTAACCGGTAAACCGCGAAGGTACATGTGACCCCACTACTCAGCCGCAATTGGTTAAATAATAATCTCACGAGAATCGCTAATGATTTTATTAAAACATCGCGAGATCTAAGAGCTAAAGAGTAGAAAATCAGAGGAGGAAATAAAGGTTAAAATTACACTCGGGTTACACTTCCATCTCTGAGGAAGCCTCTGATGTCTAACGTTGTGACGGATGCATTGAAAATGCGTCAGCAAGTGATGTATTCCTGATGTTTATTAACATCAGGAATACATCTTAATATGAATTTCTTTCTATTTTCAGACTGATTTTCACATAAATTTATGGATCTTAATTAGGACTGGGACTTTAACATTGTAGTTTCAATTTACTAATTTCATAGATTTAAAAAATGTTTATTTTCTCCAAACTGGTTTCTACCAGAACCTTTGTATTGTGTCATGTTTCTCATATGCCGGTAAATGTGACGCACAGCGTCCGCCGCTAACAGCAGCGGTGGAACTGGTTAATTTATGTTTCTAAAGCATCTGATTGGACGCTGGGAAAGACTGTTGTTGTGTTCAAGTTGTGCTAAAGGAGTTAACCTAGCAGTGAAGCTATGCTAGCCTAAAATAGCATCTCAATGCTAACATGTAGCAGCTAATGCTAATGTCAGTGTCCATGTTTCTAAAGCAGCTCCATGAACGATCAGGACTTTCTGAAACTCTTTGCTCCAGTCTGATGGTTGAAGATCAGATTAAAATGATCTGTTATTGAGGTCATTCAATAAATTAGCAGAAAAAAGGATTTTGATTTGAAAATGTTGCTGATTTTTTTGATATGTGGTTTTCAATTAAAATGCCATCTATCAATCAATCATTTGCAATTAGTCGAGTCCAGTCGGGTTGAATGGGTGGACATGTATCCAGCCTGGCATTAAGAACAACTTAATATTTTATAAAAGTTAAAATCCTGATTTCACAAAACAGTTTGTGTTTGTTGTGGGATGAGAGATTTAAATGTGCTGCTGCTCCACGTGTCGGCGCTCAGGAGGAAGAGGAAGGTGAAGAACATCTGCCAGGCAGCCACAGACTGTGTGTGAGTGTGTGTGTGCGTGTGTGTGTGTGTGTGTGTATTAGTCGCCTCCGTGCAGAACACACAACACTCCAACAAATTAGAGCAGCGCGTGCAGGAGACACGTGCAGCACAACAAAGCAAATCCCCACCTACATACACACACACACGCACACACACCCGTGTGTGCGTGTGTGTGTATGTACCCGTGTGTGTGTGTGTGTGTTTGTTTCTAATACCTTGTGGGGACCATTTTCCTGACACTACGTTGTGGGGACCCACTGTCCCTTGTGGGGACTGAATCCTGGTCCGAAAGGGGAAATGCTGTTTTAGGTTCAGGGGTCAGATTTAGGACTAAGGTGTGAATTGAGTTTTGGTTAGGGTTAGGGTTGGGGTTAGGTATGTAATGGTTAGGGGTTAGGATAAGGGTAAGGTTTAGGCTGTCGAAATGAATGAAAGTCAATGGAAAGTCCCCGCAAAGATAGCACACACACACACACATCCCCTCCATGGGCTGCCACCTTATCGTGGTGGGGGGGTTTGCGTGTCCCAGTGATCCTAGGAGTTCTGCTGCCCAGTGCAGACGGGTTCTAGGTGAGGAATCAGACCAAGTGCAGCCCAAACATCCCTGATGATGATACGACCTTTGGAAACAGGGGTTGTTCTCTCCGTACATGAGGTCCCACCCTGGAGCCACCCTGGCCTGGGGCTGGGGCACGTTGGGGAGCCCCTGGTGGCCGCTGGCGGTATGACAATAAAAACCCTTGAATCCCTGAACTATAGCAACAACATGTGCATCAAGCAATACATACACTTAGCATTCCACAGATAAATGCTTTTAATTTGGATCAGAATAATAATTGTACTATCAATAAATGATTTCTAATCGATGTTCTTAGTTGCCAGAGGAACAAAAACGCCTTAATCAGCTCAGAGGTTCAAGCTGATGAAACATGAGGCTGGATGCTCTCTACTAAAATATTCCTCACCATCTTCCATGTTCTTTCAGCAAACAGTTGAGACAGAGTTGTTTCTGGTTTCACCACTATTTACCTGCTGCTTTACCTGCAATTCAAAGTTTTCTTAAAAATTTGTCTGTTAGTCTGCAGATCATGTGACCAAACCAGGAAACACACTGAAAATATAGATTACAACATTCTTTGTTTTAACTGACAGCCATCTTGGTAGGCAGTTGCTATGACAACAATAAACAAGCCACAACAACACCAGTACATTACAGCTGTTACTCAGGGACAATTTTTGAATCTTAAGCCTGATATTAAAAACGAGGCTTAATCAATCCTAACCAACTTTCAACAAGATTTACAAATCAATAGTTATAGTTTTATCTTTTACTTTTTTATGTTGTTTACATCTATTTATGATACATTTTCTTTCCCACTCTCGTTTTCGATCTGGCCCCAAATGGAAATGAGTTTGATGTCCCTGATATACGAGATAAAAACAATGAATCATGAATTATTCTTGTTTTGAATGTAAACAAGGATAAAGAGTTGGATATTTGGTGGTGGAATGATGTCACACCACCAGCAGAGGGAGATTCTGTGATGTCACAGGCGATGCAGTCTGTGATGTCATCAACTGCAGAATTGTATGTAACACAATTCTGCATGTTTGTCATTGCTTGCAATACCGCTGACCTGTTCAGACGCCCGCAAAGCCCTTTAGGAAAGTTTTCCGAACGACGTTTTTCGCGATAGTATCTAGGAGAAAATGTCTCATCGTGCGCCGAGATGCAACATCGAACTGATGGGACCCCATGGGAGGAGGGGAGTCCAGCAAATCCCCCATGGCAGGTTCCCTCCTGCTCACCCCAACGCCTTACATGGAGAAATCCACAGGCTGAGCTCAATCCTGGAGATGGAGAGAGCTGGACGGTATGAAGACCACCAGCGACTGGCCCACCTGGAGGCAGAGCTGGAGGAATCCAAAGTCCAGTTAAAAAAGCAGAAGGCTCTCAAAGAAATGTTCATCAACCAGGCCAAGGAGGCAAAGAGGGAACTGGAGAGAGTGGAGAAGCTCAGTGACCCAGCAGTCCTTAACGCTGCGGTCACTGCTTCCAACGTTCACAACAGTGTGAAACACATGAAGAAGAAGTCCTTGCAACAAGACTTTGCAGATTTAAAGGTGGCCCACCTCCTCAGCCAGGAGTCATTTGCAGCTGAAATACAGCGAGAGAGAGAGAACAGTAAGACCCTCCAGGAAGAAATGGACGCCCTCCAGACTTCGCACGAGGAGCTGCGCTCTAAGTACGAAGCTGAAGTTGCTTTGGTGAGGCAGGAGGCCGAAACCCAAAAGGTTTATGAGGAGAGGCTCCATGAAGAACAAAGACTCCTGCAGAATCTGAGAGCAGAAAAAGACCAGATGTTTCAAGAGATGTCTCAAAAGATCCAGTTCCTGCAGGACAGTGAAAAACTTCTGCAGGACCAATTGAACGAGACAAAATGTTCGTACAATGAACTAAACATCAAATATGAAAGCGATGTTTCTGCACTACAACAAGACATGGAAAGATACCAACAGGAGGTGAGGGGTGAGAAAGAGACGAACTTGGGAAGAGAGAAAGAGAATCTGGAGCTTATCAATAACCTGAAAGCAGAGAAGGAGGAGATCTTCCAAAACATGTCAAGAAACATCGCAATAATGCGAAAGAGGGAGAAACAGGTCCTCAATGAACTGGATCAGGTTTTCTTTTCATTTGAGGAGCTGAAACGTAGATATGAGACAGACATCATGGGATTCCAGCAGCAGGTTGAGACATACGAGCAGAGGATGAAGCAGGAGGAACCGAGTCTTTCAGACCGAGACAAGAAAGAGAAGCTTCTCCAGGAAAGAAACTTTTCTGTCCTGAAGCAGCAGATAGAAAAACTGCAGCAGCAGATTACACAGGAGAGAGAAAGTCATCTAGAGAAGTCAGAGGAGGACCTGGCGATTCTCGATACCATCAGAGCTGAGAACGCCGTCCTTCTAGAAAAGACAAGACTAGAAGTTACAATCCTGCAGGAGAAGCTGAGCAGCTCCCAGGCTGAGCTGCAGAAGGCTGACGGTTTGAACAAAGAGCTCAGCTGTCGGTACGAAACAGACATCACTGCTTTGAAACAGCAAGGAGAGCAATATGAGCAGGAGATGAGATGTCTGAGGAATGAATTAGAGAGAGCAAGAGAGGACCTGCTGCAGCCTGACATGCTGAGAACAGAGGAAGACGATTCCCATCAGAAACAGATCAGCGTTTTCCAAGAGGAGGAGGAAACCTCACTGCGCCGAGTCGACCTGGTTAACGTTTCAAGTCAGGAGGTTTCTTCAGAGGAGGATCTCTCAGGAGAGAGTTCCTCCTCTGGTTGTTCAATGGATCCTGAATCCACCCAAGACACTCAGACCTCTGCAGAAACCGGCCAGGACGATTTGGACCAGCCACAAACCAGCACCATGCAGGAGGGAGAGAACATACCGGCAGAGGATGAATCAGGAGGAAACGAGTCTTTCAGACAAAGACAAGCTGTTTCCTGGAGAGAAGCTTCTCCAGGAAACAATCTTTTATATCCTGAAACAGCAAATCAAAAAACTGCAGCAGGAGATTACACAGGAGAGAGAAAGTCATCTAGAGAAGTCAGAGGAGGACCTGGCGATGCTCAAGAACATCAGAGCCGAGAACGCCGTCCTCCTAGAAAAGACAAGACTAGAAATTACAACCCTGCAGGAGAAGCTGAGCAGCTCCCAGGCTGAGCTGCAGAAGGCTGACGGTTTGAACAAAGAGCTCAGCTGTCGGTACGAAACAGACATCACTGCTTTGAAACAGCAAGGAGAGCAATATGAGCAGGAGATGAGATGTCTGAGGAATGAATTAGAGAGAGCAAGAGAGGACCTGCTGCAGCCTGACATGCTGAGAACAGAGGAAGACGATTCCCATCAGAAACAGATCAGCGTTTCCCAAGAGGAGGAGGAAACCTCACTGCGCCGAGTCGATCTGGTTAACGTTTCAAGTCAGGAGGTTTCTTCAGAGGAGGATCTCTCAGGTGAAACATTACCGGGATCTTCCAAGGATCCAGAATCCACAGAGATCTATGGAGAACCTGGCCAGGACGATATGGACCATCCGCATACCAACACCATGCAGGAGGGAGAGAAGAGAAAGTCTAAATTTTCAATCTGGAAAAAAATTCGTAACACTCTGCGACTGAAGAAGTCAAAGAAACCAAAAGAGTGAAGACATTTAGAGAAGGAGGAAGACGTGCAGGAGAGACTGAGGACGGGAATCAGACCCAGGCAGGTTGTGGCCTCTGTGTTCGGGCGCCATGCGGCGCTCCGACAGGAGGAAGTTTACAACAGTTAAGTTTTTCCCCCCATTGACAAACAAAAAAATAGATCAATCCCCACCCAATTGGAAAAAACGTGGGCAGCACGGTGGCGCAGCGGTTAGCGCTGCGTCTTCACAGAGACCGTCTGTGTGGAGTTTGCATGGTCTCCCCGTGTTTGCGTGGGTTTTCTCCGGGCGCTCCGGTTCCCCCCACATCTCCTAAAACATGCAGGTCAGGTCAGTTGGTCACTGCAAATCGCCCCCAAAAACAAACTCCAAACTCATCATCAGTTTTATTGTTCAACTTGTCAAATTGATTCAATTCGCCGAACGTTTGACGTTTTCCCTTCGCTGGTTTAGTGCCGCAACACGCAGCTCAATATTTATTGCAAAGTATTGATCTAAGAATTAAACTTTCGTCTTTTAATAGTAATGATTTCTGCTTATTTTCACTGTTCTTGTGCTTTTATGGTTTGTTCTTTATTTTACCTTTTCTACTCGCTTTTTAGATTAAATTGCACTGAATTGCAGCTCATTATTCTGTTTAAATCTGTATTTCAGAAAAGATTAGCGAAAGGATCATGCAGTGTCTTTAGGCCGACTGTGGCTCGGTGGTAGAGTGGTCGTCTTGTGACCAGAAGGTTGTGAGTTCGATTCCAGCTTCCTCAGCCACATGTTGAGGCGCCACATTTACACCTGTGTGTGTGTAAATGTGTGTGTGGGTGAATGTGACTGTGGGGTGAAGCGCTTTGAGTGGTCAGCATGACTAGCAAAGCTCTTCTTCAGTGCATTCACCTTTTTGTCTTTGATAAATCCTGTTTCTGTTTTTATAGCAAACAAAGAAAAGCTGATTTAACACATTTGGATTTCTTCCTGGTGTTAAATTAAGATTACAGTTAAATCTGTACATAATATAGATGATAATTGTGATCATAATTTAATACTCCAAAAGAAGCCAAAAGTTGTTTTATCTGGTTTGTTTGTTTGTTATTAGGACAAAACAGGTTTTATCAAAAGTAAAAGTTACTGTGTGATCTTTCTGTTAGTCTTTATTTACAATAATGGATCAAGATATTACAACAAACTTAACAAAAAGTGCAATTTAACATGAAAACTGTGTAGAAAAGGGAAAAAGGAAGAACAATTAACAAGAAATCAATTCTTAGATTAATACTTTGTAATAAATATAAAGTTTTTGTGTTGCTGAGCTGCTCTCTTTTCTACAAGCAGTCATGTGTCGTCTGCTTGTAGAAAAGAGAAGAAAAAGGGGCTAAGAAATGCCTAATTCAGGTATTTCTTTAACCAGCTTAATAGTAAGACTGAAAAGTATGTTTTGTTTAGGACGTTACTGAAAGGTTTTGTTTGTCAACCTGGGTTTGATTCCCAGAATCTGCTGCATGTCATTCCCTTCTCTCTCCTCCCAATTTCCAAATAACGGCCAAAAGAGCCTAAAAAACTTAATTTGAGCCTAAAAACTTAATTTGAGCCTAAAAACTTAATTAGACCCTAAAAACTAAAAAAAACAACTAAAACATACATTTCACCTCACAAATGGACCAACAAATCAACTTTCTTCCTCTCTCTCCTACATAATTAACACATTACTTACACACACACACACACATACACACACACACACACACACACACACACACACACATCCCCTCCATGGGCTGCCACCTTATCGTGGTGGGGGGGTTTGCGTGTCCCAGTGATCCTAGGAGTTCTGCTGCCCAGTGCAGACGGGTTCTAGGTGAGGAACCAGACCAAGTGCAGCCCAAACATCCCTGATGATGATACGACCTTTGGAAACAGGGGTTGTTCTCTCCGTACATGAGGTCCCACCCTGGAGCCACCCTGGCCTGGGGCTGGGGCACGTTGGGGAGCCCCTGGTGGCCGCTGGTGGTATGACAATAAAAACCCTTGAATCCCTGAACTATAGCAACAACATGTGCATCAAGCAACACATACACTTAGCATTCCACAGATAAATGCTTTTAATTTGGATCAGAATAATAATTGTACTATCAATAAATGATTTCTAATCGATGTTCTTAGTTGCCAGAGGAACAAAAACGCCTTAATCAGCTCAGAGGTTCAAACTGATGAAACATGAGGCTGGATGCTCTCTACTAAAATATTCCTCACCATCTTCCAACACACGCACACACACAAGCACACACACCCACCCCACACACACACACACACACACACACACACAAGCTCTCCTGTTCCTGTTAGAATGTTTTCTTTTTTCTGCCTGAAAACACTGAAGTAAAAAACCTTTATTGTGGCAGCTGGTCTGAAGTCAGAAAACATTATGATTGGTCGGGGTTTCTCTAAGCGTTCTGATTGGTTGGGGTTTCTCTAAGCGTTCTGATTGGTCGGGGTTTCTCTAAGCGTTCTGATTGGTTGGGGTTTCTCTAAGCGTTCTGATTAGTCGGGGTTTCTCTAAGCGTTCTGATTGGTCGGGGTTTCTCTAAACACTGTCGTTTCGCTCGGAGCAGATTACCGTTAATTTCGCCTCTCAGCTGAAACAACAGGACAGTAAATCAGGACAGAGGGAATCCATTAGAATCAATGTGATCCTTTGTGATAAACTGATTATTAATCATTACGTGTGACTGTATGGCTCTTGTAGCTCCACATCATCATCACTTTTAAAGGATTATTTGCTTTTAAGCAACATTCATTGAAATGTCTGAGAAAGTAGATTCCAGATGCTGCTCTGGTCTAGTCAAAGTCCAGATTCAGATGTCTGATAAACTCAAAGTAGAAAAGAAACAAACGATGAACAAAGTGAAACCAAACAAATGTTTTCATGTCGGCCTGCAGCGACGCCTCGTTTGAAAATAGATTTTATTCTCAAAGAAAATAAATGTTAAATTTTCTTCAAATGAAAGTTTTTATTTGGTTCCACTACTTATTGTTTGATAAAACAGCTCAGAAAGTCAGCATGAATTTCCTCAGTAATTCATGTCTGGTGGTTTTCTTCTGTTACAGCAGCTCTAAAGCCATACATTCACATTGTCAGGTAACCTTTGACCTTTGACCCAGCACTTTGACTTTGGGAGAAACCAGAACAGATCCAAATGACTCTCCTGGCAGATTGTGGTGATTTATGGAAATGTTTGATAGTTTCTGTGCTGTGAGAATCATTCAGGATCAGAATCAGCAGGCGCAGCAGCGCCAACTGGTGGACAAACTCAGGAGTTCAAGTTTAAATCTCTGCCTCCCAGTTTTGAATAATTTAACATTTTTGAAGAAATTGAGTTTTTCCGTATAACAAACAGCATTTTTTTAAATTAAATACGTTGGCCTAAAATTAAATTATATTTAGCACAATATCTTCAAGAATAAAACACAAAAAAATAAATATGTACAATTTTATGTTTCTCAAATAAAAAGGGAAATAAAAAATAAAAAATGACAAGAAAACCCATGAAAACCAAGCTTTGAGTCCAGATGATCTCACTGATACCAGCTTCCAAATATGGAAAAAATTATTATTATTAATCTTTTCCCCACATTTGGAACCTAATGAAGTCGTAATGTTAAGTCATGATAATGCTAACAATAATGTACAATTTTGGATTAGTTCTGCTGTTTTTCAGGACAGAAACATTTTGTGTTATTGGGTTAAATAATAACAGGCCACCATGTTTCATGATTATATTGCAATCTGCAGCTTTAACAGTAAATTATAAACTTTTACACTGAAACATTTTAACCTGTAACTCTGATGATGATTCTTCCTCTGCTGAAAACTTTCTGTCTGGTTTATGAAACATAAAGTTACAAGTAAATGAATATAAACTTTATGCTGACAGTTTTAATTCTAAAAGATTGATGGATTATAGTTTCTGTAATGTCCCTCTGCCGCCACTAGAGGTCCCTGTTTGGTCATTTTTCAGTTTCTGATGAAATGACCTCCATCACAAGGAGCCACAAGTTACATCTGAAACCATTTTAACCAAAACAGCCTGGTTTCAGTCTGATCGGCTCATTTGGCCCCGCCTCTTCCTGCTGAGCCTCGTCTGAAGACGGGACGTCCTGTCTGAGTCTGACGGACCCATCCGGTCCCTCCAGAGTCCGGCTCTGGTTCTGGTGGAACCAGCGCTGTGTTTTCACTGGTTGCCACGGTTTCTGTTTCCTGTCTCCATTGTTCCTGACCAGCAGGAAGGATGAGCCATCCAGGTTGCTTCCTTCTGTCTCCGCTGCCGATCAGAGACAAAATGTTCCGATCCAAATTCAGCCGAGGAAAACTGGAGGTCAACTCAGAACGTGAAAAGCTGTCAGCAGGAAAACATCTGCAGGGTTTTTGTGTCTCCCAGAAGAAACAGCAACACAAAAACCAAAAACAGATTTTCAGCTCAAATATCCACAACAAAAAATAACAAATCTTTAGATGATGAAAGAACAACAAACTCCAGTTTCTCTGCTAAATCCCACTTTGAGGATGAATAAAAATCTGAATTCAATCTGCGATGGCCAGGCGACCCGGCCAGGCGACCCGGCCAGGCGACCCGGCCAGGCGACCCGGCCAGGCGACCCGGCCAGGCGACCCCACCTTTCGCTCCCTCCAGAACCAAATTTGGTGAAAAGAAAATGGATGAACTGAATGTTGGATGACTAAATATCAGTTTCAATAATATTGCAAAACATTTTTTTCAGATAATGTTAGTCAAACAGAAACTGCTGATTTTATGACAAACTGTGGTTAATGCAGCTATTAGCATGTTTAGTAAACATGGCAGACATGTTGGATTTTGAACCCAGGGTTGTAAAAAACTATTTTAACTTTCCAGGAGGGGAAATTGGCCCATATTTATGATATTGTGTGATGTGAAGCTGCTTGTGCTCCAGTTTAACCAGAAGTTAACTTCTCTGCAGTTTCCCTCTCAGGAACAGGAACGGTCAGAATGAGAGCTGCAGGTTCTCCCTGCGCTTTGTTGCACCTATAAGAACAGAATCAGAGGAATGGATTGTTTCTGTTCAAGGTCTGCATTACTTGTGTTGGAATGGTAAATATAAAGATGTCTCAGCATCAATAAGGAAACCAGACGTGTTAATCTGGTGACCGCAGACTGCAGCAGAAGGTTTGGTAGAAATCACAGCTGCTGGATTTGGAATCCAGTTCATAAAATTACATAACACAAATATGATGATCTGAATTAACAAAGTGTTTCATGTTCAATCCAGCTAAAATAGTGACTCAGATCTGAAAGTGATACCAGGGATAAAATACATGCCAGGATTTTTTAAATTAAAAATTACGAAAGTTTAGAAAGGATCAATATGACTGCATCGTACAAAAGTATCTATCAGGAGAAGGCGATAAAAACAGCATTTATGGGGTAGCTACAGCTTCTTTACAGCTGCTGCTACTTTAGGGATTCGGCTTTTAGGCCCCAGGATGTTTGGGATTATTTGATTGTTGGAACCAAAAGGAAAATTCAACTGCAGTAGCGACTGTTCGACCCAAAGAGGGCAGCACTGAGGCGCCTTTTGGCCAGATATGGCACAATTAGACAAATTTACACAGAAACGTCACAATTTTCTCAGAAACATAAAAATGACACTCTTAAGGAGTGTCATCTTTAAATGGTTTAAATGGTTTGAACCAAACGGGTCCAAACCAGCGCAGATATTGACCTTCTTCCTGCACTGGACTGGATCCGTTTGGTTGGTGCCAAAGCGAAACGCCTGGTGAGTTTATGACACATTAAACAGGAAAAACTCTTTTTTCTGCTTTTTCTGAAGGTTAAATTTGATTTCTGTAAAATATTTCAGTTTTCAGAGAAAACTGAGTATTTTTGGTTCTTACAGAACCAAATATAAAAATGTTTTCATATTTCCTGAGAGACGTGGTTCATCATCATGTTCTTTGCTCTTTGTTGCTGTTATCTTGAAAACTATGAAAGTATTTTCTGCGTTGGTTCTTTGACAGAAAGCGATGGCGGACGGGTTTTCAGAGGCCAATCAGACGTTCAGTAATGTGAGCGGAGCCTCATTTCCTCAGCGATAAGACGCTGTGGGAAACTCACAGGACAATATTCCTTCTGTCCACACAGAAAACTGGAGCTTTGTTCTGAGGAACCTCCTGGTTCTCTGGAGCTTCCTGACACTTTAAATCTCTGGAGACAGAAAACATTTGGTTTTCTATCAGTTTAAAAACTTCATCCCACATCACTTAAACACCCTTATGAACCTTTAAAAGTCAATATTTCCAAAAAGCAAGGATCTAAAGCGCAGTCTGTAGTGTCAATCATCTTCCAGGTTTTTAAAGTCTGAAAATAAAAATGCAAAAACTGGTGATAAAAAGTGGGAATGCACGATTCATCAGAATATTTCATGTATAATGCTGACAGATGGAGTTTCAGTTCTTAGTTGTTTTAGAAACGTTTTGAGATCAGAAGAAAAACCCAAAAACCCGGAGCACCGTGTCAACGTGGGAAACGATTTCATGACTGTTTAAGAGGATAAAATCAGTTTGCATTGTTGCTCCAGAACCAAACACCAGATAGTAGAAATCTGTTTCTGCATTCAGACTGATTTTGACTTTAATTTATACATTTAATTAGGGCTATTACTTTACCATGTTAACTTTGATTAAGTAACTAGATAGATTAAAAATGTTAACCTAATTACTGCTTTTTTCCTTTTTTAAAAAAATTATACAAAGGTTTTCCACTGGAACTTTGCTTTTATGCGTTTCTGGTACAGCCACAAATTTGACGCACAAGCTACATCCGCTAACAGCAGCGAGAACGAAGCCGCTTCTCTCGGCCTGATGGGGTTCATTTCTCTTCCTGACCAACCTGATTGGACGCCAACAAAAGGCACTTTTGTTGTGCAAAAAGGAGTTTAACTATCAAAGAAGCTGTGCTAGCCTAAAATAGCATGCTAACATGTAGCACATAATGCTACATGTTAGCAGGTAATGCTACATGTTCGCATCCACAGTAAACAGCTCCAGGACTTCCTGAAGCTCTGCTCCAATCTGATCGCTGAACAGATTAAAAACTATAAAAATGTCATCTGTCTATCTGTTCTGTAACAAAGAGTTTCTGAATTGAAAACTTATTTTGTTGATGGAAATGTGCAATTAATTATAGAGCCTACAATGAACACAATGAAACATAATGATCTTTAATTTTGGGATAATTTTCTGGGATTTTAAAGTCCTGCTGTAAATGAAAGTCACATTTCATCACAAAGTGCAGAGAGCAGAAAATCTGGAGCAAACATCTGTTCAGAAAGCAAGAGGCGTTTCAGGACCAGTAGGGGGCAGCAGCCTGCTAGCGTTAGCATTGGTTCCAGTGTTTATGGAGTGTTCAACCTCAGGGCCCCGGGGGCCCCGAGGCGTGCCAGGCCAGAACCTGCAGGGCGCTGGAAGGCAGCCGGATGGCGGCTTCGCCCGGCCCGCTGCGGGCTCCGCCCTGACCCCTGCGGGCTCCGCCCTGACCCCTGGCCCTGACCCCTGCGGGCTCCGCCCGGCCGGTTCTGCTCAGCCCAAACAGAAGCTCCTCCAGCAGGAACCTTCTGTCTGATGACTCAGCAGTTTTTATCTGGAAGCCGTAATCAGCAAAAATCAGATTTTATCAAGTTTCAGTTCTTAATCTGAATTAAATGAACTTTTTAATTTTTGGAGATGAACTTTGTTCTTGTTTCCAGTAAAACCAAACATTTAAAACTTCCTGTTAAATGAGACGATTAGAAACTAAACTTTGTTCTTCAGGAGAATTATGACTTTTACAAAACTATAAAAACAGTTATGAACCCGGAGTAAACTAAGACGTTATAAAATAATGAAGCTGATAAAGTCAAAATCTTTCTGAGATCAAAAGACATTTAAATAAATCCAGTTTCACTGAACAACAGCGGCGCTGAAACGATTCAGTTTTTTAAAACATGAAGGCAGCAGAACCTGAAAACATTTTACAGATTACTGAGCTGCTGCTTCCTTCACGTGTTTACAGAAACGTTTGATCTGAGCCTGAAGCTGCAGCAGCTGCTGCAGCTGTCACAGGTTTTCCTCCCAGTTTGCAGGTCAGACAGAAGCTGCAGCAGCAGTCGCAGGTTTCTAGCAGCGACGCTGGGTCTGGTGGATCCAGTGAACTTCGGCTCGGCACTGCAGTCGGAGGAGAAAACTCTCTCTGCTCTCAGCAGGTAGCTGCAGCTGCATTCCTGCTGCTGCAGCTGCAGCCGGTGTCCATCTTTGCCACCAGCAGCCTGAGAGAGTCTCCTGCTGAACGGATCAGCTCTCTGCCTCTGAAAGCAGATAGCAGCCAGTTAGATGCTGCTAAACTGTTAGCATTAACATGGCGAATGCAGCTGACAGGTCTCTGCTGTCTTACATGCTGTATTCCAGTCCAACAAGGCTGGTGCCGTTGACGGCCAGGATCCGATCGCCGGTCCTCAGCTTCCCACAGCGAGCCGCTGGAGAGTCGGGAACCACCGACTTCACGTAGATGCCGCTCATCCTCAGTGCCGTTTGCTGCAACATCGCAGAATAAAGATGGCGTTCTGATGCAGAGACGCTAAGCAGTGATTACTGTCCTGGTGTCTCACCGTCCCGTCCACCAGGGCCAGTCCCAGGCCGTGGGGCCCTCTGTGGATCTCCACTGTGAACACTTCCTCTCTGTCTTCTTCTGCTGCCGCGACTCCGGGCTCCCCATCGCCGCTGCCACCGACTGCACAGAGCAGAGAGGACAGCTGGAGACAACATGTCCTCTAGAGTCAACATGTCCTCTAGAGTCAACATGTCCTCTAGAGACAACATGTTGTCTCTAGAGTCAACATGTCCTCTAGAGACAACATGTCCTCTAGAGTCAACATGTCCTCTAGAGACAACATGTTGTCTCTAGAGTCAACATGTCCTCTAGAGACAACATGTCCTCTAGAGTCAACATGTCCTCTAGAGACAACATGTCCTCTAGAGTCAACATGTCCTCTAGAGACAACATGTTGTCTCTAGAGTCAACATGTCCTCTAGAGACAACATGTCCTCTAGAGTCAACATGTTGTCTCTAGAGTCAACATGTCCTCTAGAGACAACATGTCCTCTAGAGTCAACATGTCCTCTAGAGACAACATGTCCTCTAGAGACAACATGTCCTCTAGAGTCAACATGTCCTCTAGAGTCAACATGTCCTCTAGAGACAACATGTCCTCTAGAGACAACATGTCCTCTAGAGACAACATGTCCTCTAGAGACAACATGTCCTCTAGAGTCAACATGTCCTCTAGAGACAACATGTCCTCTAGAGACAACATGTCCTCTAGAGTCAACATGTCCTCTAGAGACAACATGTCCTCTAGAGACAACATGTCCTCTAGAGACAACATGTCCTCTAGAGACAACATGTCCTCTAAAGACAACATGTCCTCTAGAGTCAACATGTCCTCTAGAGTCAACATGTCCTCTAGAGACAACATGTCCTCTAGAGTCAACATGTCCTCTAGAGACAACATGTCCTCTAGAGACAACATGTCCTCTAGAGACAACATGTCCTCTAGAGTCAACATGTCCTCTAGAGACAACATGTCCTCTAGAGACAACATGTCCTCTAGAGTCAACATGTCCTCTAGAGACAACATGTCCTCTAGAGACAACATGTCCTCTAGAGACAACATGTCCTCTAGAGTCAACATGTCCTCTAGAGACAACATGTCCTCTAGAGACAACATGTCCTCTAGAGTCAACATGTCCTCTAGAGACAACATGTCCTCTAGAGTCAACATGTCCTCTAGAGACAACATGTCCTCTAGAGTCAACATGTCCTCTAGAGTCAACATGTCCTCTAGAGTCAACATGTCCTCTAGAGACAACATGTCCTCTAGAGTCAACATGTCCTCTAGAGTCAACATGTCCTCTAGAGACAACATGTCCTCTAGAGTCAACATGTCCTCTAGAGTCAACATGTCCTCTAGAGTCAACATGTCCTCTAGAGACAACATGTCCTCTAGAGTCAACATGTCCTCTAGAGACAACATGTCCTCTAGAGTCAACATGTCCTCTAGAGACAACATGTCCTCTAGAGACAACATGTCCTCTAGAGACAACATGTCCTCTAGAGACAACATGTCCTCTAGAGACAACATGTCCTCTAGAGTCAACATGTCCTCTAGAGACAACATGTCCTCTAGAGTCAACATGTCCTCTAGAGACAACATGTCCTCTAGAGACAACATGTCCTCTAGAGACAACATGTTGACTCCAGAAGTCCTTTGTGTCTCGTCTTCAGGTGGACAGTCAGTGAATTAAAGTTAAATTTCAGATCAAACTTTTAATATTTATTGGTTTTGTTGGACATTGGAAGAGAATTAAAATCATTTCTGATGATACCAACAGTTTGTTTTTCAACATTAATTAGTTATTGAGCCGATAAATCAGGACGTTTTTTACAATAAAAGTCCAGCCCTACTGTCTGTTTGTGTAAACAAAGTTCATCACAGATTTTATGAGCTCATGGAGTTTTTCTGTTCTCAGACTGTTGGAATGAAGAACCAAAGCCAGTGGTTAGACTGGGAATAAACCAGTAGAAACCCTCATTACTGGGTGGAGCCGATGACTCAGCGGTGACATCATGAAGCTTTTATCTGGCAGCAATCACTGGTCATGAAACCTTTAACCAGTGAAACAGCATCAGGTTAACGTCCTGCCCCATCCCCGCCTCCCGGGCCGGTCCTGGACGGAGCCGCTCACAGTCAGATTCCACGCACCAACCCAGCTGGAAACTCCCATGACCGGCCGCTGCTGTCCGTCCTGACATCACAGATTAAAGGATTACTAATCTGGGCAGAACCTCAGAGACCAGGGTCAGGCCGGGGATCCATCGGGATCCATCGGGATCCATCGGGATCCAGCCACTCAGCTCCCACCAGGAAAAATTGGCAAAAATATTCGTTATCAGTAATAATAAGGAAGTACGACTTGTCAGGAGTCACATCAGCATCAGTCGGTGAAACTAGACTGACGTTTATTCTGGAGGGGAGGGGCTGGTCATGGGGTTTGGTCATGCAGCAAAGGATTGTGGGTGTTTAAAAAGCAACTAAAACCTGAATCAACTTTTTTGCAGGTAAACTGTGTAACTTATTTCTGTGCAATTTTTGACATTTTTGTATAAATGTGTTTAATTCTGGAATACTTGGGCTGAACCCGTGTCAGTGCTGCCCTCTGTGGGTTGAAATGTGATTCACATGTTGCCTCCAAAAACAGAACAACAGAAAAATGAGTTACTCCACTGGCAGCCAGGAGCTTTTTTAAAATAAAAGTTGCTAAATAAAGCAACATAGTGGCAGCAACAATCCCCAGCTAAGCCCCGCCTCTGACCCCACGCGTGGCCCCGCCCACTGTGGTGGACTAGCGTGTTGTTGTGGGCGGGGCTAAACTTTCATAGGTGAACCGGAGAACAGAAGCAAAGCCAACAGGGTTGCCAAACAATAAGGAAAAATACATAAAATATTAGTTAATATCGGTTAATATCAGATACCGGCCCAAAAGCTTCAT
Source organism: Poeciliopsis retropinna (assembly GCA_010277075.1). NCBI lineage: Eukaryota > Metazoa > Chordata > Actinopteri > Cyprinodontiformes > Poeciliidae > Poeciliopsis > Poeciliopsis retropinna. Next base: position 756,500 of record VMRM01000035.1, on the reverse strand, counting down.
GTTGGTTTATTTTTATTAACTTTTATTACATTTTTGTTGTAAATTTTCTGCCAATTATCCAGAACTGATTAATAGGACATTATGTACTTTAGTTAATACAGTTAATACTACAATAACATGAATATATTTGTAATGATGATCACATTAAATCAGGCAAAATACTTAAATTACTGAAAAATTCTGTTTTATCTCAACTAATAAATGACGTCACAATAAACTGCTGCAGGATTTCTCCTATCAGAACTAAAACATTTTTATTATTTCTGCAGGTGAATGAGTGAACAATAAAGTTATGTGACTGTTAACAGGCTGTAACTACTGGTGAGGAATTAGCAGCCATTAGAGGCAGACGGTGCCGGTGCCAGATGGCTCGCTTTCAGGCCAACGCCTTAACGCATTTAGCCAAACTGCTTTCAATAAAAGCTCAGAGAAAACAACAGCAGCCAAAGAGAGTAAAGACGCCTGATGAAGATCAACCAAATCCTCCTGCTTACAGCTGGAACAAGGCACACAAACACCCAGCGGGGGGCCGGGGCGGCCACGGAGCGCATTAGGGGTTAGCGCCTGGTTTGTGGCTGGTTAGCGCCTGGTTGGCAGCTGGTTGGCACTGGTTGGCACCTGGTTAGCAGCTGGTTGGCACTGGTTAGCAGCTGGTTATCAGCTGGTTAGCACCTGGTTAGCAGCTGGTTGGCACCTGGTTAGCAGCTGGTTAGCAGCTGGTTAGCACCACAACACATGAGGCTGAAAGTCTGGATCAAGTTTGACTCTTATCTATTTTTAAAACACTGAACTAAAGATAATCTCAGTTTTAATCTTCAATTATTGCTCAATTTTCACAAAATATAAAAAAGTTGCGTTCCTTTTGGAAAAGAGAAAGTTGGAGAACCTGACAAGTAACCAGCCACCCCCCACTGGCTGACCTTTGCCCTTTAACCTCCCGAGAGAGTAAAACACGAAGCCAGGACGTCTGATTCATGTCCGACCACCGGATCCAACAGAAACCCGGTCCCTGCTCTGGTTCACCAGCCGGTTCTGGTTCCAGACGTCGGTACCGGCTTCAGGCCCGGTCCGTTCCTTCATGACAGTCAGCTGGTTTTTCTGCTTTAAGATTTGTTTACTTAAATCCATTTAAATGAATTTAAACCAACAAGTTTCTCTGGTTTAAGAGTAAAAAAGTTCTAATTTATCTGAAGCAGAGAAATAAAATGCTTTCGATTAGCACTGGGACGATTAATCAGGTTAATCCCAATGAATCGATTATCAAACCGATTAATCATTAATTAGAGCATACCGAGTCTTAAAAAGCCATTTCTTGTCCAATTTTTACAAAACTGAAAAAACCTATATAAGCATTTTGACTTGAATCTAATTATTGCATTTTAGGGAGAACTTTTATTTTCTTATTTAGAAAGACAAACTGATTTTTTTTAACAATTTTATTTTATATTGATTTATAATATTTTATAAAATAAGTTCCAGAAACTCAATGAAAAATCTGCGGGATGTAATTTTTTTAACCATTTACTGGATCAATCATCTGAATAATTGATTATCAAAATGACTGTTAGTTGCAGAGCTACTTTAGGTGACATAAAAACAGAAATTCCAGTTTAGAAGAGAAATATTCTGCTGGCAGAAACAGAATCTCGTCCCTGAAAGCTTCAGCGTTCCTCTAATCTACGGATTATTTATGTTTTATTGCTGCAGGTGTTTCCTCCTGAAACATCTGGATCAGTCTGAGCCGATCGGAGCTGAGCCTGAACCTTTACCGTGGATCCAGAAGGAACTCATAAAGCGGTTCTATGACCCGGGTCATAGAACCGGGTCGTGTTCTCCATACCGACCTCTGTTTGGCCTCACGAAGACAGAAGCCTGCTGCTGACCTCTGACCTTACCTGTGTGCGGCGCCTCGGGCTCGCCGGGCTCCGGGCCCTGCGGGGTGTTGGGCGGTGTCAGCAGGCAGGACGGGTCCAGCGCCAGGCTCTTGTGGTATCCGGTGCCGGCCAGACCCGGCAGGGCGTTCTGCAGCTGCAGGTTCTTCAGCTTCTGGGCCAGAACCGCCTCGCAGCGGCTCAGGTCAACGTGCGACCCTCTGCCCTGACCCGGTTCTGCAGAGGAGAGCGGGTCGGACTCCCCGTCCGGACCGGGACGGGTCATTGCGGGTCCGGCGTTGTTCGGTCCGTCAAGAACCTGAGTCAGGGCGACACGCGATCGGTCAGAGACGCCAAAGCTTTTCCTGACCCAACCCGCGTCACAGAACCTCCTTACCCGCTCCAGAACCGAACCCGGACTCTGGGTCTCACTGAGCGGCAGTCGGCTGATCCAGTCCTGCAGGCGGGCCAGCTGCTCCAACAGAACCGGGTCAGACAGAACCTTACCCAACTCCAGCTGGAAGCAGCTGCTGGGCAGGATGAGAGGAGGATGACTGTCCAGACTCAGCAGGACGTCCGCTGCCGAGGAGCAATCCATAATCAATCATCATCAATAACACAGAGCAATCCATAATCAATCATCATCAATAACACAGAGCAATCCATAATCAATCGTCATCAATACACAGAGCATCAAGATATCATGATATAACCGAGCAATCTATCACACATCATCATGAGCATCATATATCATCATCATTACAGAGCAATCCATAATCAATGTCATCATACAGAGATCCATATCAATCGTCATCATAACAGATCAGAGATTGATATGAAATTAACTTTAGTTTGTTTATAATTTTTTCCTTAAATAACTTTTTCTTTTAAAGTATTTATAATATTGTATAAAAAGCTTCAGTGGCTAAATGCCAATATTTGGCCTGATTAATCATCAGAATAATTGATTACTAATAATCAATAGTTGCAGCTCTGGACTCATCAGCAGTGAATCTTTTTCCTCCAGTATTTAGTTTCTCCAGCGATTCATGAACACAGAAAGTTGTTTTTGAAAAGAATCAGAATCGATGAAACCAGCTGGAACCGGATCAGAACCACTGGGTTCAGACTAACTGGGCCCAGTCCGGGCGAGCCGGGTTCCTGTGGCGTCGCTGCATGTTCTGCTTTCCCCTAATCAGGTCCAAACATGCGGGCTTCCTGCTGCTCCAGTTGCTGTTCCCAGGATCTCACTGTCAACAGCCGGGTCCAATTGGCTCCAAACGGGTCCAACCGGGTTCAAACGATTTTCATAGAAATTTCAGCTACAGAAATCAATCCAACAAGTGAACGCTGTCAGGACGTTTTTCTAAAACTGTTCTTTAACCTCAGTGTTGACCTGGAGGACCCGGTAACCTAGGAAACGGGTCGGGATCAAGATTCTACAACACTCGACTTTATGGCCAACATGAAAATCAGTTTGAGGTGAAAACATGGTGAAGCTTTGACTAGGCCAGCCAGAGCTGTGGCCTAGTCAAAGTCTACGGTCACACAGCAGGTCTGGAAGCTCCATTTCCATTTCCTCCTGGAGTCTGACTGTTTTGTGGTGGTTCATGTGAGTCATTATTAGGGAACAGTTTCTGACTTCATCGCTGTCATTTTCAGACGTTCAGATTTACCGTCCGGCTGCGTCTGCTGCAGGTTTATGACGCATGTCTGATAAGAGCCAATGGAACGACGGCTCAGACTGCAGAAAGCAATCGGATCTCAGTCAGTCCACATCTGGAAGAGCAACAGGTCGGATTGTTTTGTGGTGAAAAGGCGAAGCCGGGATTTGAGTCTCGCGGTGAGAACGCAGCCGGAGTCCAACCAGAACAGGAACAAAATGGACCCAAATAACTTCCAGTCGCCACTGCTGGTACGCCGGTGCTATACAGTACTGGGCCGGGCTGGGCCGATTCAGGGGGGCAGAGTAACAATGTGAAATAAATCTGCAGACACAAGGTATGCTGGGAAGTCCAGTGAGTCGTTCAGCTGCTCCAGTTAGAAAAATTAAAACGTCTCACCGGTCCTGAGCGCGTCCTCGGCCTCCTCTGCTGGCGGGCTCCACCCAGGGGGGCGGGGCTTCCCGCCGCCATACTCCCTCAGCATGTGGTGCAGCTGAGCCGGCGTCAGGGCGGCGAACTCCGCCCTGAGGGACGCCCAGGACGCCTGCAGAGGCACAGACAGAAAGGAACATCAATACATGAGAAAAAACTGAGGAAACGCGCGAGTCAGTGGAGATTCTCTGTGATTACAGCAGAAACGTCACGTGACTTTCGGACTGTTTCCAGCTGAATCAGAGGAACTAAGACTTTCTGTGTGACGGCCGAGTCCCACTGGAGGCGGTGTTTTAAATCTGTTGGTCCACAATACAAACCTAAAAATGGCTCTGGATGGTTTGTCTGCCAGTTATTGTCTGGCAGCTAAATGCTCCTAACAGCATTTAGGAGCATCACCTATTCAAGCAGCAGCAGCTGAAGCAGATGGAAAACTAAAAGCCGTGGAGGGCGTGTCCCGCTCTGCAGCGACCACAACAAGTCGTCTCATTCCAGAGCGGTGATGTTTGTCTCAGCCTGTCAGCAGCGTGGAGCCGCTGGCTGCTGCTTTGAGTCATGCTGTGGAAACAGGTGTCAACTCAACATGCCAGACTAACGTCTCATACTACAACATGCCTCGAGGGTCAAATTAGCCGTACTGCGAGCTGCAGTACATCTATCTTTGTGCTTTAGAAAGAAACAAGGTTTTCATAGTTTCTAACAAACAAGATGGCCGCCACAAGACGCTCTGTTCAGCCTAAGGGATTTCCAACTGGAGGAAAATCCTTCTGCCTGACCCACAGGAACATTTTCTACCAACACGGGGCTCTGGTATTTTGGGTTCATCAGTTAAACAACACAACGGATCACAATCACACAATGAGGAAACGGGTTGAAGTCTCCTGAAAATAACAAATAAATCTCAAGAGGTGCAGAAGTTTGAGAAGTTGGTCTGGATTCTGTTGAACCGTTTCTGTCCCAGAATGCTTCACTGCACTGATCTAGATCTATTCAAACAAACTGACCTGAGAATCAAAAAACCTTAACTGCCAGTAGAAACAAATAGAAACATGATGTGATGTTTGCTTATGAGTTTTAAATAAAGGTAGGAAGGGTGGGCAGGAACAGTCTTTATGAAACCTTACTTTGACTGACCCCTGCTTCCTGAGACAAACCTTCATGTGAAGCTCATCAAACCGTTTCTATCCTGAACTAAAGTCCCTCTAATCCCTCTGGGGATCAACTCCATCCCACAGCAGCGCTCAGTCCAAACGCCGCGCCACAACATGGCAACCCGAGGGCAGAACGGCCACAACAAGGCAACCCGAGGGCAGCGGCCGCAACATGGCAACCCGAGGGCAAAACGGCCGCAACATGGCAACCCGAGGGCAAAACGGCCGCAACATGGCAACCCGAGGGCAGAACGGCCTCAACATGGCAACCCGAGGGCAGCGGCCGCAACATGGCAACCCGAGGGCAAAACGGCCACAACATGGCAACCCGAAGGCAGCGGCCGCAACATGGCAACCCGAGGGCAGCGGCCGCAACATGGCAACCCGAAGGCAGAACGGCCGCAACATGGCAACCCGAGGGCAGCGGCCGCAACATGGCAACCCGAGGGCAGAACGGCCGCAACATGGCAACCCGAGGGCAGCGGCCGCAACATGGCAACCCGAGGGCAAAACGGCCACAACATGGCAACCCGAGGGCAGAACGGCCACAACATGGCAACCCGAGGGCAGAACGGCCACAACATGGCAACCCGAGGGCAGAACGGCCACAACATGGCAACCCGAGGGCAGAACGGCCACAACATGGCAACCCGAGCCATCAGATTTGAGTGGTAATCTGGGCGGTCGGTGTTTTCTGTTTACCTGCAGCTGAACCTGAACAGGTGAGGAAGAGAACGTGTTGCTCAGGGAGGAGGAGTTCCTCGATGTTTGCTTTGAACGGCTGGATAAAAGCAAACAGGATGTGAGGCGGCCCCAGGTTAAACATTACTCCGCTCCAGGATTTACTCTGGATTATATAATCTGCAGAAATGGCTACAGCTTCATGATGTCATGACAGGAACGTTTCCTTCTGCTCAGAGGCAGAACAACGAGCGAGCAGCGAGTCGCATCCAGAATCAGAACTGATTACTAAGATCCTGCTGCTGTGACTAGTTACAACAGAAACATGGCAACCTGAGGGAATAAAACCCCTGAGGCTGACATCAGTGTGGCTCCGCCCACCAGCGGTCAGAGCAACAGGAGCAGCGGCTGTGAGCTGACCTGCAGAAGCGTTTCTTTGGGCGTGGCCAGCAGATTGACGGCGGCGGAGAGCTTCTGGAGGAACTGAGCGGCCATGTTGGCCAGGCCCTGATTCTGGACCCAGTCCATGAACAGGTCCAGGTTGGCCCGGATCTGCACGCCGCGGGACCACTGGTAGAACCCGGCCACGGACCCTGAAGAAGCAGAACCTCCAGTTAGCCAAAGCAGCCCATAAGGCCGGCATGAACAGAACATTAAACATGGGAAATAAAAAGGAGCTGCAGATTTAAGCTGCTGGTTCAGTAATAAAGTCAGTTTTAAGATCTAATATTATATCTCATCTCATAATGAACATTTCAACATGTTACCTGTTCCTGAGCAAAACCAGCCAACATTTTCATGTTTATTCATGGAAACACTCAAACTGTTTCCATGAATAATAACATGAACATGGCAACCCGACGGCAGATGTTGAAGAGTATCAGACATTACAACATGCATGACGGTGGTAACATAGCAACCAAAACACAAAACACCTTTAAATTTGTGTTCAAAGTAAAAACTTTATGAATGATTCAAACATCCAGTCTGTGTTAATGCAAATATTAAACATATAGAAGTTTGCCCAAAGCTAAAGTAAAGGGAGAAACAATCCAAAGGCCACGATCTGCATTCAGAAGGCTGGGGATGCTAACGCTAACAGCGTGTGTTGCTACCTCTCTCCATGAGGCTGTTGAACAGCGAAGCGTTGATGAAGAAGAACAGGTAGGCACACAGCTGCAGGGAGATGTCCGGATGCACCTGGAAGGCCGAGAGGAGCTCCAGCGCCTCCTTCAGGACCTGCAGGATGTTGCTGAGGCTGACAGGAAGTCGCAGCTGACCGTCCTCAGAGAACGGGTTCCCGTCCAGCAGGCCGCCCAGGGCCGGGTACATGCTCTGCAGGGGACACAGGCAAGACGACTCTTAACACTGAGGGGCCTTAAACTGGACAGCCGAAATAAATGCAGCAGCAGAATCTCGTTAGAACGACAAACTTTCTCGTTTTAATGAGATAAAACTACGCTCAGTTTACGATCTGGTGAAAGGCAAAGCGGCTCCGCACAACTCTCCTTCAGTGAAAAAGTTCAAAGGTTATAAGGGAAGAAGTGTGTTTCTAAACTATCTGAATATCTGCTTCTTCTGAGGTATGTATGTTGTGTTTCTATGGCCCCCGAAGCGCAAACACACGCACGCACGCACGCCATAAGTGAGATAGAAACTTGAGGAAGAGCCAGCAGGTCAGCTGAGGTGAATGTTGGACCCCTGCTGGGTCCAGATGGCGGCTGGTTTTAACGGGTCGAGGTGAAAACCCGACAGCTTCACCTCAGGAATCCGGTCTGCACATTGTGAACATTCAGTCATCTACAGGAAATCACAGGGAAGAGCTGCTTCTGCTCCTCCCTGCTCTGATGACAGCTGCTTTCCTCTGCAGAAACGCCCCGATCGTCTGAACGGTAAAATACAGACGAGCAGAAATAAGAGCTTATAAAACACTGAAAGCTGCTGCTGATTACAAATCCATAACCTAACAATCAAACCAGATCAATGGAGGACATTTCTTCAGTTCAGGATAAAATCTGCTGGTTTAAAAGAAAAGAGCAGATTGTTCCTGTTTCCTTCACTGTAGAGGCGCTGGAGCTGCAGGACGACCTGCAGACGTTCAGATCAGAAGAACCGATCGGGTAGCTGTTGCTGCGTCGCCTGTTGCCTGAAGCAGACGCATCAGTACAGCAGCTTCTCGCCTCTGGCTCCGCCCCTAAACAGAATCGTCAAACAGGAAGTCGGTAAAGTAAGCGTCAGACGTCAGGGCGCAGCAGCGGGTTTGGATCTGCCTTGTTCACATGAAGAACAGAAGTCAGTGAAGTCCTGAGGTTCGGCTGAAGCTCTGACTGGAATCCTAATCATAGATCAGAACAATAATTATCTGAGACCAGCAGGGAGGCGGCTGGTCGCATCCTGAGTATGGAAGGTTATCCTGGTTCTGATTCTACCAGTTCTGCACATCTGACCTGAAACTTTTGCCCATTTCTCAGTCAGGTTTGGTGGAGAAAACCTTTAAACAGCTGGTTGGTCAGATGGTGAACTTTGACCCCAGACTCATCACCCCAGAATCAGAAAAATGTCTTATGATAAGAGTTTGACTTGTCATTGTTTAAACATGTATTTTTCTGTTTTCTGCACAGTTTGCTCCATGAGAAGGTTTATAAATATTAAACCTGGAGATTAAATGCAGGGACTCTGTGACTGTCCTGAAGCAGGAACGGTTTTTCGGAGCTTTTTGTGGCGTCGGGAATGAAAACAGAAACCGAACTTCCTGCAGTCCACAGAATCTGAAGTTGAACCATCGGTTCCCCTGATTTGCTGAAATGTGCCAGTGGATCCTGCGTGAGAGAATGTTTTCTCAGGTAGAAGTGAGTCTGGGACAGCGATGATGTGACTGGTTGTTTCCCAGCAGGTCCAGTGGGTGGAAGCTGCAGCTCCAGATAACTGCTGTCAGTGTTTACACTGCAGAGTGGAAAGGACGCCCCGCTCTCTACCTCCCTGCTCTTTCCTGCCAGAGTTTCCACGCTGTTATTGTGTTCTGGGCCTGAAAAACAGACTGTTGTGTTAGCACAACCAGGCTTCCTGCGTCGCATGTGGCAGTGGGGGCAGACCTTGGTGAGGTAGTAGACCGACTGCTGGAAGGTGAACATGATGACCTCCTCCAGGACCGTCATGGCTTCCTCGCAGGCCGTCTGGGTGGACCACAGCTCAGCCTGCAGCCGCTCTGATGGACACCAGAACACAACGCTTTTTACCACCTTCACAGGGCCTGACGGCTTTAAAGAGACAAACAAAATGTCCACCTTGGTCCATGCTGTCCCGTCTCCATGGCAACAGCTGGGGGACCTCGTGCTGGATGAAGTGCAGCAGCTCGATGGAGTTGGCCATCCACAGAACCAGCGGCTGCAGACCTGAGATCAGTTCCGCCATGCTGAGCTGCTGCAGCTGATCGGCCGCGTCGTCAACAGAGCTGCTGATGAACAGACAGGAAATACAGATGAAGCCGACCTGCAGCTCGGCCTTTTGTAAGGCACAGGTATTAGTTTAGTTTCTCTTTAGAGACAGCAGTTAAACATCTCTGTGATGTGGACTCACGCTTCTGGTTGCATTGCAGCGAGTTCCTTTGTCTTCTCCTGAAAGGTTCGATCACATGAACACATGAATAACTGTAGAAAACATGCGGTGGAGTTCAGATCAGCGTTCCTGCTGCTTACCCATGTAATGAGCTGGATCTGGCTGGCGATCCGGAGCAGCAGCTGCCTGAAGTGAGTCAGCTGGAAGGAGCCGGCGGAGCGCTGGATGCAGAGAATCAGCAGGAAAGCAGGAGTCAGCTTCGGTTCGTTCTCACTGGGATCCACCATGTCCAGGATCTCCTGCAGGATCCGTTCTTCCTGCTGCAGCTCGTAGCGCAGCACAGCCTCGGTGCCCTCCAGGTTCCTCCAGCAGGATGCCGGCGGTTTCCCCTGGAGCCGCTTCACGGTGATGCAGGAGCCGCAGGACGAACAGGAAGTGCTGGCGTCAGAGCCCGGGCGGACCCGGGCCATCCAGGGAGGAGCGGGAGGAGAACCAGACCCGCTGGTGGGATCCTTGAACAGGAACAGGTAGTGCTTCCCCAAACCAATCAGATCTCCAGGATTCAGTTCTACTTCCTCGTTCAGAAGGAAACCGTTTCTGGTGACGGGGGCCCTGTGGAGGGGCCTCAGCAAGGTCACAGTCTTTCTCTGCTTTCCTGAGGAACTCTGGGAGTTGGAGTCCCTGCGTCTGACGCAGCAGTGCTGTGGCGACACGTCAGGAGCAAACAGGAGGATGTCGACCTTCAGACGCTCCTCATCCTCTCCGGTACTGTGCTCCCTGCAGCAGCCGAAGATGGTGCTGCTCCCGCTCATCAGGTAGATCACAAAATCCTAAAAGATCAAAATCAATCACTTCCAAATCCTGCAACACCAGGCTGCATTTGCTTAGGACTCTTATTTTGAAATAAGAAAGAAAGTAGTTGTAGAGTTGCGCCTTTGTGTTGACATGATCAGCCGGTAACTACAGATCCATAATCAACAGCTCCTGTAAAAACAGAGGTCAATATGCTAACGCTAACCTGGCCTAGACCTGATAACTGCTGATGCCAGACAGACTTAAACTAAACAAATGAAGATGAAACTGGAAGGAAACTGTTAATATTACAGAAGCTGGAAACTGTTGTAGATTTAAATATGGTGTCTGTCACCGTTATGTCCTGCTAATCCAGCAGACTTAGCGCATCCTCTGGACCTGCCAGGGTGTCTGGGATTCGACTGATCCCCTTGTGTAACAGTCAGGAAATCAGCCAGCAGTGTGAACGGAAACCAGGATGACGCGCTAAGAATACAACCTGGAGCGGCAGGATGAGGCGAAGGGCGGCGGGCCGGGCCGGGCCGAGCCGGGCCGAGCCGGGCCGCGGCAGGGCGGGGCGAGGCTAAACGCTACTCATAAGATTAATAAATTATTAAAAACAAATTTAATCATCAATTAATCATTAACTGAAGCATACAGACTCAAAAAAATGCAGTTTGCTGAAAGAACACAGTCGGAGCTGTAATTAGCCAAAACTGTAAAAAACATATATAAACATTTTACTTTTAAGAAGGTTTTACCCAGAACTTTTCAACCAGCAGTTTTTTTTCACCTGGTTCAAATTGTGTAAAGAAATCTCCTAATAATCACTGCTGCTGTCCAGTTATTAATCAGTTCATCTAAACTACAGCGATCTCTGGATCTGTAACACCTGAGGATTTATAGCTGCAAAGATCAAACTTTTGCACAGTGAAATGTTTCATTTATTTTTTTCGGAAGCAGTTCAATGATTTATTTGTATTTATTATGAATTTCCAATGTTGTATAAAATAATCTTGAGTTTGGAAATAAAACTGCAGAATGAGCCAGTTTCCTTTTTTCAGTGAAATGACTAACAGTCAGGAAAGCGGTTCGCTGAAATGCTTCTTTATGTTCCTTCAGTTGGGCTGGAACAGAACAGCATTAATAACATCAGCTATCGCTTCCTGCTTTATGTCAACTGACACAACACAGACAAGCCTTGTTTCTTTGCTTTGGCTCTGGTTCTGGTTCTGGTTCTGGCCTATTGTCAGGAGAAAGGAGCCGGCAGCGCGCCGCAAAGCTAGCGCCATCCTGCACCGTCAGCGATCCCCTCCTCCGGCCGCAGCGATAAACACGCAGCACTTCCTGCAGCTGGACGGAGCCGCTCTGCTGTAGAAACCGGGTCAGGGGGAGAAAGTGGTTCGACCCGGCCCTGAAGTCCAGAAAACAAAGCTCTAACGCTGCTGAGTTATTGTTTCAGAAGCAGGATGTGGTCAGCATCTGTCAAACATTCTGGAGAGTTTCTTTACTTGGACTTCTGTGGGCACCAAATGACAGAGCAGATATTCAGAAATAGATCTGCTGGTTCTGGAGCTCCTTTCTGAGAAAGCGCTCGTCTTGGACCCAGGTAACCAAAATGTGCCGAGGCTCAGGGATTAACAGATGATAATCCAGAGCTCTCATGCTGCTTTTCTCCATGTTGTCTCTTAACACACTGGAGGGATTTTTTGAGCAAACTCTAAATGCTCAAGTGGAGAAAAGATCCAAACTTTACTGCAGTATTTTATTTATTTATTCCAATAAATGATGAAAGCTTGTGTATAAAGTATTTGTACATTCTGTCTGTATTTGGTTGTACATCTGTGAATGCTTAAAGCATCAAACTACAGCAGCCACATCAGGCAAAACAGCCGTCTATAAAAAACAGGGGAATTTAATCATGTTTCTTTCAACATCTTGTTACTTGATGCTCTAATGGAAATAAGAGTGTCTGGTTTTATTGAGAGCCTCATGCTGGAATCTCAGTGTTTCTCAGTCTGTTGTTAGGTAGCGCTAGCCGCGCGCTAGCCGAGCGCTAGCCGCGCGCTAGCCGAGCGCTAGCCGCGCGCTAGCCGAGCGCTAGCCGCGCGCTAGCCGAGCGCTAGCCGCGCGCTAGCCGAGCGCTAGCCGAGCGCTAGCCGCGCGCTAGCCACGCCAGCATCACGTGGCGGAGCGTCGTCTCTGATATATTAATACAAGTTATTAATGAGAGCTGATGGAAGGAAAGCCTGGGAGAAAATGTTTTTAAAACAAAGAAGTCAGAAATGTAATCTCTAATTGGTGCGTCTGTCGTAAGTCACGTTATTAACTGACGGTCTTTATGAAATGTTAAGCTGAGGCCCGAGGTCTTTCTGCATGTTCCCCCTGTGCATGGTGGGTTCTCTCCAGGTACTCCGGCTTCCTCCAGTATGGAAAAACATGATTGTCAGGTTGACTGGTCTCTCTAAATACTCATTATGTTTATGTGTGTGTGGTTGCTTATCCTGTCTGTTTCTGTGTTGTCCTGCGATGGACTGGAGACCTGAACAGGTGACCCCGCCTCTCCCCCAGTGACCTGTCTGTGGTCGATAGCCCACCTGTCTGTGGTCGTAGCCCTGTAGCAGCAGGAAGTAGGGGAAGTCGAAGGGTGGATGTATGGAGTACTGCGTGGCATTGTCGTCGCTGCTCTCCGTCTCTTCCTTCTCCAGGCCGAGCCGCAGAACCTCGGTGTCGGCCTCGGCCTCCGGGTTCTCTCTGACTGGGCTCCGTTGGGCCCGGCCCACCTCCCTCTCCGTGGCCGACAGGTCCATGTCACTTAGGCTCCTCCAGAAGCCCGGGCCCTCCGTGTCCTCCCCCCCGCTGTCCACAAACAGGGACGCCACTCTGGACCGGTTCTTCTGCAGCTTCCGGGCCTGAGCGTTCACCCCTGGAACCACAAGACGCACCGTCACGCTTTCTGCCTCCGTCACCGTCTGAGAGGTTTCAAAGCAGCTGCTGCATGTGGAGAAACAACGGGAGAGTCTGCAAGGGTCACCAGCAGGGGTCACCAACTCAAAGACCTTTATAAACGAATGAAATTTAAGACCTGCATCTCTAAAGACACAGTCTGTTTTAACAGACGTGATGGTTCGTTAACCTTACAGTGTTCCTCAGAGGGAAAACCACATCACCAGTAAATACATTTTATATTAAATTTTAAAAGTTACAAAACATTTTAGGTTTTTGAGAACAGAAATAAATTCCATTCCTGGATCTCTGGAGTGTTTAACTTAATCTAAAACAAAACAGAAGAGAGCTTTTGTTTATGAAATCTTGTTTACAGGGACTGAAATTCCCCTGAAATTACTCTGGTAAACCAAACTGACCCAAACATAATGCTCGAGTGCACTGGCGCCGCCCTGATGCAGCGGAACCGGAGGACAACTGGGGGGCGGGGCGGGGCGGGGCTCTATCTGATATCAACAGCCGCTCCGACGCGCTGACGTAACAGAAACACCACTGAGCCCTGCTGGAGCCGGTAAGCACAGAGGAATGTCCAGAGAGACGCTTCACACCCCACTCTGCTGCCGCTGGCCACCCGTCGGTACGGGGCCACCCGTCGATACGTGGCCACCCGTCGGTACGTGGCCACCCGTCGGTACGGGGCCACCCGTCGATACGGGGCCACCCGTCGGTACGGGGCCACCCGTCGGGACGGGGCCACCCGTCGGTACGGGGCCACCCGTCGATACGTGGCCACCCGTCGGTACGTGGCCACCCGTCGGTACGGGGCCACCCGTCGATACGGGGCCACCCGTCGGTACGGGGCCACCCGTCGGTACGGGGCCACCCGTCGGTACGGGGCCACCCGTCGATACGTGGCCACCCGTGTACGGGGCCACCCGTCGATACGGGGCCACCCGTCGGTACGGGGCCACCCGTCGGGACGGGGCCACCCGTCGGTACGGGGCCACCCGTCGATACGTGGCCACCCGTCGGTACGTGGCCACCCGTCGGTACGGGGCCACCCGTCGGTACGGGGCCACCCGTCGGTACGGGGCCACCCGTCGATACGTGGCCACCCGTCGGTACGGGGCCACCCGTCGATACGGGGCCACCCGTCGGTACGGGGCCACCCGTCGGTACGGGGCCACCCGTCGGTACGGGGCCACCCGTCGATACGTGGCCACCCGTGTACGGGGCCACCCGTCGATACGTGGCCACCCGTCGGTACGTGGCCACCCTTCGATACGTGGCCACCCGTCGGTACGTGGCCACCCGTCGATACGGGGCCACCCGTCGGTACGGGGCCACCCGTCGATACGTGGCCACCCGTCGGTACGGGGCCACCCGTCGATACGTGGCCACCCGTCGGTACGGGGCCACCCGTCGGTACGGGGCCACCCGTCGATACGTGGCCACCCGTCGGTACGGGGCCACCCGTCGGTACGGGGCCACCCGTCGGTACGGGGTTACCTGCCGTAATGGTGTCTCGGTGCTTCAGGCTCTGCTGCTCCACAGTGGAGCGGTGCTGGATCTCGAAGCGCCTGAAGAAGCCCTCCTTGGGCTTCCAGAGCGCCTGCAGCAGCAGGGGCCTCTCGTGGGCCCCCACCACCCGGAAGCACTCCCTCCTCCACTGGTGATCGGCCCCGGTCTGACCAATCACGTCGCAGAGCACGTAGTCGCTGGCGTCCTCTTTGTCCAGACAGTACCTGGGCGACAGGAGCACAGCTGTCACGTTGTATTAAGTAGGTGTTCAGTATGATTATTTATCCAGTGATTAATCAGAATAATCAATTAATAAACTAATTGTCAGCTGCAGCTCTGCTATGAATACTTTTGCTAAGCATGGAAAAGTGAAAATTGGAAGACTTGTTAATATATTTTATTTGATAAGCATTGAGAGGAAGGTGGCCTTAAGGGCCGGGCTGCAGGGGGCGCTCTCACCTCTCCAGGGCCTCCCTCACCAGCTCCCTGGCGCTGGACTGGCTGGTGGCCAGCACGCTCTTGTAGTGGGCTCCCTGGCAGATGTCGCTGCCGAAGATCTTCAGGATCCCCGGGACGGAGCGCTGGCTAGAGAGCTCGGCGGGGTCGTCGGCAGCCTGGGGGTCAGGGCCGCCCCGGGTCGGGCCCCGCCGGCCCCCCTCCCGCAGGTTGGGACTGTAGTTGAAAACCGTGGACAGCCGGTTGTTGTGACGCCGGATCTTGCTTTTGGCCGGCTGCCGGACGCCGACGCTCTCTGCGGAGCGGACGGTGCCGTCCGACTTGTTGGACCTGAGTGGAGGAGCAGAGTCCCAGCATTTCTGTTTATGCATCAACAAACTCTCTGCTTCCTCCCACCAAACAATATCTAATGATGTCTCTGAGTCCTTTGGACGGCAGCAGCGATTGTTATAAATCGCTGCTGCCGATTATTATAAATAATAATCGACAATAATGATCAGTAAGGGATCAACTGCCCTTACTGAACATTGTTTTTATTTTAGTCGTTATTCTGTTTACTTCTGTTTAATTTTAGTTTAATTAACAAAACAAAGCCATAAAATTAAGAGAATAAAGACTGAATTTGACCAGAGAAAACATCTTAAATTACAAGATATAAATCGTTTTAACAAGAAAAAAGTTTAGATGGCGTTATCGTGATCTGATGTGAGCAGCTCAGTCAAAGCTCTGCTTATGGTGATAAGTTGGTGCTGATGTGTTAAAAGCCCAAACACTCCAAATAAACACAAAACAAGATGGCAGCGCGGCGGTGCTGACATCACTCTGAGTTACGGAAACCCAATGAAAGCTTTGGACAAAAAGCGTTCATTGGGAAACTAAACATTTCGTTTCCCAAAAACGAAATATTAAAAACAGAAAGAGCAGATTGAGCCAGCCTTACTGTAGATCTACTTGCTCTGATTGTCACTTTGCTGATGTTGCATCAGAATGTTTCCACTGTCGGAGAGTTTATTTCTATTCTTTATCCACATTTTCCCAGACCTGGAAATTACTTCAATCAAATGTCCTCGTTTTGCAGATTACAAAGGAATTCTGCGTTCCCAGTCTGGGCGGGTTAGCTCTGTAAAAACACACAACCCGCCCAGTGTGCGCCCAGGAGTCTAGTAAAGGGTTTAAATAAGTTTCATCTCCTCCTAAACTCTGTTAAAAGAGGCATTAAAACACCAGAACAGACCAGAAAATGACTTTAAATCCAGTCATCGTGATTTTAGAGACATTACCAGCTGACTGCACTCTAAAAGTATTTTTAAATGACCTTATTAAAGAAAAAACAGTTGTCCAACCTGGCCCTATGTGAAAAAATGTCTCCCCTCCTTATATTATGGGGTTATTAACCACATTTCTTTGCTTCAGTCTCACTGAACGAAGCCTGATTACTGCAAAATGAGCAGAATCAACAAACCCCTGAAGCAGAACTGGTCTGACAACATGAAGTAGACCAAATGCAACAAATGAAGCTTAAAGGAAACGGACAATTACGCTCAAAATCCTTGAAATGAGGATTGATTGAAGCATTTCTGCAAAAAGGAGAGTCAACATTCCTTCACAATGATGTAAAAGACTGATTTCAAGTTTTCCAAACACTTGATGGAAGATAAATTATTGATTGTTACTATTATTATTATTATTATCTACAGGAGGCAATAACTTTTCACATACAGAAAAGTTCTCTAATAAATTAAATTAATATTTGAGAACTGATGTAGTCAGGTTAACTTTCTACAACATTAAAATGTGTCAGAATTAAAGAGTTAACTAAAACTTCTAGAAGTTACTTTAGGTGACTGTGAGGTGGCACTATCTGAGTTAAAACCGATTATTTCATGATGCCAATCAGTTCTCTTTTTAAATGCAGCCGTTTTCTGATGGAAGATGGCTGAAACAGTTCAGTCTAAAACTCAGAGTAAATATCGCTGAACTTACTGGACAGATCCATTGCTGGGTTTCCTGCCCAGTTTGGCCAGGCGCCTTTTGGGGGAGCGGATGAGCAAACCCACCGGGAAGTTGAGGGTTTGTTTATTTCCGTGGCCGCTTCTCTCCTCAGAAATCATCGTTTGCCTTCAGTTTGTCTACTGAAACACGACGGAACCACGGAGAGAGCCGAGGTGGGCCGAGGCTGGCATTCTCCCTCCGCTGCCGCCACAGCTGGGACACGGGAACGTTTCGGGACTGGGAAAGCTCTGAAACAAAACAGTTTAATCCACAGGACAACCTTTTCCCCAGAAAAAGACGTAAAAAGAAGCAGAACCACCGCGACTCGTGCTTCCGTTATCCGAACCGTTATCCGAACCGTTTCCAACCGTAACTTCACATTCCTTCACAGGAAAAGAAGGAAACCGGAGAAGTTTCAGAAGTTCACATTAAAATTCGGCGACATTGGAACCAGAAACGCAGTAAACCGGCGGCCCGTTTGCGGGAAAAAGTTTGTGGGAAGCGGTGAAGCTCCATCCCGGGTGACGTCGGCAGCCGTTATGTCCAACACGGAGCGCTGACTGAGTGGACTGCGGACGGATCAACCTGCCGCCGCTGGAGCGCGAGCTTCCTCGGTGACGTCACGAGCTGGAGGCGGAGCTAGTCCACACACACACACACACGCGCGCTCATGGGTATGGCAAGCTAATTTAACATTTAATGGCCGGACTTGAACATGTACTAGCCTTTGGGAAAACTAACATTTTAGATGTCCAAAATCATAATGACATTTTCAGATTAATCCACAATAATAATAATAATAATAATAATAATAATAATAATAATAATAATATAACAACATAACATTAATATTCCCAACAAACTCAATAACATAACTGCTGGTATTCCAGCAATTATTGGCGATGTTTTACTCATTTTAAAGTACAAACCCAAAAAGAAGGGCTGCAGAGGATAAAAAAATTTTAATGAAGGAGATACTAGTTAAACTGATTTAAAAAAAACCAACAATACATGTGATTGATAAACTGACTGCTTTATTGTTTGTAAATTTTAGAAATATTATGGGCTAAAACATTTATGCTTCATTTCATTTGGGAACTTAATAAATATTTTTTTAATTATTATGAAAATTCCAACTTATAAACAATAATAAAAGTATCAAATTTGTGCATTTAGTCAACAAGACATGACTCCATATCTTGCATAAATTTTATTTATTTATTTATTGAAATGAAGACAACTCAGATGTCACAAACGCTAAAGGTTGATTAGTTTGAACATGGAAACTAATTGCTTCAGCCTATTCCTTTTTTGGTAAATTGTTGGTTATTTATTGTTGTTTTTTTTTTGTTTTTTCTTTGTTGTTTCTGGTGATGTGGACAACTTACCAAAATAAAATGAAAATGAATGAATGAATGAATGATCAGATTGTTCTGTTTCTTTATTCTCTAAACAATAAGACCGTCTGCTGCTGCAGCAGATTTCAGGTTAACACTCAGAATGTCATCAATGTTGCGAACGTTATGAAGGACATTGTGTTGGAGCTTGATATAAAGGTATTGGTGTTCATTTAAAGAGAAAATGAATTATTTTCTGATTTGTGTTTGAGTCATTTAGTTCTTCATAGTAGAAATCAAAATGTTATCCCAAAATGTTTTTGATTAACTTGATTTATTCAAGTTATGGATATAAAAAACATAAAGTTTTAATAATGACCTGAACCTCATGCAGTCTTTTATTTTATGTTATGCTGCTGAATTATTGTTTATAATCCATCTTCCTCACATTTATCTCCTTTAATATTTAATATGAACTACATATCGCAATGTGAGTGCATGTATCCAGATAAAAATGTAACAACAGAAAATAAAAAGCTTTTTTTAACTTCATTTAGCAAAACAGATTTAAGTTAGAAATTATTTATTTTGAAACAAGTACAGAAAATATTGAAAATATCTAAGTCTCGTTCAAAAATAAATATTTACTTTATGAATCCTTATTGATTGCATAGATTTGATCAGAGAAGGTAATCATCTATAAACTGCAGTTTTAACGGATTTCTGCATTGACATCGCCACCTGGTGGCAGACATGTTCATCACAGCTGCAGCGGCTGCATTCCTTTGGTTCCTCCTGCAAGATTTAATGATTATTGTTCCTGCAGAACAATAAATGGATCAGCTGCGGGTTATAATTTAATCACCAAGGTTTTGGTTCAAGGCCTGGAATTCCAGGACGGTTTGGAAAACCTTGACTAAAACTGAACCATTTGCTGTTGGAGCATGAATCATTTCTAATGCAGCCTTGAAAAGAAGGAAATGTATTTCAAACAAATTTATGGCACATTTTTAATAAGCAAGTTATGGACAAACTCATTAAACATGGACAGAAGCATCAAAGAATCAAATTCTCTACGTAGAAGAACAAAAACTTTAATGAAAAAATAACAGTAAAGTACAGGTTGGACTGGTTTACTCAAGTAAAAGTAAAAAAGTACAAGTTCTGAAAAGTACCTAAGTACAAATAGTGTATATGTATATATATATATACATACATACATACATACATACATACATACATACATACATACATACATACATACATACATACATACATATATATATATATATATATATATATATATAAGGTCGAACCAACTGGACATTGTCGTAGTGGATAAACAACAGAGGAAAGCCGTTGTGGTGGATGTAGCAATACCAAGTGACTGCAACATCAGGAAAAAGGAGAAACTGGAGAAATACCAGGGCCTCAGGGAGGAACTGGAGAGGGCCTGGAAGGTGAAGACCACAGTGGTGCCTGTGGTCATCGGGGCCCTCGGGGCAGTCACCCCCAAACTGGAGCAGTGGCTACAACAGATCCCAGGAATCAGACATCTCAGTCCAGAAATGTGCAGTTCTAGGCACAGCAAAGATACTGCAGAACCCTCTGGAGAACCAGGCCTCTGGTAGAGGACCCGAGCTCAGAGGATAAGAACCACCTGCGGTGGGTGAGAAGGGAATTTTTATATATATATAAATTCTTGTTGCGATGATCTGTTAACGAGATAATGTCCAGAAGAGGGCGCCAGAGATCCACAGCACACACACACACACAGAGGACATCTTTAAGTTTACAGATCAGACTTTGGGAGATTTAATAAAAATATGTTTAGAGATGATTTTATTGTTATTGTCCTTTCAGATATAATGTTTGTGTTTTAAATGTACCAATGTCCAACGTAAGTTTCATTTGTATTGACCATATAATTGCACAAATTAGAATTTGGCACTGAATGTAGCACTGTTGCCTTGCAGCAAGACGGTCCTGGGTTCGATTCCCGGCCCGGGGTCTTTCTGCACGGAGGTTGCATGTTCTCCCTGTGCATGGCGGTTCTCTCCGGGTTCTCCGGCTTCCCACAGTCCAAAAACATGACTCTCAGGTTCATTGGTCTCTAAATTCTCCCTAGGTGTGAGAGTGTGTGAGTGCATGGTTGTTTGTTTCTGTGTTGTCCTGCGGCAGACTGGTGACCTGTCCAGGTGACCCCTGGCCTCTCGCCCAGAACGCAGCTGGAGAGGCAGCGGCACCTCCTGATCCCATTAGGGACGAGGGGATGGATGGATGAATGGATGGATGGATGGAATTACAAAATAAATTGACTTAAAGGAAACGCTGCGGTTTGGAGAAATGACTGAAATGACCAGCATAAAAAGCTGAGACTGAGAGCTTCCTGCACTGTAAAAACACAAAGTCAAGCCAAGTGTTTCTGTCTAGTTTTCAGCACAAATGTTTTAGTAACTAGAAATAAAAGAACAAACTTAAAAGGAGGAGCAGGAGCAAAATACAGGAGCTTCAAACATGCTAACCTGTTATAAGTGAAACAATCTGCTGTGCAGAGACTTGATATCTATATTTATGAGTTATTGACCAAAACTCCATATCTGGTTGAAAATATAGAAGCAAACTCACTAACATCACTAACTTAAACTACCTTTAAGTTAGTGGTGTTATATTTCAAGTGTTCAAAGACAGAAGACAGAAAAATACTTGGTAAATGTAAGTCTTTAGTGTGGTTTTAATGGTTTATTGGTTGCTAGGAGACAAATCAGCCATCAGAATGAGGTGCCATGTTTTCTACGAACTGAGTCCTGAGGAACCAGAGCCTGATACAGGAGCCGGAGAAAAGTAAGACATGTTTCCATCACTTCACAGCAGGAGGAGGAGGAGGAGGAAGAGGAGGAAGAGGAGGAGGAAGAGGAAGAGGGGGAGGAGGAGGAGGGGGAGGAGGAGGAGGAGGAGAAGGAAGGTTTCAGTGACTGATGTTATGAGTTGAATCATCAGCAGCTCCACTGCAGCATTTCCTCTGTGTGAAAGTTGTGGTGTTGAGTAACAGGGTGTGAGGCGGATGTGTGTTTCTACCTGCAGCTGCACACACACACACACAAGTTGTGTGTGTGTGTGTGTGTGATTCAGGTCAGCCGCTCGCTGCCTGTCTTCCTGGAAGCGGCCATGCAGCCTGCAGGATGCAGCAGCTCAGCTTCTTTCTGTGACTGGAACATTTTTGTCTGATTTAAAGTTTAAAATGTCTAAAAAGCTGAAAATTCTTCAGTTAGTGCGAAAAGACATGCTAGCAGAGATTTTAAAACAAACGTCTGAGTGAAGATTTTATAATCTGACTGACTCCAGATTATCTGAGCGGCTCCAACAGAAACGTCTCCTCCAGTCAAACTGATGCATTTTATTCAGAATCAGTAAATATTTCTGCTTCTTTCCTGTTTCTAATCATATTTATTCATGCTAGCTTTAATTAGCTAATTGCTAAAATGTTTTCTAGAGAGAAACTCGACTTTCATTGAGTCACATTTTATTTTTCCAGTTTTCAGATTAAATTATATATAAATTAAAGTTTTGAGTCTGAAGCATTCATTTCTTCATATGCTTACATCTTAAAACTGCTTATCCTTATTAGTAAAACATGATTTATTTTTTCAAACTCTGGTCGGTTCTGGTTCTGGTTCTGGTTCTACTGGAGGTTTCTTCCTGTTGGAGGGAAGTTTTCCTCTCCACTGCCGCCACATGCATGGGACACCCGTGATGTTGTGCAGTCGCCCCCTGCTGGTGAGGAGGACTGAACGCAGACGGAGTCGATCTGCTGATAACTATTAATTACACCGTTTAATTTTATATAGTTTTTACTTTTAAAAACTATATAAAAACCATCATGAAAGATTTTAGTTGTAAAATCTTTTTATTCTTATATTGATCATTTAATATGAACATGATTTATTCATATTCGTCAGTTTGAGTGGGTTTTGCGGGTTTTGTGATATTTGGGCTCCAGGATGTCATTTCTGATTCTGTTTTTCATATTTTTATGTGAATCTAAATGTCTCCGTTTGCTACTCCTGAATTTCTCCACAGTGGGACAATAAATATGAATAAATATGATGTATGAACTGTTTTTACTGATGCTTTTAAAATTAAACATTGATTCTTCTGAATCTAAATGTTGCTGTTTTTTCTCCAGATTCATTTATATGATGTTTTTTATCTGAATAAATTATAAGAGATATTTTAATTCTATTTATAATTTGATCTGATACATTCAGATCATCTCTGCTGATAATTATTACAACTTTTTTATTCTAACAAGATACAATAAATTAGAAATAATTCCCAATTGTTAACCTGAGTTATGACGTTTCTAATATTAATAAAGTTGGAAAAGTTTCTGCAGGCGACTCAGATGAGCAGCTGCAACTTCTGATGAAGATGCCTGCCACACTTTAAAGATCTTAAATTGTAAAAACCTCTTAAAAAGCATCATTTCATTTTGCTTTTGTTCCCATCGAGGTTAAACTGTGAAAACCTTTCCTGTCATTTTGCTGAATCGAGTGAATAAAATCCAGATATTTGATTTTTGCCTTTGAGCATTAACGTCTTTATTCCTGCAATTTGCATTTTCTCCCGGTGCATGCTGGGATCTTTGCGTCATCTCATTTCAACGTTTCATAAATTTTCACAGCTGATTAAATAAGTAACTGTTTACCTTAAACTGTTAATGATGCACATTTATTGCATTTAATGCATTTAACATTAACCTCAATGCAAATATTGAACCATCAACAGTAATAAAGTGGCGGTGAGTCCAGCAGGGGGCGCTGCGCTGTCAGTCCGCAGCTCATCTTTTCTCAATCTAGATTTTCATTTCAGACGGAAGTTGATTTATTTAGCGGCTGTTTCATGCAGCCTGAGCATCTCAAACACTGCGCTCCTTCATCTGGGCTGACTCCATCTTCTTCCCGGGACACCACCATCATCATCATCATCACCATCATCATCACCATCATCATCATCACCGCCGCCAGTCTTCCTCCGGGCTGCGGGTCTCCAGTTTCTCTCCCTGCATGATGCCGCCGCGCTGCCGCCCAGCGGGAACCGTCTGCCGGGTTTAGGATCTTCAGCAGCAGAAAGAGAAGAGAAAAGGTAAAATCTGCTGAAAAACTGACAACATGAACCACAGAGAGGCTCCTTTCAGTCAGGTGACTCTCTTCCTCTTTCTGTTTCTCGCTGCTGATTTAAAAGCGATTTACTGTTTCTAAAAACTTTCTGGGCCATTAAATGTTTGAAGTCATCTGATAATTATCTCTAACTAGATTAAAAAAACTGCAGAAAACTTTCTGAACTTTCAGTTTTCTCTGGTCGGTTTGTTCTTAACGCGAAACTTTGAAAAGTTTCAGAGCAGAAAATGGAGAAGAGAAAAAAACCGAGACAGAAACGAGTTTATTGAACTTATTCAGTGGTTTCAGTCCGAAGCAGCTGCAGAGAGGACGGTTTCCTCTGAGGAAGTGTGAGCTCAGAAACACACACACACACGCACGCGCGCGCGCGCGCACGCACACACACACACACACACACACACACACACACTTATCTAACGCTCAAACATGAAATAAAATCATATTTTTGAGTTTTTCTGGACGGTGAATGTTGGAGTAGGAAAGCAGAAGAGCTCCAGGCTGGAAACAGGAACCAACCAGCAGCTCTGAACGTTTCTGCAAACAGAAAGGACTGAAGCTCCTGCTGAGGCTCCTTCACCTGCAGCTCTGTGACCTTCAGCCCTCAGAAGGTCAACCTGAGCTGCTGCCCCAGCAGCAGAGACAAAACCAGCAGAATGAGGCTGCAGATCGAAGCTCATCTGGTTATTATATGACCCATTATTTTGTTTTTGCTGGTTTTACTTCAGCTGAGCTAATAGTTCGACTTTATCTGATCATTTAAATCAATGTTTCTCCTTAAAAAAATCATTTCATTCAGTTTTATTCTTGAGAAATGTTCTGCCTCCGTCTGTAAAGCCAGAGAAACTACAGCAGATAAACCAACAGAAAAATACTTTTATGTGAAATAAAACAAAACATGTTAAATTAATTTAAGAAAACAAGAAAACATAAGAGAAACTGAATAATTTATCACAACTTTTCAGTTTGGTCAGTAAAGCATCAACGCGCTCTGTGACGTTATGAAGATGTAATTTATCGTTTCATTCGGAGATTTTATGGGTTTTTGTTCCAGTAACTCTGGAAGCCGATTTCAGTGAGTCAGTGAAGCTAACGCCGTTAGCGCAGCGTCAGCTTCCTAATAGACATGATGCTGCTAGTTTACAGGGTTAATTGGCATGTCGGTTTAGTTTCCTCACCCTGACTGTTGGTGTTTGCAGCCCTTTCAGCCAGTTGAGCAGCAGTGTGCAGCAGCAACAGAGGAAGAGTCGGGTTAGACTCCAGGTCTATCCGGGATCTCGTTGAAACTCCCTGCCCTTTAACGTGGATCTGCTCTACAAATAGGAAATTGTAATGTTTTTTTGTGATATTTACTTTGATTAGGCCACGTTGGATGGATCCAGCAGGTTAAATATGCAGAATGGAGAAGACTTTAAAAACCGAGCAGATGTTAAATTCATTGTTTTAAAATCTGTATTTTTGTTCGGCTCTCCTTTTATTGTAATTATGTTTTATGTTGATTAAAACGCTGATATTTAAACTTCACCCTGCAGCTCAAACCTCTGGCAGTTTGATCAGAACTTATCGGTGATATTTCTGTTTGGGTTCCAGACGAATTAAAGTGATGATTCAACATTTAATGATCGAAATGAAGCTGGCAGCAGATCAGCTCTGATAAAATATGAAACATATGAAACTGATCAGATCAGCTCTAAAACTAACATCACCGATTCGGTTCAGCTGGATTTTAAATGACCACATTACCAAACATTAGAAACATTAGAAACATTTTAACTTTGACTTTCCAAAGTGATTCTGTCAGCAGCGCTGCAGTGGAGCTTCATGCATTGCTGCAGCGCTGCAAGCAACACCCTGAAGCTGGTTCTGAAACTGCCAGATCCAACCTGAACTCACCGCCGCTGAAAAAGGAACTGATGCAAATTCACAGAATTTATTTAAGCAGCTCGTTTTCGCATCCAGGCAGAAAATTCAAGAGTTTTCCTGAGGACAAAAGAAGGTTCAGTTATTAATAAAAGCTTTAAATATTAGTTATAACATATTAACTAAAATGTTCATATTTAGGTCTTGGTCTTCCTACTGAGCAAAAAACAAAAGAATGGAAGTTGTGGGTTGAGTTCCAGCTTCCTCCTTCTAAATGTCGACGTGCCACTGGGCAAGGCACTGAGCCTCAGGCCGCCTGCCGATCCGAGCGCAGGAGCGAAAAACTGATTAGAAAAATATCATTTAGTCAGGATTAAAACAGAAGGAAAGATAAAAGCTGCAGACGGTTCATGTTGCTGAAACACTGAAATGCTCCGTTCCTCTGGGGGTGAAACCTTTTCTGCCTGAAGAGCCAATAAGTTTAAATTAAATTCACCAATAAGTTCAGTAAACATGTCGTCCTGCTCAGACGCCTTTATGAACCTTCATAACGATCAGATAAAATCTCAAACTTATTTTAAAATGATCCAGAATAGACTCATTAATGTGAAAAAGCATTGAGGGTGATTGACAGCGCATAGCCCCGCCTCTTGGCTCTGATTGACTGTTTCTGACCGCCTGGTTCTGCAGATGGCAGCTGGACCACATGAAGAATCTCTTGTTGTTTTACAGATTATTTGTCTCACATTTTTTCTGTCTGAACAGGGAGACAGTTTTACATCGGTAAGTTTTACATAATAAATATGTAAAAAATGTTTTTTTTATAAAAATGACATACTGCAGCTTTAATTTTTGTTTTGTGGCCTGCTGATAAAATGCTGAATAATATCTGTTCTGATAACTTGTGTTGGACTGTTTTCGCTCCCCATGATGTTTGTCCCTCGTTAAAATCAGATCTGCTGTTGGTTTGATTCTTTCTGAGAAATGTTAACGGCATCACGGAGGAGCTTCTTAAAGAGACAGACACCAAATTTCAAGGCAACAAATTGTAAATTCATATTTTTTTGAAGTCATGTTTGAATTTTGATCTTTTTCATAAAAACTGAAGGTAAAATAGTTTCTGAATTGGGCCTGGAAAACAGACAGAACCATCAAACTGAGACTTTCATTTAACCAATTTTCTGTTTTTATATACCAATGATCGGAGCTGGAAGGTTTGTGTTGTGTTCGGGTGCGGCCGTAAATCTGACACACAAGCTGCGTTCGCTAACAGTAGCGAGAACGAAGCCGTTTCTCTCTGGTCCATCAGGGGTTCATTTCTGTTTCTAATCGATCTGATTGGACGCTGCAAACGATTATTGCTGTGTTCAGGCTGTGCTACTAGCAGTGAAGCTATGCTAACCTAAAATAGCATCTCAATGCTAACTTGTAGCAGCTAATGCTAATGTCAGCGATCACAAAGAATCTTCCTGAGACTCTTTGCTCCAAACTGATGGCTGCAGATCAGATTATAACTATAAATATATTTTGTTATTAATCTCACATGACTGTTTATTCAATAATTTATCAGCAAAATACTTTTCTGATTTGAAAAATTGCTGTTTTGGTCACTTAAAATGCGATTATGTAAAAACAAACGTTATATTTTATGTTCACGTTGTTTTCATATTTTTTCATCCTGAACATTTTCCACCAGAGTGAAAATGATTTTATTTTGAAATGATTGTTTTCAAAGATCCAAGGAGTTTCATGTTTTCATATTTTTTAGAAGTAAAAATACAATTTTAACATCCTGTTTATGATGAATCCAAAGCGCTAATATTCTGATGTAACTGTTAGTATTTGTTCTGCTGGTTTCTGTCCAAACAGGAACAATTTGTTAAAAATAGAAACAGATTTAGAGGAAAACATGTGTTATTACTGTGACGTCGTAAATGACTGTAAATCATTTATTTGAGTCACTGCAAAAATACAGAAGAGTCATTGTTTCCTAAACCGCAGCTTAAATGTAAACAGTAAAAAAAGAAATCCATTGAGTTGTTTCAGGAAGCGGCGCTGCGCTCTCGCTCTCTTTACAAACACTTTCTGTTCCTCAGTTCACAAAAATAAAGTTTTCTTTTTAAAAACTTTAAAAAGGAACTGTAAAAAAACAGAATCTGACCGTAAAGATGATCAGTTTCCATAGATCTGCATTATTTTTATAACTTCA
The DNA here is from genome assembly GCA_010277075.1 of Poeciliopsis retropinna. Classification (NCBI taxonomy): domain Eukaryota; kingdom Metazoa; phylum Chordata; class Actinopteri; order Cyprinodontiformes; family Poeciliidae; genus Poeciliopsis; species Poeciliopsis retropinna. The sequence goes on along the minus strand of VMRM01000035.1, from coordinate 728,856 downwards.
TGTTTGAAAATAATCTCAGAAATAAACCAGGAGGAGCCTGGAACTGAAAACCTTTTGCTTTTCTGTTTTTGTTCTTATAACCAAAAAATGTGAAAAATGACTTTCTTAGAGATTAGATTTTATCAAACTAAAGTCTAAAGTTTTTTTTTTCCTAAAGAAAAACTTCAGGAGTTTATTTCATTCTGTAGATGTCAGACACCAAAGTATTTAATGTTTCTAATACAAATTTGTTCAAATTCCCATTTTATTCATCATTTTGATAATTTTGCATTTGAGAACTTCATCTTATTTGTGTAAAAATCAGATTTTCTGTCAAACAAACTGAAAGATCATATTTAAAATGTTTGCAGAACTTTTTTCATCCGTCGAGTTTTTCAGCTCAGAGCGAATAAAACCTGAAGAAAAGCAGCTCAGCAAAACATGATGAGACTTCTGCAAAGCACCGCGCGGATTTCTGCTTCACCTCTTTAACCTACTTTGTGTGACGCGCACACACACACACACACACACACACACACGCACACGCCTTTTAACCTCCTTGCGCTGAGGAAGCCGGAGCTGCAGGTTTGGGTTTTCTGTTTGCATTTCTGAATCCATCGTCTTAAAAACGTTCGGCTCGTTTGGATCAGCGACACGATTTGCAATTCAAACCAGATCATTTTAATTCTGCATGAATCCCGAGTCGCTTTGCATGTTTGTATTTACAGAGCCGCAGCTGAACGTCGGTCCTGTTACAACCTGGAACTGATGGTGTTGTTGTTGTTTTTGGTGCAAAAACATGAATGATTCAAACTTCAAAACTCACAAATACAAAAAAACAAACAGAAAAAAAACAACAAAATGTTGCAATCAGAGAAAATAGAAGCAAAAACCAACAAAAAACCAAACAAAGCCAAACATTTTTCAAACAAGCAGTTTTTATAATTTATATTTAATTTAACATATTTAATGTTACCGACTACAGACGCCCCCTGGTGGCCTGGAGGACTTCAGGTGCTGCTTCACTTTTCTTCCATTTCCTCTCGTTGAAACATTTTGATTTTAATTTTTGGTTTTGAAACATCTTTTTGCAGCGTTTCTATGCTATATTTGTGTTTGGAGTTTGAATTTTCAGTGTATTTGCAAATTTCAGATGATTTTTTGAATACTGAGGCCAGGTTTTGGTTTTCTCAGAGCTTCTGGAGCTGCTGGTCCAGCCCGTCTCCAGACCCAGTGCATGCTGGGAAACGCCAGGAGAAAAGTTTCACCAGGACTTTTCTCCTCCACTTCACAGAATATCTTAAAGTGAATTGTTCAAATTTATCTGATTTACATTCTGGTTTCCTTGCAGCTCAGTTCAGACCACAGACAGTATTTCTGCAAGAATCGTAGTTTTAGTTTAGCTTCAGGAAAACGAGCCGAGGATCAGATTTAGACATTTTTAGAGCTGAGAAGAGTTCGCCTGCAAAGTGCAGCTGCAGCCAAAGCAGGAACCACTTTTTAGTTTTTATGATAAACTCACCACATCCGTCGCTGCGCCGCCTCAGACCGAGACGCGTTCAAGTCTGTGGGAAAACCGAGCGCCAGAAAGACGCAGCAGAAAGGGATGGGAGTCAGCTGCTCCAATACAAACAGACTGATGAAGGTTTTACCCCTGAAGGTTTTACCCCTGATGGTTTTACCCCTGATGGTTTTACCCCTGATGGTTTTACCCCTGATGGTTTTACCCCTGATGGTTTTACCCCTGATGGTTTTACCCAATATTCTCTAGCGTCTTTTTTCATCTCATCGCTTTATTTAATTTCGTTTCCTCTTTTCTCGACCATATAAGGAGCAGCTGCCAGGAAGTTGAATATTATTAGGAAATTATTTATATCATTTTCACCACAAACCTTAATTGAGTTTTTATATCTTCTGTTTTTCAACCCCATTTAATCTGATTCCCCAAATAAAACAAAGTGCATCTAATTAGTAAACAAAGTCCAGCGGCTGTTCTGCGCTTTAGTCATGTGGCCTAGTCAAAGGCCACTGAGCTCTTTCTGGATGTTCAGATCTGATGAAGTCAAACTGCAAACTGCTGAGTCATGTTTGCAGAAAAGAGAGAAAAACTGGTTTGAACATTTTCCTTCCTCTTTTACCGTTTTTCAACGACTTGGTTAAACACGTTGACCTTTGACCTTTGAGGCCGTAATGTCACTAAATACTTTGAGTTTATTTTGTGTCAGCAGAAATCTGCTGTTTAACAGAACAGCTAAATGTTAATGAAGATGTTATTCATGATTAATTATCATTAATTAAACTTTATTGGAGGCTGATTTAAAGAGGAGAAGCAAAAGCAAAGGAGCAGGATTAGCAGCTGATGAGTCATACAGGCCAACAGAGATCCTTCTGGCCCTCAGCATCACTACTCCGAGTTCTGCTGCATTTCAGTTTCCTTTGAAACAAATGAAGTTTTTTTTTATTGAATTAAATGAAGTTTTACTTTACCACCATAATTCCTGAATAAACTAAAATATTTACATATTTGCATTTATTCTAGATGAACAAATGGGGGAAAAAACTTTCCAAAGTAAAATTTGTTAATATTTCAAAGTTAACAGCAGCTGTTTTTCTGATTCTTCTTCTTGTAACTTTGATCTTTAATGTCGTTTTTCTTTGTTTAAACTTCAGTGTTTCATATTTTCAGATTCAGTTTCCTATCAGAAGAAATTTCTGCATAAATTCAACAAAACAAATTTAACTCCTGTCGCTTTCTGCTGATAACTTTTACTGAAAACAGATTTTTTTTACTTTTTATCTGCATTAAAAAAGCAGAAAACTTTGTTATAAACTCATTAATTTCAATGCCATAATCTCTTTAGGGATGAATGAAATGTCATCATTAAATCGATGTCAGTGATTTCATTTTTAATAAATCAGTTTGATCAATAAAACAGATTATTACCGGCTGGTTTTGGTCGGGTGGCTGTTAGTGATGAAGCAAAGGATTATGGGAAATTTAACTGAAGCAGTAAAATGTTTTTTGTTATTAAATTTATTAGTTTATCAAATCCTGACTTTCACAATAATCAACTCACATCGATTTGTCACGATAACTAATCTTTCTAGACGATAATTATTGTGATAGACGATAATATTCATATCCATAATGGCAAATGATGCAATTTTGCAGACTGATAAACTTTAATTCACAAAAGAACCTGCAAGACTAAAACTGGAAGATATGTTAGATTTTCAAAATAAAAGATAACAACCAAAAACAATAAATAAAACTGACAGCATAAAATATGGATGATTATGTTTCTGTAAGCAAAATATTCCTTAAAAAAATCTAAAATCACCAGAATGTAAATTATTGAGCTCGTTTTAATTTAACATGCGGTTAACTTCTTATTGCTGCTCTCCTCTGATTGGCTAAAAATAAAACTAGAGGGTTTTAGAGTGGCCTAGTCAAAGTTTAGAGTTAAATTAAAAGTGGTGATTCTTCTATAAAAGGAGCGAAGCAGATTCCTCCACAGAGAAACATAACCAGTTATTATATTTAGAGTTTGGTTAATAAATAAATTCATTGTTTATTAACTTTATTGGGTTTTTCTCTCTAACATCCAGTCTGATCACAGATCAATAATCCAGTAATAACTCTCTGTTTAGTTAAGGCTGCAGCAGCTAATATCTGCATTTTCTGGAGCCATAAAACCATAACTTGACTCTGTTATGGTTTCATGTTTTATGTTGCTTCTCTTTGCTTTTACTTCTCGTCCAACCGGCTGTTTCTGGAACATTTCTACTTTAATAAAATGGCTGAACTTTTTGCTGGTCTTTGTTTCTAAAAATGTCAAAATGCTGCAAACATCTTGAATTATATTCCTAAAAGTTTACTTATGAATCTATGAAGTGATTTCCGGAGCTGCGCGTCCCGATAAACGTCCTGCTTCCTCCTCTTCCTCCCTGCAGAGAATCTTCATCTCGTCTTTCCGACTTTCGTCCGACATTTTGGAGCAGAAACATGGAGGCCAGAGGGAAGTACGACTTCACCGCCACGGCGGACGACGAGCTCAGCTTCAGGAAAAACGACATCCTGAAGGTGAGGCTGCGGGCAGCGCGCCGCCCGCATGACCCTCCCCCGCCTGTTTCTGCTGAGTAATGCCTGCCTGACCCTCCCCCACCTGTTTCTGGTCAGATCATAAACCAAGAGGACGATTGGTGCAAGGCGGAGATGAACGGACAGGAAGGATACGTCCCAAAAAACTACATCGACCTGCAGACTCCAGAGTAAGGCCCGCAGCACCATGAGGCCGCCGCAGTGTAGCCACCTGAATCTGATGGGGGTTGAAAACTTTTTGCTTTCCAGCTGGTTCAAGGAAGACGCCAGCCGCAGCCAGGCGGAGGAGCTGCTGAGGCACAAAACGGTTGGAGACTTCGTGATCCGGGGATGTCAGAGTTCACCGGGAGATTTCTCCATCTCCGTCAAGTAGGTGGAGCCTGACATGAAGTATTCACACCCTGACATGAAGTGTTCACACCCTGACATGAAGTATTCACACCCCGACATGAAGTATTCACACCCTGACATGAAGTATTCACACCCTGACATGAAGTGTTCACACCCTGACATGAAGTGTTCACACCCTGACATGAAGTATTCACACCCTGACATGAAGTATTCCCAAATTTATTATTTTTTAAATCCAAAACTTATCAAATTAGTTTTTATGGTTGTTGTATTAAAAAGGAAACTAAATTAAACTTGTAAACAAGAAATTTAAGGTTTAAAAACAGGATTTTGTGTCATTTTCTATATTTTTTTTTTCCAAACCTTTTTAGTTTTTATCAAACTTTACTGATTGTTAGTTTTAATTCTCGTATTTTTCAGATTATTTTGTAATTTTATAAACACAGAAACTTTAATCTGATCAGTTTTCATCCAGTTTTTCATTTTTTATATTTAGTTTGGACACAAACGGCCCATTTACGGTCGAAACGATGAACAGAAAAAACATCTGGACGCAAATCCAGACGTTTACTGACAAAAAGGATTTCAGTTCATCTGCAACAAATAAAACCAGAATCAGTTAAACTCAACGGTTTGCTGATATTATAAAATAATAAAGAGGATTTTTTTTTTTTATGTTAAAATGTCTGAAACGTTTCTTAAAAAGTATAAATCAAAAGTAAAACATTTAACCAGAAAAGTAACAAATTATCCATCATTTAATATTTTAAAATTACATAATCAGATGGATCAAAATATAAAGTTAAGTGGAAATTTTGGTATTTTGAAAACCAAAATGAAAATAATTCACATAAGTAACAACAACAAAAAAAAAACTAAATCAACAATTTAAAATGTTTCCAAATCAGTTTCTGTCAATAAAAACTTTAACAGAAACATCAGCAGTGAGTCTGAGAAATTTTATTATAGGAGAGAAACAATAAAATAGTAAAATAGTGAAACGTTCAGCGTAATAAACATGTTTCCAAAACGTTACTGAAGTAAATGTAACTAGTTACTAACAAACTGCATTTAATGTTGATTTTGTGAAAAATATTTGGATGGAATCTACAAAAATTACTGCAGATAAAGTTTGAAAAGTTTTTTCCCATCTTTTATTTTCCATCCAGACTTAAAATGAGTAAAATAACATTTCATACATTATTTTACAGGAACCCGGTGGTGGTTTATTTCTGAGAATTATTTTTCTTTTAGTTGAAGCTGCAGCTTTGCAGACTGACCAGCAGAGGGCAGTGCAGCTGATCCTCAGGAATAAACTGGGATTCTTCTGCAGCTTCCTGTTCAAAACAAACAGCATTTTCACTCCAGGGCCCCAGGCCTCAAGGGCCCCCAGGCCTCAAGGGCCTCCAGGACCCCCAGGCCAGGGCCCCCAGGCCTCCAGGGCCCCCAGGGCCCCCAGGCCTCAAGGGCCTCCAGGACCCCCAGGCCAGGGCCCCCAGGCCTCCAGGGCCCCCAGGGCCCCCAGGCCTCCAGGGCCCCCAGGCCTCCAGGGCCCCCAGGGCCCCCAGGCCCCCAGGCCTCAAGGGCCTCCAGGACCCCCAGGCCAGGGCCCCCAGGCCTCCAGGGCCTCCAGGGCCCCCAGGGCCCCCAGGCCTCCAGGGCCTCCAGGGCCCCCAGGGCCCCCAGGCCTCCAGGCCTCCAGGCCTCCAGGGCCTCCAGGGCCCCCAGGGCCCCCAGGCCTCCAGGCCTCCAGGCCCCCAGGCCTCCAGGGCCTCCAGGGCCCCCAGGGCCCCCAGGCCTCCAGGGCCCCAAGGACTGGAGTTTGACTCCTGTGATCTAAAGCATCTAGATTCAGTTCACTGACACAATCTGAGTTTATATGTTAAATATTTTAATAAAAACTGTTTTTTATCTGTAGATGAAAACATTGTTAATTTCAAAAACATGTTTAATCTGCAGGGATGAGACGATTTCATGGTGAATTATGATCATAGGAAAACATTCACTGCAAAAACAAAAACATTATCAGGTGTTTATATTTAGCTTCTAGTGCAAATATCTCAGTAAACTTGAAATCAGTCAAAAGGAATTTACTTTTAGGAAAACTTTTATCAATATTAAGAAATTATTGACTTTACATAATCTCCCATAATTTGCTGAAAAATCACCTGTAAGTTAGTTTTGTCTTTTTCCAATTTTACTGAAATATTTGCACTAAAACTGGAGAAAATATTTTTGCAGTGTTATCGGTTAGTTAATGAGATTTTAGTTTAAAGAAAATCAAAAATAAAAATGTGGGTCTGAATGAAGAGTTTTAACTGAAACTGTCGTTTATTGGTCTGATCCTGAGCTTCAGACCGAAACTTTATAAACTTTGATAAATGTTCTGCTTCAGACATGAGAACGACGTTCAGCACTTCAAGGTGATGCGGGACAACAAGGGCCAGTACTTCCTGTGGTCCGAGAAGTTCACGTCCCTCAACAAGCTGGTGGACTTTTATAAAACCACGTCCATCTCCAAAACCAGACAGATCTGCCTCCAAGATGGCTGCCAGGAGGGCAGGAGCCCCCCGGGCCCACAGGTAGACACACACCTGGACACTTTTACTTTAACAGGCCGTTTCCATTTCTCTCCATGGCGACATTCAAACGTCGCCTCTTTTTACATTAATGTCACTGAATGAAACTAAATAATTATAGAAAGTTATTATTAGCATCTGACTCACAGAGGAACTTCCTGTTTTTATACTCATGTAAAAATTCAAATGATTTTAATAAATTTCTGCTAAAATTGTTGAGTTGAAATCACAAACATTTTAGTGACTATTATTCAATAAATCATTGATGTGTTTGTTTTTTAATTCATGGAAGAAAACACCAACATTTACATTAACTCGCATAAGATTCATCTTAATTTTCAATAAATTAAAATAGTTTTAATGCTTTTACTTCTATTAATTATGATAATTTTCTGTTAACAGCAAGATTTTAATATTTGATATAATATTAAAATCATAATATTACATCAAAGCAATAAAATATATAAATACAGAAATATGAGCTTAATAAAAAGGATTGAAAATCATTTTAATCTGATGATCTTTCAATGTTTAAACCACCAACAGAAGCATAACGTATAATTTATTTACTTTTAATCCAAGTTTATAAATTGTTGCTTCATTCAGATGAATAATTTTCTGTGAAACATTTTTAGTTTTTTTAGGATGCATGAAAACAGTTCTGAGAAAAAAGGAAATCATTTTTGATAAGCGGTTTCTGGAATCAAGTTATCGACCCTTTAAATCTTATGATAATTTGATCCTTTTATTAGTAATTTGTTTATTTTAATTCAGTCGCCTGTTTTTTTTCAGTGCAACGAAACTCAAAAAACGTGCAATTAATTTTTTTATAAGTAGTTTTTGCAGATCTCACATAAATCACTTTTTATTGCATATTTAGTTTATTTCTCCTCAGCTTGAATTTAAGTTTCTTCTGTTTATTTTCTCAAACACAAAATAAAATGTTATAATTTTAGATTTTAAACTGCAAACTTCTTTTTTTGTGGATTTTTTGTTTTTGTGCTGCAGATTAAAAAACAACCAGATTTAATAAATGTTTGTTAAATGAATAAATCTGTTAATAATCCGTTTCTCCATATTGTTGTGAAAACGTTTCTCTGAATCTGCTGCAGTTTCTATCAGTAACTGGGTTTTATCATCTGGCTGATTGTCAAACTGATCGGATCAGAACCGCCATCATTTCATCTCAGCTTCTGAGAATCATCATCAGCAGAAAGTTGTTCAGAAAAACAAAGTTTAACTTTATTTGCAGCTGGAACTGTCGTCAGTTTCCTCGCCCAGATTGAGCCGAAAGCTTGAGAAAGTTCTTGATTTGTGAGCGTCTGAGTAGCTGGGGTCGTTGTGTTTTTATCTGCTGCTTCCTTCCTGCAGGTGAAGAGAGGAAGTTTGCCTGAGCATCGAAACTCTGCTGCAGCCGTCGCCGCGGCGCCGCGCCGCGCCTCCGACCAGCCGTTCAGCCAGATGGTAACAAACAGAACAGAACCGATTTATTATCTTATAGACCCAAAACACAACATGGAGTCTGGGTTTCTCCAAACTGCTGGACATTCATCTGTTTGTTTTCCTGCTTCAGGCTAAACGTTCCGGCTTCGAGGAGCGAGCGCACACCATCGGACACACAGGCCGCAGCAGCCCCATCAGCTCCGCCGGCCCGCCTCGCCGCACCTCCGAAACCATGCCTCTGCCCACGGTGAGCCGCCGCTACTTCTGCTAGCTGTTAGCTTTCCACACAGAACTTCGGCTCCCCACCCAGGGCGGCAGCAGTCCTGCGGTTCTGTCTATGGTGACCAAACATGACGTGATTTTGTCATTAAAAGCCTCCAAAGTGGAGATTTGAGAAAACTCTGTATTTGGAGAAAACGCAGAGAGTTTTACTGTTTATTCATTTCACTGACTGTAAACACTGTCCTCCTCCTGCAGAGGGCCGGCGTCGTCCAGGTGAGGGCGCTGTACGACTTCACGGCGGAGGAAGACGACGAGCTGGGGTTCTGTGCCGGTGACATCATCGAGGTTTTGGACCGCTCAGACCAGGCGTGGTGGAGAGGACGGCTGCGGGGCCAGACCGGCTTGTTTCCTACTAACCACACAATTCTGATATGAGGAGCCGGAGCGCCACCTGCAGGCCGGGCTGCAGCGGCGGCTGAGTCTCTAAACGAGGAGACTTCAGGTTGAACATTTCCTTGTGGCCTGCAGGAGGTTCTAAACAGGAAGTGCTGCAGAAGCCATGTTTTTACCGTTTGTATTATAACGCGGCTGCAGGTATTTATTGATGGATGCTTGTTGCCGGATCAGTCGACTCTTTCTGCTCACGTTTCACAGTAAATTCATTTGATTATTAAAATTCACTGAAGAGAAACTTTGTTACTATTCATCTCCTGATGTTTCCTTCCTGTTTTATCGTTTATTATTCTTCTGCCTCACTGAGCTGCATAAATAGAGCAAAAACTGAATAAGGTAAAAAGGAATGGGTGGTTTTCAAAATAAAAGCTGCACAGGTTGAAGTTTGTTCTTGTGCTGCTTCATGTTTACATTTTCCACATTTCAGTAAAGAAATACAGAAAAAACATTTTGCTGCTTAGTGACTTCATGTTGTCGGTTTTTCTTCATAAATAAAAGTTTTCCAGAGTTTTATTGAATTATTTACACTGTGAGAGATTTATAAATCAGATCGGCTCATTTCACCTGCACTGGATTCATTTATAGCTTCTCTGAATAAAACATTTCCTCCTTATTCCACTTCTGTGCTTTGTTTCTATGTCTGTTATCAATTTAATTTGAATTTAATTCTAAAACAATTCAATTAAAAAAGAGAAACTAAATAGTGACGCTCTGATCTCCAGTAGCAGTCAGTCTTGCATTTAATCTGTAGAGGCCTCTGACTGAAGACAGTTGCTAACAGCTCAATATCAATACTCCACAGTAAAATGAGTGACATCATCAGTTGCTAGCCAGCTCTGCTAATCATGCTCCTTTGCTTTTGCTGCTCCTCTTCAAATCTGATTGATTAGAAAGAAAAGGAAGTGATTGTTTCAACTTCCTCCTTCTATATCCACTTTGTAGCATCATGGAGTCTCCTGTCCCACTCCTCTGGGATTTAAGGTCAAAGGTCAGGTTTTATTTTGAGACGCTAATTAGCTGCTCCAAATACATAACAATAAATTCAAAATAATAACAACAAAATTTTAATAATTATCTAAAAATAATAATTCTTCAGCCAGAGAAAACACAAACAAAATTATCAAAAAAGAAGTAAAAGTATTTTTCTTCCTTCTGTTTTCATTTGTTTTTAAATTATAAAAGATATTTAAAAATTGAGTTTTAAATGATTTCCGTCAGTAAGTGTTCAACCTCAGTTATTTTCAGACAGAAACAATCTGAGGAGGTCCAGCTAATTTGGATTTATCAACATAAAGAATCCAGGAGAGAAAAATCCTGATGACTGTAAAAACTTTAAATCTGCTCAGTTTTAAAACAGAAACTTTAATCTGTGAAAACAAAAAACAAAAAGTTCTGATGTAATTCAACCCAATTCCACTTTATTCCTAGTCAAAGTCTGGTCAGTTTGTGAGGTGTGAATGCTAACTGACCTCTGACCTCTGGTCCTGCAGACCTCAGTTAAAGTGAACTCTGGTTCTGTTTGAATCTGAACACCAAATGGACCAAAAGCAGGAAGTGGACTACAGCGCAGAGCATTCTGGGTAAATAAAGCCAAAGCTAGCATGCTAGCCTAGCGCTAGCAGCAGAAATGGCTCCTGGTCTTTAGCTTAGAGAGAAATCCTCCAACACTAAAATCTGAGCCTCCATCTTGTTTCCATCTGGTGAAACAGGAAGTTGCTCTCAGCGTCTTCAGAGGTTTTGTGTCGTTTCCTTCAGTGGTTGTTGGTGCAGCGCCCCCACAGGCCAGGAGGGGAACAGGTTGGTTTGGGTCAGAACCACAGCAGCTCCAGGTGGAGCAGATGTTCTGGTTCCAGTAGAACCGGGTTAACTGGACCACCAGGAATGTTTTGTTCTGATCATTTATCATGCAGCAGCACTTGTGGATCGAAGCTTTATAAATGAAACTGATGGATATTTATTGATCTATTGATTTTATTCTGAAGGTTTTCCAGCCGGAAGCCTGTGGGAAAGCGGGGCGCCTCGTGTCGGGCCCCCGGCCCCGGCCCCGCCCCCGCTCCCGCTCCCGCCCCCGCCCCCGCCCCCGCTCCCGCCCCCGGCCCCGCCCCCTGCTCCTACCTGCTCCCTCCTCACCTGTCGGCCCAGGTAAGCGCAGCCGTTGCAGAGGCAGCGCGTGGCGGCCATGGCGGAGTCCCAGCTGCTGTGTCTGGACAACCAGCACGTCAACGAGAAAGTCCCGGAGTCCCGGCCGGAGTTCTACTACAGCGAGGAGCAGCGGGCCGCGCTGGAGCAGCTGCTGCGCCACGGGGACGGAGCCTTCAAGATGCGCCTGCAGGAGGACAACATCCGGGACTTCCTGTGCGCCAGGGAGGTCCGGGCCATCCGGGACAGCTTCCAGGAGTACGACCCGGACAGCGAGCCGGAGCCCGGAGAGCCGGACAAGCCCAAGGAGGCCACCAGCGCAGACTCCGGGGTCCACTCCACCTACTGGCCGCAGATGTCCGACACCGAGGTGCCGGCGCTGGACATCGGCTGGCCGGCCTGCAGCGGCGTGTACAAGGGGGTGACCCGGGTGTCCGTGTACACACACCCGCCCAAAGAGCCGGGTCCGCACATCAAGGAGGTGGTGAGGAGGCTGATCCAAGGCGCCCAGAAGGTAACCGGCCGGAGAGCCGGGTGGTAATCAATAGATCATAATGTTTAATAATATAATCAATAGATCACAATGTTTAATAACCACAGGGGGTCAATACTGTCTAAGAGCAAAACTACTTCAACGTGTTTCTAGTAAAAGTACTCAGATGTAACTAGTTACTAACTGGTTAGTTTATATCATCACCTTCATCAAATCATAACTAAAAACAATTGAATCCATGATTATTGGAAGGTGATCATACATAAAAACAATTTTCTGATGACTTTCACCTTCCTCAAACAATTCAGATTTTTAGGTTTTTAGATTCAGAACAAATGTTTCTATTCAAACATTCAGTTTAAATAATAAATGATGAATAAAATGTTTCATACTGGAACAAATTCCAGCAGTTATTATTTAAACAAAAATAAGTTTCTCTATAAAATTCTGCACATTAATTTGTCAGTATAATGTTAGCTTCTTAATTAAACAAATATTGAAGAATTATTCATAGTAAAATAGATTTCTGAGCATTTTGAATTCCCATCTCTACAGAATCGATTGTTTTAAATGAGATAAATGTTTGTAGCTCATGTTTTATCAATTAAAAATGTTTTTATTGAATCTTCTATAACTTTAAACTGTTGGACAGTTTAATTATTAAGACTGGAATTTAATACTGTTATGATAATGAAGTTCATTAAATGACTTAAAACCTGAAACGTAACTGGAGACAGTTTGTTGTTTCTCCATGGAAACCAGCAATAAAAACATTATTTTAGCATAATAACTCCTAATAATGACAAACATAATGAGATATTTCCATAAAACAATTAATATTCATTAAATTAATCTGATTCTGGTTTTAACTTCAGATCTATTTAACAAATCGTTGTTTTTGTAAAAGTTTTAGACTTTGAGACTTTTCTGAATGAGCTGCAGGGAACAGAACCGGCTCCTCTGATTGGCTGGAGGAGATCATGTGACTGTGTGACGTCACAGTGATGATTCAGTTCTGTTTGAATGTTTTCTCAGTTTTCACCAGAGTCAAACTGTTTATTGTTGCTGGTTATTAAAATGTGGGTCAGTTAATAACTTCATAATCTGATGTTTAGTCATTTCTGAATCAAATCCTTCATTTTCCACGAACAAAAGAAAAAATAAACTGAACATAAATGTTTGTCTGTTAGGAAATGAATCACCAGCTTTTGGGTTTTTTTAAAGGTAAAGAAAATATTTATATAAACATGTAGCAGTTAAACCTGTTTTTTTATATTTCTGGTTTTCATTTTTAATAAATTATTTGTAATGTCATGTGTATGTTAATAATTTAATTAGCTTAAAATAGTAAAACATCACATCGATAATGTAGTTTATTATTGAGATTCTTTCATAAAAATCTGCTGGAAACATTTTTCAGTCCTGATTTAAAGGAGCCAACATGAAAGTTTCGTCTTCATCCTGATCAATAAACTCATAAACGTTGTAAATATTCCTGGATGTTATGGATTCGGTTCCTGTTATTAATCTGGTTTCTGCAGAAACAATCAGAGTCACCAGCAGGTCGAGACAAGCAGCAGCTTTAATCTCATGATCCGTCAGCTCAGGTGAGCTCCGGTCGCCATGGTTACCCTCCCCCCTCGGACAGTTCAGGTGTTCATGTTAACCTACAGTTTCCGTGGAAACCTCCAAAAAGCTGCAGAGTAAAAAGCTGGAAACACCTCCAGTACAGTTTGTCTCTGAAATGAATCGGCCAATCAGAGGCTGCCGTTTCTGCCCTGCAGGTTCAGTAAATTAACCTGTCAGACTTCAAACTGCAGAAAAACGTTGATTTTACAGGAGGCCATTAAGGCAAGTCGTCTGTCTGCTGGAGCAAAATGTTTCTGAGCTGCAGGTTCAGTTTCACCTGGAGAGACGAAAAACGGCGCAGCAGCCAGAGGGAAAGCGAACGGTTATCCAGTCTCTACCTGCCCCAGTCGGCCACGTTGCTCCATTTTTCATTCAATAATGAAGCTTCAGGGCAGAGAGCCGTGAAAAGTAGACATCATCTACAGGATCTGAGCTACAGGCGCTACGTTTCTGCTCCTGAGTCGCTCTGTTCGCTCAGAAAGCAAACCAGAACCGACCGAATAAAAACCCAACAGGATCAACATCCAAGATGGCCGACCGTCTTCCAGTCAGTCGTTTTACCAACCGGTGGAACATCATCATCAGTTACAGGAGAAACGATTCCTTTATGTTTCTAAGATCAACACTGATACCGTCTGTTCTGATTAAGACTTTTAGGTTTCATTAAATTATTAAAAGAGCAAATATAAAAATGTTTTGAAGTTTTAAACCAGAGTTAAAAGCTAAATTATTGGAGTTCAGACAGACAGACATGAATAACATTAAGAACAATAAAAGTCTTTATATTGAGCTCATGTTTTTTACAGTTATTTTACATAATGAACCTTTTGTCTCATCTTCCTTTGTAGTAACTGAGTGTGAATCTGGTTCTGGCTGAAAGCTGCTGGATGTCATCTGATCCGTTTTTGTCTGTAACGTTTAAATTTCTGCTTTGCATAAAAAGCTTTTTGTTGAGTGGATCGGGTCGAACAGGCGACCAGAAACGAACCCGAAGCCTCAGAATCAGAGAACCTTTAACTGGACCCAGTTTATCTGACAGAGCAAAAAACACTTTATTAAAAACCATCATGGGGAAACGTGTGAGCATAAATTGGTTCATAAATGATTTCATAACCGACTCTGGATTTGGTCCAGACTGTTTCCAGAGAAACAGGTTTTTCCAATGAATGGGTTTGCTGCAGGAAGTCAGCTGGGAAAAACATAAAGATCCACCAAACTGCTGAGTTCAGCAGAAACATGATCAGATCTGCTAAATCCTGCATTATGAATCCAAATATTTTCCAGTTGCAGAAATGCCCAGGTTTTTTTTTTCTTTCTTTCTTTCTTATGGTAGACTATTTTTGACACTAAGGTGTTTCCACATATTTAACTGGTATTTAATTCTGATTAAATAAAATTTTCACTGTGATCAGGACAAAACTCTTATTCCAAAGTTGCAAATCTGATGTTTCTGATTCTTGGATAAACTTTGACTTTCCTCAGAATTCATTAGCTGAGGAGGATCTGTGATGCTGCGGGCCTGGTTCTGGTCCAGATGTTTAGCATGGATGGCATCATAGATGATTGTTATTTAGATGGCTGCCTCTACAGGAAACTGAGAATGTGTTTTATTTTTACGTTTCTGGGGAAATGATCCAAAACATTTGATTAAATTGAAAACACAAAATCAGTGTTCTTTCAGGTTAACCTCTGTGACAGAAACTGGAACAAAATGTTTTTCTTAATGACAAGAATAAAGATGCAATGTTTGCAAAGGAGAAAGTCATAAAATTACTGGAGGAAAGGATCTGAAGTCAGCAGCTCAGTCTGGTTCTGGTTCTGGTCGTTCTGCTGATCATAATAATTTGTTTTTAATGTGTTTAATATAGTTTCATTTTTTTCTTATTTGTTAAACTTCACAAGATGTTCAATATTCCTTATCTTAAGTTTTTTTTAATTATTTTTCCTGCATTTTGTTACTAATATTAACTTTATTCTGGTAGTACTGTGACTTTATTTTTGTATCATAATGACTTTTCTGTTATTATTAACAATTTGTTCTTGTATTATTTACTTGTCTTATTTTAACTTTTTTCTCATGCTAGCTGTGTTATATGTCAGCTGTTAGCTGATGCTATCTGTGTTATATGTCAGCTGTTAGCTGATGCTAGCTGTGTTATTGCTGTATTTCAGCGGTTAGCTCATGCTAGCTGTGTTATATGTCAGCTGTTAGCTCATGCTAGCTGTGTTATATGTCAGCTGTTAGCTGATGCTATTTGTGTTATATGTCAGCTGTTAGCTCATGCTAGCTGTGTTATATGTCAGCTGTTAGCTCATGCTAGCTGTGTTATTGCTGTATTCAGCGGTTAGCTCATGCTAGCTGTGTTATTGCTGTATTTCAGCGGTTAGCTCATGCTAGCTGTGTTATATGTCAGCTGTTAGCTCATGCTATCTGTGTTATATGTCAGCTGTTAGCTCATGCTAGCTGTGTTATATGTCAGCTGTTAGCTGATGCTATCTGTGTTATATGTCAGCTGTTAGCTCATGCTAGCTGTGTTATTGCTGTATTCAGCGGTTAGCTCATGCTAGCTGTGTTATTGCTGTATTTCAGCGGTTAGCTCATGCTAGCTGTGTTATATGTCAGCTGTTAGCTCATGCTAGCTGTGTTATATGTCAGCTGTTAGCTCATGCTAGCTGTGTTATATGTCAGCTGTTAGCTGATGCTATCTGTGTTATATGTCAGCTGTTAGCTCATGCTAGCTGTGTTATTGCTGTATTCAGCGGTTAGCTCATGCTAGCTGTGTTATTGCTGTATTTCAGCGGTTAGCTCATGCTAGCTGTGTTATATGTCAGCTGTTAGCTCATGCTAGCTGTGTTATTGCTGTATTCAGCGGTTAGCTCATGCTAGCTGTGTTATTGCTGTATTTCAGCGTTAGCTGATGCTATCTGTGTTATATGTCAGCTGTTAGCTCATGCTAGCTGTGTTATTGCTGTATTCAGCGGTTAGCTCATGCTAGCTGTGTTATTGCTGTATCAGCGTTAGCTCATGCTAGCTGTGTTATATGTCAGCTGTTAGCTCATGCTAGCTGTGTTATTGTCAGCGGTTAGCTCATGCTAGCTGTGTTATTGCTGTATTTCAGCGGTTAGCTCATGCTACTGTGTTATGCTGTATTCAGCGGTTAGCTCATGCTAGCTGTGTTATATGTCAGCTGTTAGCTGATGCTATCTGTGTTATATGTCAGCTGTTAGCTCATGCTAGCTGTGTTATTGCTGTATTTCAGCGGTTAGCTCATGCTAGCTGTGTTATATGTCAGCTGTTAGCTCATGCTAGCTGTGTTATATGTCAGCTGTTAGCTCATGCTAGCTGTGTTATTGCTGTATTTCAGCGGTTAGCTCATGCTATTTGTGTTATATGTCAGCTGTTAGCTCATGCTAGCTGTGTTATATGTCAGCTGTTAGCTCATGCTAGCTGTGTTATTGCTGTATTTCAGCGGTTAGCTCATGCTAGCTGTGTTATATGTCAGCTGTTAGCTCATGCTAGCTGTGTTATTGCTGTATTTCAGCGGTTAGCTCATGCTATTTGTGTTATATGTCAGCTGTTAGCTCATACTAGCTGTGTGTTTCAGCCTCATATTGAGAGCAGGGCAGTAAAAATGCCCCGCTCTCTGTTTGCCCCAGGTGCTGGCCATCGTCATGGATCTCCTAACGGACCTGCAGATCCTCCAGGACCTACTGGATGCAGCGGCGCGGCGCGGCGTAGCGGTGTACGCGGTGCTGGAGGCCCGCGGCGTTCCCCACTTCCTGGACATGAGCTCCCGGCTGCAGATCAACGCCATGCACCTGAGGGTGAGATGCCAAGCCACGCACACAGAGCAAGACTCAAACCACTGGCTCCTCTTCCTCTGCTGCAGTTAAACCTTCCTCTGATTATCTAATTTAATATTTCACTTTTTGTATTAAGTTCTCCTCCAGAGGTATTGGTGAAAAGAGGATTTGTTTCCTCTGGAGGAGGAAGAGCGTTTCTCTGATCCTTTGACATCTGATCTGAAACCAAATCGGCCTTATCTGCAGCCTGCAGCGTTTTTCCAGCGCTGCGGGGCCGGGTCGTGGCGCAGCGGCCCGGTTCGGCTCCGTTTTCAGGGCTCTGTTCCTCTCAGAGGAACAGTCTTTGTTCCTGAGAACGGATCCAGAAACTGGAGGCTCCACGGCCGCCTCCCACTTGGTCCACGCTGTGTGTGTGTGTGTTGACTCAGGGCGTTGTGTAATCAGGTGTGGGTGTGTGTGTGTGTGTGTGTGTGTGTGTGTGCGTGCGTGCGCAGAACCTGCGTGTACGGATGGTGAAAGGCGCGGGGCTGGCCCTGTCCTTTGGGAAGCTGCCCGGCTCGCTCTGCTCCAAATATATGCTGGTGGACGGGGAGAAGGTCATGTTCGGCTCCTACAGGTTAGCGCCTCATGCTAACGTTATTAAAGCTAATATCCTCATGCTAACGTTATTAATGCTAATATCCTCTTGCTAATGCTATTAATGCTAATATCCTCATGCTGACATTATTAATGCTAATATCCTCATGCTAACGTTATTAAAGCTAATATCCTCAAGCTAGCATTTAGGATGGGCTATTTTGTTTTTTTCATAATAGATTTTATTTGTTTATTTAGTTTGTATATTTAAAATGTCTTCCAGTTCCAATGCTAAATGTTCATTGATTTAAAGTTTATTGATCTTTCATTTTTATTCTATAAAAATATAAAAAACATTCCTGGGGAATTGTCTCAAAACAATAATATTATCATGTGTGGTGATAATTTCAGGGATAATTTATCGTCCAGTAGTTTTTATTGTCTGCTGAATGTTGGTTTGTTTGTGATTTCTGGATTCATTTCTGGTTTTAACCTCCAGCTTCACGTGGAGTTCGTCTCGTTTGGATCGGAGCGCCGTCACGGTGATGACGGGTCAGATCGTCGACTTCTTCGACAGCGACTTCAGAGAGATGTACGCCGTGTCGGAACCGGTCGACCTCCACAAGGAGTTCAACATCAGCAAGCCGCCGCTGCCCACTCCCGTCCTGACGCCCCGGGTGGAGCACCGCCGCCCCGCGCCCGTCTCCGCATCCCGCTTCCAGGTGTCCATCGGCGACTCCAGACAGGTGGACCTCAAAGTGCCGGCGCACAAATACCACAACCCCAAATACTCGCTGGTGTTCGGGAACAGCCTGGGTCTGACGGGCTCGCTGCAGGACCTGTCCACCCAGAGACACTCGCTGCTCGGTGGCAGTAGCCAGAGGGACTCGGAGGGACACGGGGACGCGGTGGACCGCGTGTCCTCACCGAGTCCGAGTGCCACCGCCGAGGAAGAGGAGAAGCACGGGCACGGCGGTGTGAGGAAGACCGAGGCGGCCGCCGTGAAGAAGCCGCGCAGTTCCTTCAGGAACTTCCTGAAAATCAGAGCAGCCAATCACAGTGCAGACACTATACAGGAGGGTGTGGCCACTCCTCCAAGCCCCGCCCCCGTGGCTACGCCGCCAGAGGCCAACGGCGTCGCAGGAAACGAACCGGAGGATTCGTTTGAGGTTCAGGAGAAACCGCTGAAGTTCAAACCCAAGAAGCCGCAGAAGAACATCCAGAGGAGCGTTTCTCTGCAGACCATCGGCCCGGCGGACCAAGATGGTACGAAAACTCACCTGTTGCACATCAGGGGTTAAAGATCACAGAAAGTGAAGATTTGACATTTTCACCAGTAAAGAAAAGAAAACTGATTCCACCTTCAAGTAAAGTTTCTCTTTTTGTATTCTCCAGGACTGAAAAGCCGCCGGCGGCATCAGAGAAAGAACTGCATCCAGTCCTGAGAGGCGGAGCGACGGATCGCCTCACTGCAACGGTTACCGATTTACTGCAACGGTTTCCAATTTACTGCAACGGTTACCGATTTACTGCAACGGTTACTGATTTACTGCAACGGTTACCGATTTACTGCAACGGTTACCGATTTACTGCAACGGTTACCGATTTACTGCAACATTTACTGAAAGTTTTTACAAAAAGTTTTATGAGCAGTGACAGAAGAAACGTTTCTGAACTGAAAACCCGGCTGGGCGGATGCAGTCCACACTTTTACATTTTTCTAGTTTATTTTAAATTATTCCACTGGTCAGTGTTTTCCATCATTTCCTCTGGAGCCTAAACTTTACATGTGTGTTATGCTACACCTGGTTGCTATGGAGACTGGAAAGGTGATCAGTGTGTAGTCTAACGCAGTCGGTGTGTTGAACACACTGAATGATGAGTCTCTGTGGCAGCAGATGGAGTTAAATGATCACAACTTTGTTACAGAAAGTTAATAAAAGACAAAAACTTTGACTAAAACTTTCTCCAGATCCTTCAATAAATGAAAATATGAGCATCAAGAATCTGAAAATGACCAGATTTATTCTGTGAGTTTTACTTTTCCTCATTTATTTAATTCAAAATGAACAAAGAATATTACAAAGAAAACAGCATATCGACATTCTGCAGTTTTCCATAAATCGTTTCACCTGCAGTTGCTCAGATGGAATCAATTTAAAAACAGTGAAATACAGAAAACAGGATAATAAATAAAAAACATCTAAAACATGTCAGGTTGCATATTTAAAAATAATAAAGTTATAAACACATAATAACTGAAGTAATAAAACAAAACTTATACATTTTAATCTTCCCTAAAGTCTCTGATGCGTCTCAGTTCCCAATCATCCAGATTAGTTTCTTCCACTGACCTGAAACCAGAACGATCCCATAATGAGTTTAGATTCTGACAGTTCGGCCAGGTCCAGGTGAATCCCGCCAGGTGTGTCCCTGCAGGACAAGAGGCTCTCCTGTGAACCAGATTGATCAGTTGGATTGGGAGATCGGTTGACCAGATTCGGAGGATGTGCAAAGAAAAGCTCCAAAAATACAGAAAAAGACAAAAACCAGAGCAGGAAGGGAGCAGAGGGGAAAAGAGTCCGCCTTCACCGAGAGCAAGAGGAAAAATACAGTTTTATCTGAATTTAAAGACGTAAATAAAGTTTTTATTATTTAATGTTTTTGTGTAAGTACATGAGGAGCAAAGAGAGATGAACTCAATGAAATGATGAAATCAGTGGAGCAACAGGTCTGCAGAGATTGATGGAAAACTTAGAAACCAGTTATTCATTTCTAATTACTGGAGTTTTCTAATCCCAGCAAAACCAGTACGACTCACTGGAGGTGAAATGGAAACTCGATCTGCCGTGTTGAAGATTCTCCTGATTTCTCTTCATCTTCACTCCAGTTAAAATAGAAAATAAAACTCAAGATTTCAGCTCAGTTCAACATGGCGGCGCTGTGGCGCCACCTGGTGGAGAAAAGGTGACGAGCTTTGAGGAAAAATAAACTTTATTCTACAAGTTTTGATTATATGATCATTAAATTACACATTAAACACAAAATATAACAAACTGTACACATTCAACAATTCATAAATTAAACAAGTTGAGAAGATTTGAGATCTATTAGATTTATAAAGAAATGCTACAGACTGAATAAATAATCAGCCGGATGTGTTTAATATTTTGCAGCTTGTGATTTAAAATGTTTTATTGTTTCTCTTGTGGCAGTTTCTGTGTTCAGACTGTAGCTAAATGTAGCTTCATTCTCTTTATTTCTGCATCATTTTCTGTTTTTGTGGAAATGTTGAACATCCATGTTTTGCATCTCAGTGATTTTTCTTTTGAAAGTGAACATTCAGCATCTTTTCTTTGTTTTTGTCCTTTAGCTTCCTTTAGCTGTGGTTCTTCGCTGCTTTTTGTCCGTCGCTTCTTCGTTTTTAAGCTTCTTTGTGATAAACTTTAGTTTATTTCCTTCACACGGAGGAATGAGGTCAGCTTAATGTAACCCTGCTAACGCTAAAGCTGCTAACGCTAAAGCTGCTACTTCTTCCAGTAACCGTCAGTCTGAGTTTGCAGAAGTGACTTGGACTCTTTGTTTCTGTTCTCAGTTCCTCTTTGTCTCTCCAGTTCAGCTTGTTTCTGTGAAACGTTCGTGAAGCTTCAGTCCGATGATGAAGCATTCCTGATCACCTTCCTCTTCCTCATCGACACCAAATCGTAAAACGGGTCCTTGGTGATGCTCGCCCTGGAAAAACGGAGTTTATCAATATGATTATCAACATTTTCTATCTTCACAGCATAACTGATCTGCACATTTCTTCTGTAGCTCCATTTATTATTTAAGGTCATGAAACTGTTTTTAAGTTAAAATCACCTGAGGAAATACAAAAAGTAATTGTTAAATTATTTGATCTGTTAAAGAGAAAAAAGCTGAAGATGAAGACATAAGTTTCATGAACACATTAAATGTTTGTGATAACTCTGCAAAAGTCAAATTTGTTTGTTTAAATTCAACCATTTTGGCAACAAACTGGATTTTTAATCTGAACTAAAGTTTCGATCTAATCTGCTCCAAACTTCCTACAAAACTGGAGGTTTCCTGTTTTTACTGACTTTTTAAAACATACCCACATTTATCTTTTATCCAATAATAGTAAAACAATTTAAAATTATTGTATCTAACTACAATTAAAGTGAATTTTTGGAAAACCAAAACATTTATTTTATTGCCACTTTAATCTTGTAATATTATTACAAGGAAGATTCTGACTTTATTATTATTTATTTAGACTTTTTTCTCATATTTAAAAGAAACAAATCAGCGTGTATCTAATACTCCTTCATTCATAATCAGAGAACCACTGATTTTATTTAATCTGATATTTAAAAGAGTCTGAAAACATATAATAATAATAATAACGAGCCATTATTATTAATATTATTAATAGCTAATTGATCAGTTTCAGTCAGAGCAGGATTGTAGTGTTGTGTGTGCGGTATGTGTGTGACCTCCGTGTGTGTGTGCGTGTGTGTGTGTCGTGTGTTTGTTTCTAATACCTTGTGGGGACCATTTTCCTGACGCTACGTTGTGGGGACCCGCTGCCCCTTGTGGGGACTGAAGCCTGTTCCCCACAAGGGGAAACGCTGTTTTTGGGTCAGGGGTCAGATTTAAGACTAAGGTGTGAATTGAGTTTTGGTTTGGGTTGGGGTTAGGTATGTAATGGTTAGGGTTAGGATAAGGGTAAGGGTTAGGCTGTAGAAATGAATGGAAGTCAATGGAAAGTCCCCGCAAAGATAGCTGCGCAAACATGCGTGATCTGTGTGTGTGTGTGTGTGTGTGTGTGTGTGACCTCTGGCTCACCTGATGGCGCTGATCCAATCGTCTCTCTCCTCCTCGCTGGCGGCGTTCAGCCGGTAGAACTGGTGTTTTCCCTCCACCACTCTGCCTTTGTTCTCCGTCTTACAGGCTTTGACCTTCTGACCTTTGGGGCTGTACAGCTCCAGACAGAACTGGTGGAAACAGAGGAACCGTAACCAGAGGTCAATAATGTTTAAACGATATTTTCTGGGTCAGTTTGGGGATGGACGTTTCTCTACCGGTTTGCTGGAATCCTGCAGCTTTCTGACACAGAGGTTCTCCAGAGGGATGATCCCGATCGGGTCTTTGTCCTGCAGGGCAAACTGAACGTCACACACACACACACACACACACTGCTGCGCTCTGTCCTGCAGGAAGCAGAAACTCACCGTTGTGTACTGGAAGTAGTAGAGGCAGCTGTCGGTCAGGATGAACCAGCGGCGTTTCCACGTCTTGATGCGGCCGCCTGGAGCCGCAAGACAACAAACACGTTAGAAACGCGCCGCGGCGGCACAGCGGGGCGCCTCGCCGGTGCATCAGACTCACCCATCTTCAGCAGCCAGCCCTCGCGGTCCGGGTTGAAGAAGGTCAGCGTAAGGTCGTTGCCGTCGTCCTCGGGGATCTTGAAGGGTTCGCTGCGGATGCTGGCGTAAAGTTTCTGGAGGAAAAAACGGAGGCGAAGTTTAAAAAGTTTTATTGTTTTATAAAATTCACTAAATTCAATAAATCCAAAAAAACACCTCAACATTTTATCAAAAATGTCCAAAATCAGTTTCCTTTTAGCAAATTTATCTTCATAATTCTAACTTGTAGGTTGGACATTTTATTTATTAGACACATTTTCAGCAACAAGGAAATTCAAAGTGCTTATTTCAGTGAGGCTGAAGGGAATGGGTCAGTGTGGATCAAACTGAGCCTGCAGCACCCCCTGCAGGCAGGAGGGCCAACAGGAAGGCTTGGCTTTAGCCGTGACGGGAGCGGACCGTGAGCAGGTCGACGGGAAGGTCGGCGCCGTTGTTGATTCCTCGGTTCATGCAGACGAAGCGCTGCAGGTTGGGCTTGTCTTTCACGTTGGGGTTGTGCAGGCTGGTGTTGAGCATGATGACGGCAAAAGACAGGATGTAGCAGGTGTCTGTAAGAGAAACCGCAGCGCTGCTTTGTTATCGCTGCCTCAGATGCACAGCCGCGATGGTCTATTCAAAGTCAAGGCTTTGTGTTGAAAGCAGTGAGGAATCAATGAGCTCAGAGGTTTTAGGCTCTCTGTTTCTATTGGACGGTGAAACAGCAGAGCATTTCTATTGGACGGTGAGTCGTACCTGTGGACTGGAACACTCCAGGGTTACAGTCGCAGTAACGCGCCGCGAACGCCTCCATCATCCGGTCGATCTTCTGGGCTTCACCTGGGAGCCGGAAGCTCCACAGAAACTGCCTGACAACAGATTTATTCAAACACATGTCAAAAGAAGCCAACGCTGGTAATAAAATGAGAATTATTTATTCGGACAAAAACAGAATAAAGTTAAATAAAATGAATATTTCATCCAGTTGTCACAAACCTCAGCGCCTGGACCAGATTCAGGTCAGAGAACTCATGCAGAGCCACAAACGCCTTCAGGACCTTCAGGTGCATTTCCTCCCTGTGTGACATTGAGAGCAGATCAGATCGACTTCAGGAAACAGACAGAGAACAGAAAAAACTACCAAACCTCAGAAAAACTGAAATTAGAGGAATAAAATTCAGATTAGAGTATTTCAAACTGAAAGGACCAACTTGTGGGCGGGGCTTGGGAGTGTGTCTAAATGCTGCTGCAGTAACCCCGCCCATTTTTGGTCCTGCCCCCAAAAGTTTCCTGTCCTCTCATTGGTGCTTTAAAATTAGTAAAAAATAGAAAATGTAGCGATGGAATATTGATGCTATGCTGACGATGCCTTCAAGCCAAACTGGAAATCAGAATAATAACAACATAAGCATAAATAATGTTAGTAAACAACATTAAAGAGTTGCAAAGAATAAATAAGATTGTATATATATTAACCATAATTTCAAACAAACTAGAGTTTCTGATGGGAAATATCAAACTCAAAAAGATTCAACAGGCAGTTAAATTATGTTTTTCAAATTTTATTACAAATTATTACAAATTTTATTTGAATTTCTGAATATTTTCCTTTAAATTTACCTGGCTAACTTTATAGTAAAATTGTAATTAATTTACTGTACTTTAGTATTTTACCTATTGGAACTTATTTCATTATGTATCAATTAATTAATTTTTATTCATCACTCTATTTTATGAAATAAATTTTTTTATTATTTTAATTAAGTTTCTTTTCTTTTCGATTCCTGCGCAGCGTTTCCCGTTTAAAAGTCGTGATCATTTCTCCAGTCAAATATTTGTTTTTTGCTAAATAAAACTATATTTCTAGGCAGAATAAAACCTTTTTTGTGATTTTACTTTGACTGTGCAGAACTTTTTTAGTTTTAGTAAATAAAGCTGATGGGATGGTTCACACTGCTCTCCTCCGGTGAACTTCCTGGTTTGATCTTCGTTTTGACCTCTGGCCTGCCGTACCGTTCTCCCAGGAAGTTTCCGATGGCGGTCTTGTTAAGCCCCTCCTCCTTGTAGAGGAACTCCGCCACCGGCTCAGCTCGCCACTCCAGGATGCCATGTTCCACCAGGTAGCGGACGCCCTGCAGGAAAACAGCGTTTCACAGGAAATGACCTCACACATCGCCTCATCTGCTGCTTGTGCTCTTATCAACCAGAAGCATCATGTCTCACATCTTAAAGGTTTCCTTCTTCAGGTTTTGAGTCACGGCTGTCAGTCGTGTTGCTTCAGTAGAGAAGCAGAGAGCGAATTGATCACTTCTGCATTTTGAATTGTGTCAGTAAAACTCAAAGCGCGGCTCGGTTTGACTCGCCTCTGCCTTTCTGTGAAGAACAGGATGTGGCTTTTCTCTGCAGGCAGCTCCTTTACTGCATCACACACTGAGCTGCTGCACTGAAAAAACTCAATCTTACCAAGACGTCTGGTTTAATTACTAGTGGAAATGTTTCAGTAAACTAGAAACTAGACAAAAGTAACTCAGAAGTAACTTTTCAGCAGAAATTGGAGCTGGTTTGGGTCAATAATTCCTTAATATTGATAAAAAGATTCTTCAATATTCAGATTATATCACTTGTAATAAAATATTTTTTTTATTTTATAAGTGGAATAACCTGCTGACTTTGTAATCAATAATTATTGACTTAAATAATCTCCTACAACTTGCTGCTTCTCAGTCAGTGTTGTCTTACTATTATCAAGACATAAATCCTTGGTGAGATTTAATGTTTTTGCAGCTCAGCTTCAGCTTGATGTAAACCATTAAAACCATTAAAACCAGCTGAATGGGAGCAGGAAACCATCAGGTTTGATTTAAACTAAACCGAGTCGAACAGAGCAGAAAAATCCCATTGATGTGATTAATGTAAAATCCTCTGGAGTTACTGCTGCATGTCAGTGACCTCTGACCTCTGGAGATGTTGGGAGCTCCACAGTCACTGGATGTGCAGAAAAATGAAAACTCACCACTTTTGGGTCCATGTTGAATTTCTTTTTCCCTCGTAGAAACTTCCTGTTCCTCACCACACTTTTACTAAAACAAGAGAATAAAAGTTAAGAAATGAACTTTTTCATTATTTGCTTCATGTTAACCTAAAAAACAAATTAAATTAGCATTTTTGTTTTAAACAAAGTTGAATAAAATGAGAAAACATGAACCTCAGGCTCTAAGCTAAATAAAATAAAACATCAGATTCATGCATGTTGTTCACTGAATGTGTTTAAACTATTTATTTTATTTTAATCCAGCTCCATCCTGCAGATTTCAATGAGTCTCATTAATCAGCTGATCTTTCAGTTTCTCTGCAGTCTGAGGTTCAGTTTGCAGGAAAGTGTGTTTGGTTTTGGTGGGCTGAATGCAACATGGCAGTGAACGCAGCGTTTACCGTCAGCCGCTGGACGCAGCAACAAAAGCAAGAGGAAGTAAAGAAACGGGTCACCAGTCATCTGAAAATAATTGAGCAGCTTTTTTTTTCTCTAACGCCTCAAACCGACTGGCAGGCAGAAAACCACCACAGGCTTAGAGAATTAAAACTGAACCTGAAACTATTTTAGGATATGAAAGCTTTACAAAGTGTCATTGAGCGCTTGTTTCTTCAGAAGGAAAAACTGCAGCTAGAAAAGGAAGTGAAGGAAATAGTTTCTGATTAAAAATAGTTCAAGTTGACAGAGTAAGCAGAGTTCAGCTGAAGAGAGGCTGGTTGGACCCGGTTGGACCCGGTTCCACCTGAGCGGAGCCTCACCTGTGGCGCTTCAGGTCCGGGTTGCCGGATCCGGCCGCTCCATCATTCAGATCCAGTTTCAGCTTCTGAGGGAAAAATGGAAACGATGTGAAAACCTGCAGCTGCTTCTGATCCTCAGCTAGAAATAATAAAATGATTTGTTCCTGTGTGTGTGTGTGTGTGTGTGTTTTAATGACAGGTTGTGTACCTGCTGGTCATCCAGCAGCTCAGGTTGGTCGCTGCGGTCGCTCTGCCTCCTGTCAGCCAGTCGGAGCCTCGGCAGCGCTGTGGGGGGCAGAAAGGATTCAAAGCTGGATGACCTTCGCACACCCACACACACACACACGCACACACACACCCCGCTGGTCTGCAGCGACCAGCGACCCTCAGCCTCATCACCAGCAGTCAGACCAGAAACCCGAGGCTCGCCCTCATCCTGGAGGAACTGAACCATTAATGAGATCCAAAAGTCACGATAATAACAGAAACTTTAAAATGAGAGAAGTTTCCATAACTACACCTGAAATCTGTAAAAATCACCATCATCATCAGCTGGAAGCAGACAAACCGTGGAAACTCCTGCAGTAAAAACATTTGTACCCATGTTGAGGTTGAAAGCGGGGTGCTGCATACCTTTTCCCCAGAGGAAGCTGTCTTTTCTGCTGATGGCCATGTTGGAGTGCAGAGCGACTGGCGGAGGCACAGGAAGCCCAGCGACGAGTCAGAGCGGAAAAAAGGGCCGGCGCTGCTGCTGCTGCTGCTGCTGCAGCTGCTGTCTGCTGCTGCTGCTGCTGCTGCCGCTGCCTGCTGCTGCTGCCGCTGCAGCTGCTGCTGCTGCTGCTGCTGCTGCCGCTGCTGCTGCTGCTGAGAAACCCACGCTCTGATGACGCAAAGAGAAACATCATACTGTAGAAATAGCTTCATCAGAAACTTCTTCTTAAACCAGCTGTCGATATTTATTATCAGGAAGTTGAAAAAGATTCAGAACAGACCAGAATTAAAAAGGAGAATTTAATATTTTTTGCTCTTGGTTTTTAATTTTGGTTGTTTTTCTGTTTTCATTTTTCGCTCCTCTAACATTTTAAAACTAAAATGTTAGTTTTAAAGAAACTAACATTTCTTTAAATGTTATTTTTGTTTTGTGTCTTCAGGTTTTCACCCGGCTGCTCTGTATTCACTCTGTCACCTCTCAGAGGTCAAAGGTCAGTCAGATCTTTACCGTTTTGTCAGATCCAGGCCTGAATCACCACTTATAGTAGAAATGAGTCAAAAAAATAATTTCTAATGAGAATCGCAATTATTATTTACTGCAATTCAGAATCGACTAAAACTAAAACTAATCTGCCTCCATTTGGTCGCTACAGGTCGTTCTGACGTCGCCGTGGAGACGGTACTGGGATGTACACGGAAAGCACCAAAACAAAACGGAAAGCACAAAAATGAAAACAGATTCAACCAGAAAAGATTTGAACTCATTTAAATTTTTTATTGAGTTAAAGGGAAGAAACCCGAGCTGAACACGAGCTTCACCGGGGTCAAAGTTCACCGGAAATACGTAGAGCCAATGAGCCGGGTTGTGATTGGTCAGACAGAAGTTTGTTGCCATGTTTGATTATGAAATGAATAGAGAATGTAGTTTTATTATTATTATTTATCTTTAGTTTTAAAATGCTTTCATCGTCTGATTCACTAGGTGGCGCTAACTCACTTCTAACCACCATAAAGAAGATGAAGAATAGAAGTTTGACCTCCAGCAGCTTCGACTCAGTGCTGTTATTCATCACATGATTGCCAATAATTCCCAATAAACCCAATCCTTTAAGACGTTCCGGTTTGGTTCATGAAGATTTGACTGTTTTCTAGTTTTCAGTCATTTCCTTCAATCTTTACTCTGATTAATTTTCACAATAAAAGCTGGAGTTTGATCAGTGAGTGTTTGGAGGCATCAAATCTTTTCACTGCTAAAAGAGAAGCATCACTGCAGCATGACGCTGCCACCACCGTGCTTCACATTCACCCACCAAACGTTTTGCAGTCCAGATTATCAACCAAACATCAATTTTTCTGGTTTTACTGCCAAACTTTTTACTGAATAACTAAATCTGAGTCATTCGTTTCATAACTGGATGAACTTTAATGTTTCATTGAATTTGCACACCTTGCAGGTCTGATCAGGCAGCAGAACGTGTTTCTGCCGCTGGGTTCTTCCTGACGGGATGGACGCCATCTTGTTTTCTGTTTGTTGTCGTTTTTCTCTGCAGGAAGGAAACCGAGTTACTTTCACTTCCATCCAGTCGAGGCTTCGCTCTGCAAAACAAACAGATTTCAGCTTCTGGTCACATCTCCCTCATGATTGTATGTTTATTCTGTTCATATTTAATCCAGATTATGAAGCAAAAATATGAACTGCTGATCTGCCAACTCTGACTTTTATTTTGGATTAAAGTGAATCTTCTTTTCCAATCTTTGTGGTTTAATCTCAAGAATAATCCAGAAGGTTTTAAAATGTTTTTCCTCCTGAAGCCAAATTGAGACTTTCTGGATCAGAACTTTCTCCTGAACAGCAGATTGAATGTTTTATTCATGAAAACATTAATATTTATTAATGTTTATGAAAATATTTTTCATAAAAGTTTTTATTAAACATTTTATTATGTTTATAAAAACATAATACAATGTTTATTAAAACATCATCTAACGATGTCTTAGAGGAGACGTAGACACATCTTTAAAAACATGAGACTAAAATCTACTTTAGTTTCTGTTTATTGAATGAATTCATATTTTAATGATTAATGTTAGAAAAGTTATTACATTTAATTATTCTGGATTTTCTCTCATGTTTATGAAAATTTACTGAAGGTTTAATTTCAAATAAAAACTCTAGATGATTTAATAACTAAAGTTATTGATGTTTAATAATGTAGATTATTCTGAATTATTTATTTCAATTATGCTGCTGATCTTTAATGGAGAACATTAATTAGTCAATAACAATTCAATCCTGACGTCATCTGCTTCATAATCCTAATCCAGATTAATCTAGATTCAATCTGTGAAATTTCTTCATTACACTTTAAAGACATTAATATCTTCCGTACATGAGAATTTGGTTTAATCTGGTTTAATCTGGTTTAGTCTGGATTATTCTGGTTTAATCTGGTCTATTGGTCCTGGTTCAGAGTTTTGCTCATGATTTGTGTGACCCCTGTGTTATTAGTGACTCTTTAGAAACACAAGTCGTTCCCAGTCACGTCACTCAAACTTCGTCTCCAATTTAGAATCCAGGAGGAAACTGATGAGCGGCGTGGCGGCGTGGCGGCGTGGCGGCGTTGACCTCATCAAAATATGAGCAATGATGACATCACTTCCTGAAAATGATTCTCCTCTATAAATAAAGCCAGTTGGGGAGGAGCAGTAATAAAACCTTAAATAGATTTTAGTGGTGAGGGAGTGTGAGGTTAAAGGTCAGAGCTACTTTCAACTTCATGATTTCTTTGAATCTATTTTTAAAGTGTGACTTTGTTTAACTTTAAAGGAAACGGTTCGCTGACCAATCAGCTCGTGATTAACCAGCTGAGGCAGCATTAGCCAGTCCGTAAATATCTATGATTGTTTTCTGTAAAATAAATGACACACACATTAATATGGGTCATAAGGCAGTTACCCAGGGCAGCACCGGGAGAGGGGCGCTCATAATTTAGAAGATAAAGTTCAATAAATTTAATTTTCACTTTCTTTCTTATTCGCTTTTGATTTAGCTTGACTGAAAATCACTGGTTCTGTTATTTTTAAACCATAGAATAAAGTAAAAATGAAGAAATATATAATAAATCATTACAGTTCCAGTTTGGTTTTCTGACAGTTTGCAGAGCGCCACAAACGATTCAAAGGATTTTATTGTTTAAAGGAATCAAACTGGATGAAGATGCAACGAGAAAATAAAACCATAAATGAATGTTTTAGTCGAGCTTCACTAAAAGCTGCAGCTGGATTTGTTGGTTTTCATCTCAGACTTTGTCTATTTGCTCAGAACGATGAAGAGAAAAACCAGGATGGATTTAGCTAAACTGGTAACCATGGTAACAACGAGAAGAAAAGAAGGTCAGAGTTCAAAACAACAAAACCCGGAAATCACCCGAAATGTTTCGGAAAGCAGAGTATTCTGGGTACTAATGTTAAACTATGAAGCAATATTTTATTTCTATTTTTACCACGAAGCTGTAGAGACGCATCACTTCAAACCGGCTGCCGCCAACATGGCTGCCGGCGGCTCTAATTGTTGACCTTCATGGCCGCCGGCCGTCATGAGGCTCGTTACCAGCTGCAGCTGGTCGGTTCTGGTTCTGGTCCGTCTGTTGTGTCCGTAATGAGGGACTCTTTCTCCCGCGGCTCCACGCCCAGCAGCTCGTTACAGCGGATCCATTAACGAGGCCGGCGGCTCTGAAGTTCAGAAACGGCCAGGATGAGAACAAAGAGACAGAAAACAGTTTCCACACTGAAAAACTGAAAATGAAGAAATGATGTCTCTGAAATATTTCTGCCTTTTTCAATGTCACCTATTATTTACAGCGATAAAAACATCTTTCTGTGCGTCAGTAAAAATATTTCTGATTTCTCTGCAGCTCTTTTCATTCTGATGCTTCGTTATTATTGAGCAGAAATATTTATTTTCATGCTGTAATGAGTCATTGTGACAGAGATGTGTAACTATAAGTCATATTTATTGGTAATGGAAACATCACCGATAAATATCGAATTTTACTAATCTGTTGAACTTACTCTGTTTTTAGTTATATGTTTTAGTTGATTTTGTTTCATTGTTTTATGAAAGCTTCAGAGTAAATCTGGTCACCATCGTGACGGAGCGATCCGCCTGCGGCTGCAGCACAAAGCTTCCTCCGGTGAAAAGTTGACTTTACGTCACAAAACTCATTCAAGGCCCGTGTCGTCGTGTTGCCACGGTAACCTGGCATCCATAATGCTGATGTTTCCTTGAGATCAGAGCGCTTTGCGATCCCAGATCTATTTACAGCAGAAGGTGGGCAGCAAACTCATCAGGATGAACTTTATGAGTCATAAGGATGATTTCATTTACTGTAAGTTTGTTACTTTTAAAATGAATGTTTCAAATGAATCTGGAGTTTTTAGCTTGATAATAGAAGCTGTTAAAATAAATCGTAGCTCTTTAAACCCTCCAGGGGGAAAATAATCTGGTTTCAGTTTGTCATCCCAATAATTTCTCTTCTATCAGAAACTTTTACTTTTGTTTAGTTCTTCTTTAGTCCAGGCAGCAGAATAAAGACGTTAGTGAAACGATTTAAAGCAACAGGTTTACGTTGATCAGAAATCGACTTCCAGTTTGCAGGAACTCTGAGGCAGAAATGTTGAGGTTAAAGGTCAGCTCTCAGTCGGTTTTATCAAACCCTGGAAGTCTCATCAGACCTGAGTGAAGTCGGCTCCACCTGCTTCAAATCAAACAAAAACGGTGTCAAATGTTTGTGCTGCAAAACGTTTCATTTGTGACAAAAATGTTAAAGATATTAATAAATGTGTCCAGAGGTCATGAAAGGTCAACCAGACACCTTCTTCAAGTCAAACTACATTTGTGTTAATCAACTCTGCTACGTTTGAGCAGCAAAAAATGAGTTTGTGCTGCTTAGAAGACATTAGTGGTGACCTCTAATGACCTCCAGAAACGTCTTTAATGTCTTTACAATTAAAACGTTCGATGATGATTTTGTCAAATTTGAAGAAGGTGGAGAAAAATAAACATTCACAAAAAACATAAAACTATTTAAGAGATATTAAAACTAAAAACAAAAATAGATAGAAAACAAACAATAACAAACTATAAATATAAATGTATCCAGTTCATCATTTTAGTTTTAATTCATTCTCTGCTTTAGATTTTAAAATCTCTTTTTAATGATCAGCCATCATTGTGGTTGGAAGGAAAATGTTCTGAACGGCTGTTTGTTTCAGAGCGATGGCTGCAGGAATAAAATATGTAAAAGTGATAAAACACGTCCTAGTATTAAATCACATCTGCTGAAGGAAAAGAATGGCTGTGAGGAAACGTGGAGCCAGATTTTATGAAAACAAGAAAGAAGATTAAATGCATAAAATTCAATTTTGTTCTGAAATTAATGCAGTTTTAATTTGGGCACAAAACAGCATAAAATATTAAAGTTGATTCATCAAGTTGAATCAACTGCTATAAAGTTGATTCATCAACTTTATAGCAGAGAATCCTGCAGAAAAACTCTTCAGATTTTCCTTCAGAATAATTTCCTGCTTTGAGTCGATCCATCACCAAAACTCACATCGCAGTAATGAAACAATGGAAGCATGAATAGCATTAATGTCAGTTAAATATAAATTATATACTAATTACTTTTGGCAAAAATATATTTTAGGAAGGAGATTATATTAAAAATGTTTTAATTTGCTCTCAAAATGAACAGAAATAAAGGCTTGAACACATCAGTCTGGGTGGAATTGATCTAATTAATGTTTCATTTAATTAATTGATTTACTGGAATAAAGTTTCAATAATATTCCAACTTTTTGAGCTGGTCTGTTTTTATTAGCTGATTTTCTGCAGCATGTTTGCTGCCTGGTTTGTTAGTTTCTTCTGTTCATTTAGGAATAATTGGAGCTCTGCGCCGCATGATAACATTAATAAATGTGTTTTTGCTCAAGCAGACCCAGAAGGCGCCGCCGCCGCCGCACCGGACCTGAGCTGTCAGCCATGTTGACCTCAGAGTCCCGGGGTCACGTCTCCGTCCTGCTCCTGCTGCACTGACGTGATCAGCCATGCAGGAGGGGAATTAACTTCCTGTGACCTCAGCGGGGTTGGCGCTCTGCTCCGCATGTTTTATCTCAATCAAAGTGACGCTAATCAGAGTTTCACTCAGATTCCAACTGCCTCTGTCTGCAGAGCGGCTTCATGATGTCACCATTCCTCAAACAGGAAGTAGAAACATCATCCTGCCTCCAGGGAGCCAGAAGAGTCCGGTGTTCAATCTCTATAAAAACTAAAAAGATACCAGATCATCATTTCTTCAAACTAACTTTCATCCTGTTAGAGTGTTTCCTCTCCCTTATCGCCCCCTGCTGGTCCGGAGGAGTGATACAGCGGGTCAACGACTCAAAGCTCTGCTGGATTTCCATACAGAAAAACTTTTTAAACTAATTAGAATTATATACTGGGAATAGTACACTAATTGATCACTATTATTAACTGGAACATGTAGAACTGAGTTGAAATGATTCTTGTTTTTTGAAGCACGTTGGTGCTAAACGAACTAAACTGAATTGTGCTGGTTTGTTTCGCTGCTTCATTTTGATGGTAATCTGCTGGTAATTTCTCCTCCGTCTCTCTTCATGGTTTCTGGATCGTTTCCTCCTCGCAGCTGTTCCTCAGGTCCTTAATCAGCCTCACCTGTTCATTGTTCCCTGATCAATTCATGAAAACCCAGATCTTCCCACTCAGCCTCTCTCTGGGTAACTTCTTCTTCTCCTGTTTGTTTGTTAAAGTCCAATAAATCTTTATAGAAATCAGTTAAAACTGTTTATTGTAAAGTCTTGGTGCCAAAAATACTGAAGAAGTGAAATGAAAAAAGTGAAGTATGAACTCAAAGTTGTTTCATTAAATGTCTGTTTCTGCAGGAGTTTGTTGAAAATTTTAAATTCATTTCAAGTTTCCCATCTTTCACTGGAAGCTAATTTTCCAAAAGAAGAGGTTGATGCTTTTTAAACAATATGCTCCATAATTTTCTGTTAATTATTGGATATGATTAACAGAAAATTATGCTCCAGAAAATTGCTGCTTCATATTAAGAAGCAGCAATTTTGTTCCAGAATAATTTAATTTAATCTGAAATGGTTTTAATCTGGATCCTAATTTCTTAAAGAACTATAGTTAATTTATTGTTGCTTTTGTTTTAGTTTTTTTTGTTTCTCAGAAAAATCTGAAGTAAAAGAAAAACATTATGAGGAATATAATATTTTGCCAAAGTTATCAGGCTGCATGAAGATAAATTACATAAAAAACTTGCAATAAAATGTTTTTACAGGCAGATTTATTTAACATGTTGTAACTATCATTCAAATGTTTATCGACCATTTTGAAGATTAAAACTGTTCACAGAAAAAAAAAACCAGAGCTCAGATCTAATTAGCAGATCAGCCTTTCTGTGAAACTTCAACTTGACATTTGAGCCGCAGCAGCAGAGAAACGATTATGATGATGATGAAGGTGGAAATTAGACAAAAGAGAAAGAGGAAGAAAGGGAGAGAGAGAGAAAGAGTGAGAGAGGAAGAGGCACTTATCTGATCAGAGCAGCAGCTGCTGCTAGGGGGGATCAGACGAACATGGCAACCCGCCTCTCCTTCATTTAGCACAGAGAAGCACTCAGCGCACCTGAAAACACACACACACACACACACCTCCACACACACACATTAACACACACACACACACCCCCCACACACACACACACACACACACCTGCAATTTCCGTTAAAGTTTGATCATTTTTAATGGAGAGAAATTAATTTGGAAACATTTAATTTTACCTTATTTTGTTTGTTACTTACATGAATTTTCTTAACTTATATTTAAATCAATCTGATGATGTAATATTTAAATATTAAATGATAATTTGCTCAGTAAACTTTTTACCAAATACTTTTTTTACTTTTACTGAAGTTCGTAGAGATCATCTCTTGATTCCTTGCAGAAAACAGAATCAAGTTTTAGAATTTTATTTCATTCATGCTGAACGCAAAAGTGAAGCTCCTTCCTGTGTGTGTGTGTGTGTGTGTGTGTGTGTGTGTAATGCGTTTGTTTCTAATACCTTGTGGGGACCATTTTTCTGACGCTACGTTGTGGGGACCCACTGCCCCTTGTGGAGAATGAAGCCTGGCCTCCACAAGGGGAAACGCTGTTTTTGGGTCAGGGGTCAGGTTTAGGACTAAGGTGTGAATTGAGATTTGGTTAGGGTTAGGTATGTAATGGGTAGGGTTAGGATAAGGGTAAGGCTTAGGCTGCAGAAATGAATGGAAGTCAATGGAAAGTCCCGCAAAGATAGCTGCACAAACATGTGTGTCTGAGTCTCTTTGTTTTCCTCTAATGAACATTTCTGAGTTCTGATCGAAAGTTTTAAACGTTTAAAATCAGAACTCAGCAACATATTTTCCTGCTTCACCAGCACCAAAGCAGGAAAATATAAAACATTTTAGGAAATATGTAAATTATGGATTAAGTTTAAAAACATCGATCCAGCATAAGAAATAAATGCAGAAAGGAGCCAAACTGAGAATCAGTAAATAAATGTGGAGGAGAGGAGTCACTCTGCAGCGTCGGCTTTGACTCAAATATAAAGTTATTATTTCAGAAACTTCAGATAATTATTTCTGACAACCTCAGTTTAAGAAAACAACCCTGATAAAATCAGATGTTTTATATGTAAGGACAAAATAAATACATTTTTTCCATTCTTCCTTTTTTACACAAAAACAAACAAAACAATTCACTAAACAAAATGAATCCAAATTATAAAAGCTGAGAGAACAAACTAAAGTATGCTTTTACATTTTGCAGCATCTGAAGTAGAAATGAATCCAGAGCAGCAGCTCCTGCTGCTAGCGGATGTTAGCGGATGCTAGCGGATATTAGGAGATGCTAGCGGATGCCAGCGGATGCCAGCGGATGTTAGCCGATGCCGGCAGATGCTAGCAGATGCCGGCGGATGCTAGCAGATGCCAAGGGATGTTAGCCGATGCCAGCGGATGTTAGCCGATGCCAGCGGATGTTAGCAGATGCCAAGGGATGTTAGCCGATGCCAGCGGATGTTAGCCGATGCCAGCGGATGCCAGCGGATGTTAGCAGATACCAGAGGATGCTAGCAGATGTTAGCAGATGCTAGCGGATGTTAGCAGATGTTAGCCGATGCCAGCAGATGCCAGCGGATGTTAGCTGATGCCAGCGGATGTTAGCCGATATTAGCAGATGTTAGCCGATGCCAGCGGATGTTAGCTGATGTTAGCCGATGCCAGTGGATGCTAGCAGATACCAGGGGATGCTAACGGATATCTCCATTCTCTTCCTAAACAGCAGAGAAACATCACCGCTGGTTTGGACGCTTCAGGGTAACTTCAGACTCATGACATTAAATTTTAGCTGAGATGTTTCTAAATGTAACAAACCAGGAAACTAAAAATAACTGAAGATTCTTAGTTTCAGCTAAAGCTGAAGCTCTGCTCTTCTCTCCATATTTTCTCTGCTCTGATTGGTTTAAACTCTCCATGTTTCTTTGGTTTTTCTCAGATTTTCCTTGAAGCCATTAAACAGCTGAATGTCGCCATGGAGACTCGTTAAGAAGAAGTTTTATTTGACCCTCCTGTCATCCTTCACCTGACTCATCCACTGCCTTTACAGCCAGTTCAAAAACCAGAAACATCTCCCAGTTTGGAGCAGGACTGTCTGCTGGTGGAGGCTGCAGCAGCAGCAGCTGCAGCAGCTACAGCAGGCTCCTGTTTCACTGTTTCAGCTGCAGCAGCGTCTCCATGAATGAGCGTTAGATGTTACTGAGGGAAACTTTAAGCCACCGTGTTGAATGATTCTCTGTGTGGGCCGCGCTTCGTCCAATAAAAGCCACCAGCAGCAGAAATGCATGCTGGGAAGCGGTGGGTTGTGTCTGACCTTCGGGACGCGGTTGGAGGTTTTTCCCGCTGTGCTGTGAGGCTGATAAACGGAAAACCAACCTGGACAGTTTTACTCTTTCCTTCTGATTAACAGACAAGTTTACAGCTTCATCACTCAGAAGAAAAAGGTTTTTATTTTGAAGTTTCATTTTTTGGTGTTGGATTTGAGCCTCATAGGTTTTGGTAAATGATGACGTGGCAGCATCATGCTGTGGGAGCAGATGATTGGATCTCTAAATTTTAAGATAAGATAATATATCTTTATTGTCATTGTCACAGGAACACCGAAATTAAAAAATGCCATCAGTCAGTTCATACACTTAAACTATCTCACAATTTACACACACAACATATGGCAACAAACAAAAACAAATAGCTGATACACATCATTCATTCATTGATTCATTCATTGATTGATGGTTATTTTTTGATTGCATTTAGTTTTGTTATTGCTTTCGGGTAAAAACTGTCTCTAAAACGGTTGGTTCCTGTTCTGATTGTTCTGTATCGTAAGCCTGAAGGCAGCAGGGTGAACAGAGAGTGTC
The DNA here is from genome assembly GCA_010277075.1 of Poeciliopsis retropinna. Taxonomy (NCBI): domain Eukaryota; kingdom Metazoa; phylum Chordata; class Actinopteri; order Cyprinodontiformes; family Poeciliidae; genus Poeciliopsis; species Poeciliopsis retropinna. The sequence goes on along the minus strand of VMRM01000035.1, from coordinate 690,655 downwards.
CGGGTGGGAAGTATTGAGCTTTATTAGGCAGCGGTCGCTGTACCAATCTTCCAGTGAGGGGAGAGGGCAGCCAATGACTTCCTGGGCTGTATTCACAGCCCTTTGGAGAGATTTCCTTTGAGCCGCAGTGCTGCTGTTATACAGTGAGTCAGTTTGCTCTCTATGAAGCACTTGCAGAAGGACACCAGCAGTTTACCCACGCTGCTTCGGAGCTTAACTCAGGTGATAACATGTTTCAGCCATCTTGAATGTGGTTCTAGAATCCTAACGTAAACTTTCCTCCTCATTAAATCTTTGCTCAGATGAGTTTTAATGTTTGGACTCCAAAATAAAATCCTCTTCATCTTCAGCTCAACGTTCGGGGACAAACCTTATCTTGTAGTTTTTCAGATTTTCTCCACATTGATTAAATAAATAAAAATAAATAAACTCCAGTTGCATCTGAAGAAAAATAACCCCAGAGAATCATGCTGCCACTGCCGTGTTTTACTATGTTTTTGTTAAGTATTGTTTTTAAGGGGGATCTAAAACTCAAAATTGACTTTTTTCATCTTTTTCTATTTCCATCTGGATCTCCTGCTTCTAGAAACAACACAAATATGTTTCTCTGGCATTAAGTTGATGCCAGCTGAAGTTGATGCAGCTTGATTTGGTGGAAAATTTGACACAACTCTCCGTTACCTAGCAACCAGAGCAACGCTCCAGTACGTTTGGTCAGCTGGTTGTCCTGCTGTGTGCACTGTACAATGGCTGCTGGAAAACACAAGACTTTTATTGATGAATCATCATCCAGAAACCACTTGCTGAATTCTTGTTGTTTGTGCAGGAGGCTCCACTTCTGCTTTTCAAAGATGTGCGGTTGTATAATTAAGCATCTGTTAGGCTTCTTAACCAGGTGGGCCCCATCAGGGTCACTGCACAGAAAAAAATAGTAAATTACTGCCAAAAAACTTGGAAAAGTGAGTTTCAAAAGTTTACAAATTTTGATTTTTGAAACTTTCATGTTTTTCTCTAAAAACTTCAAAGTTTTCTAGAAAAGTTTGGAGATTCATTTAATAATTTTTGCACTTTTTAGCAGAAATTTTCTGCTCCTTTTTAAAAAATTTTCTAGCCTGACGCTCTGTCAGTTTACAGACATTTTGAGTTGAGTTGGGGGCGTGGCCAACAGCAGCTTGATTTAAAGTGACAGACGCCCTAAAACATTCTGACTGAAATCTCATTATGATTTTGTGCAAAAACATGTTTTGTATAAACCAGAGACTCAGATTCACCTGTTACTGGAAGCAAAATTTCACCTTCAAGAAAAAACCTTAACCCTACAAGTATTTAGTTAGCTGGTTAGGAAGCCAAATATTTAGTTTCAAACTAAATTAGTTAGCGTGTCAAATGTTTTTGCTTTAACTGATTTTCTTATTATCTTTGAATATTTCCTCTCTTTTCTTTTCTTTTCTGAGCTGCAGTCAAACGTCTCTCCGTTCGTTTCAGCGTTTTGGTTTTTGCTGACAGATTTCCAACTTGATAAAATCCATGAATCTTTTCAGGTTTTGTGATTTCATAGAAACTCAGTTTAAACACTGCTGATCTCACTGGACTGGATTCGTTGGGTTCTGTGGTTACAGTCCAAACCCAGCAGTCTGAGCTAAAACTCAGACAATCATAAATAAACTGAAGGATTATGAATGTAGCAGCAGGAAGACGTTTTGATGATGGATGGTCTCAGGCTTTAATAAAAACGTCGGGTTGTTTTTGTCGAGTCCCTGAAAGCAACATCCTAATTATGTCTCCTGTGGATGAATTAATGAAAACCTAATATCCAGGAAAATATTATGCTGTTGACATGTTTGCATAGAGATTCAATTAAAAGCAATAATCAGACTAAAATTGGTTTGAGAGCAGCGTGCAGCACAAAGTGCCTTTGTGTATTGATTATGCCTGGCAGAGATGTTTTTATTATATGAAAATTAGATGCTCTTACAAAGTCAAAGCAATATCTGCTAAAAGGCTCCAACCTGATCAGACCTCATTAGAAATGTCTGCAAAGTTCATCCTGCACAAACAAACCCAGGAAATGGAGAACAAGTAAAGTGGAAGCAGATTTAAAAAACCTTAAAAAGGTAAAGAGAGAGAGAGGATGGATTGTTCTGTTGGATGAAACGGAGCCAAGAACTGTTAGAGGAAACAACACAAAACCTGATTAAAGTCCAGAAGCAACCTGTTCCCCTCCTGGCCTGTGGGGGCGCTGCACCAAAAACCTCTGAAGGAAACGACAAAAACCTCTGAAGACACTGAGAGCAACTTCCTTCTTCACCAGATGGAAACAAGATGGAAGATTTCTCTTTAGTCTTTGGCTAAAGAGCAGGAGCCATTTCTGCTAGCGCTAGGCTAGCATGTTAGCTTTGGCTATATTTACCCAGAATGCCCTGCGGTGTAGTCCACTTCCAGGTTTTGGAGCGGTCTGAAACGGACCAGAGACCCGGATGCAGAATCAGAGGTAAAGTTTGTTTTTTAACTATTAAACTTCAGTTTGTGGTTTCAGCAACGTCTGGAGAGGAAGAGGAGCAGATCGATTCAAAATATCGATAATATCTATACCAAGTTGGTCTCAGACTGATGATAAGATCGATACTTTAGTGTCAGATTACCTCTAAATTTAATTTTCTTTTTGCAGTTTCTCGAATCCACAATCATTTCGATTTCTCAAATGATACATTTTTGGATTTATTTACAAAACAATGCACACAAATGTGTTTTATTTTACTGTTTATCATGTAAATATAAATATCATTATTTATATTCTGTAAAAACAAAAACTTTATCTACGGTCTGTTTTTGGTTTAAACAAAATCATTCAGAAGAAAAATAATAAAAACGCCTAGAGCTCAGAAGTTTGATCATATATCGTATTAATATCGGTATCGGTATCGGCAATAATGGCCCTTCATTTACTTCGGATCGGATCGATATGAAAACATGCAGCATCACAGATTAATGAAAACCTTCATAATCCAGGATCAGGTGAGCAGACAGGTGCGCAACTTGCTTCAGAGATCTTCTATTCATGAAGACATCTCACTCCCACATACCAGGAGCATTACTAAGTCTGTAATTTAAAAAATGCTAATTAAGCAACAAAATATTATTTTTTTTATTACAGAAAACTTTGATTTTTACAAAATGAAGAACCGAAGCTGGTTCTTTATCTTCTGAATGAAACCCAGCAGCTGCTTCAGGGTTCAGGATGGAAAATGATCATTTATGCTCAGAAATAATCAGAAATAAGTTTCACTGAATTTGCTCCATTCATTTTCTCCAAAGGGGCGAGAGAATTTATTCAAGCAACGATAATAATTATTTTTCTTGTATCATGGCGCTTTATTCCTGCAATGCCGACATGAAGGTACCTGCTGCAGAGGGAAGAAACCGTCTGACGCTCCAAAGAGAGGAAATAACGGAACAGATGGAGATCAAGAAAGAGAAGTTTGATGGATTATTTGGATTTTACACGAACAGAACCACGTCTCTGATTTAATGTGTGGAGCTTAAAGGATTTTAAAACAAAGGATTTCTCAGTAAAAAGACACAAAGAGCAACTGGAGAACAGAGAAAACAGTAGAGATATTTAAAGCTGCTCATAAATCTCACCCACAGCAAACTACGGTGGTGGCAGAATAATGCTGTGGGCCCGCGTTTCTGCCGGTAAATTGGTAAAAGTTAAATAATCCTGGAAAAGATTTGAACCTGGAAGCTGGAAGTCATTCAGTCTAGACTGAAATTAATATGAGAATGTGACTAAAATATTTACCTTCAGATTTTATGACTGAACTTCAGTTGCTGCACAGAAACAGGCAAAGACTGAAAAGACACATTATCAAAACACAAATTCCCACCACACTTTTCAGATATCTGTCAGTGAAAATGTTGTAGACCATTTATCATCAACCTTTCCCATCGCTATTGTTCTGTCCATAAAACAGCTGATGGTTCCAGCTCCGTCATTTCTGAGAGTTTGACTCCCAGACATGAAGCAATTTGATTTTAAGAGCCGATTGGAGCCAAATAACCAAAGAACCAAAGAACCAAAGAGTCAAAAAACCAAAGAACCAAAGAGTCAAAAAACCAAAGAACCAAAGAGTCAAAGAACCAAAGAGTCAAAGAACCAAAGAGTCAAAGAACCAAAGAACCAAAGACTTCTGATTTCTAAACAGGAAAATAGTTTCCACATCCAACCAGAGGATTTACCTTTTCCCCACAGAGACCAAAAATATACGGGGCAGTAATGAAATTGGAGGGGTGGTGGTGTGTGTGCGTGTGTGTGAATGTGTGTGTGCGCGCGCGTGTGTGTGAGTATGTGTGAGGGAATGCTGCAGCACCTGAGAGGCAGACATGCAGCTGAACTCCTCCCACCGCCTGCAGCAGCAGCGCTGTTACCTAGAAACCAGCCGGAGCCGGAGCGACCAGCGGGCGGAGCAGCAGCACTGAGTCCGGCTGCGGAGCGCCGAGCGCGGCGTGGCGCAGCGCGATGGGACCGGGACGCGCCTGGAGGTCTCTCCGGTTTCCCCGCTGAAAGCCTCGGAGCGCCTGGAGGTGAGCCGGAGTCCAGGGAGGATTTCTGCTGAGACTCGCTTCATCACAGCTTCATTCAGGCATCAAAGTTTATGAGACTGAAAATAATGATCAAAAAAATGGATACAAATCAGTTAAATTAGCTGGAAGACAGAAATGATCAATGTTTTGCTCTTCATGTTGACATTTTTATATGTTGGTTTATCATGTTTTGAGTTTTTCTATTTGCATGATTTTTGTTCCTTTGCTGCCATGTTGTTTTTATCATTCAATGCTCACAAGGAAATATTTAACTTTTAATATTTGTCATTTTATTACATGATAAATTTCCTTTTACTTTTTAAAGATAATTTTAACATAAACCTACCAAATAAACCTGACATGCTGCATAAGCATTACTGTAATAATAAAACATTATTATTATTATTATTATTATTATTATTAGTTTTTAAATACAATCAGTGTAAATGTATAAAACATAATTCTGTCATGCATCATATAGTATAAAATATGATAAAATCTAAAATGTTGGACTCATTTTCCACAGATTTTAATTTATTTCTAAATATTTTGGTGTTTCTGTCTGAATTCAAACAGTAACATTCTGTTGAAATCATTTTAATGATTTCAACAGAATGTTACTGCACAGCAGATGGTGACTGACTGGAGAAAAGCCAGAATACGTCTGACAGAGAGAGCTGTTTCCAAGCAGATTAACTGAAGGTTCAGTGGAAGGAAAAAGTGTGACTGAGGGGAAGCTGAGGTTCTGCAGCTTTAAGAAGATTGTGAAGTAAATTTATTTCAAGGTTTGCAGCAGAAGTCATTAAAATCTTTGAAATGATCCAGAGTTTATTCATCCTCAGCTACAAACATTTGCAGGAACTCAGAATGTTGAAACTTTTCTGTGGAAAAATAAAAATGTTTAATAAGAGCCAAAAGGAAGAAAAATGGAGAAAATAGAAAAAATCAAGCACACTGCTCTGTGCAGCTCCTCTGCAGAACCAAACAGCTTCCTGCTCTGATTGGTCGGTGAGGATCAGCTGACGTAACGGGTCGGTTCTGAAGAATCACATCAGATCCATTCAGTCGATTATTTTCACAATAAGAAACTGATTCAGATCCTGGATGTTAACTGTGATGGATTTGCTCTTTAATGGGGAGTGATGCTGTTTCTCACACACACACACACCCACACACCCAGGGTTGTGTTTTCAGAGTAAATGTGGCTCTTCTGCTGTGATGAACAACTGATTTCACCAGGTGGCGCCTGGTGAAACGATGAAAAACGTTTAATAATCAGATCTTTAAGTTAAACAACAAAGCAAAACCTGATTTGGACGCAGAGACACGGAGAGACGGCAGTAAAACCGGTTTCAGTGAGATTCAAACATGTTCCTGATGTTGCTTTGATTCTGTTTGGGAGCAGGAGCTTCTTAAAGAGACAGAGACCCAATTTCAAGGCATCGACTTCAGCTCCAAGTGAAGTCAAATTTCTATACAGTTATGATTGAAATGTTCAGTCTGACTCTAGTCTGGTTGTCTAGTCAAAGTCCGGTCCGGTTGGTGAGGTGTGAACACTAGTTGACCTCTGACCTCTGGTCCTCTGGTCCTCCAAACCTCAGTCTGGTTCGGTTTGAATGTGAACACCAAGCAGACCAGAGACTGCTCCAAAAGCAGGAAGTGGACTACAGCACAGGGCATTCTGGGTAAATACAACCAATGCTAACGTGCTAGCCTAGCGCTAGCAGCAGAAATGGCTCCTGGTCTTTAGCTTAGAGAGAAATCCTCCAACACTAAAATCTGACGCCTCCATCTTGTTTCCATCTGGTGAAGCAGGAAGTTGCTCTCAGCGTCTTCAGAGGTTTTAGTGTCGTTTCCTTCAGTGGTTGTTGGTGCAGCGCCCCCACAGGCCAGGAGGGGAACAGGTTGGTTTGGGTCAGAACCACAGCAGCTGGAGGTGGAGCAGATGTTCTGGTTCCAGTAGAACCGGGTCGACTGGACCATCAGGAGGGAAACAGCTTTAGAGTCTGAACTGTTAGAAGATGCAAATAAAATATTTTTTTAGAGAAAATCTCAGTTTGCTGTTAATCTGTTTACAGCTGAACCTGGAACTGATATGTTTCTGTATGTGTCTGATTCTGGGATTATCTGCATAATCTGTGAAATCATTATAACTCCTTATCTGCACCAATATCTAGATTATTCCTGTACAATTTTTATTTTTTACTGAAGTATCTACGTGCTTCATTTTACTTTATTATTTATCTATTTTACAACTTAATTTGGCATCTAGTGTTGAAAAGGAGAATCTCTGGATCATGTCTTCTAATTAATCTTTAATCTGTCAGATAATCTGGGTAAATCCCCACCAGAGTTCAGATGAACTGTTTCTGAGTTTATTGACATGAATTCAGTTTTTCAGATTTGGATTTTATCCTGCAGCCTGTCAGAGGAGATGAGCTGAGATTCATCGTTTATGATGTGTCTGTTTGAAAAGAGAGGAACCTGATGCAGAGCGCCGCGTTTTCCAGGAATTAAACCATTTATGTCACAGATTCTTTCTGGAAAAGGTGAATTTGTTTCTCAGCAGCTTGAGCTTCTGGGTGAAACTGAAAGGTTATGGAGGAGGAGGGGAGCCGGCGTCCCTCTGGTTCAGTCCGACCCGTTTGGGTTGAGACTCTGTGAATCGGCTCAGCATCTGGGACTGGTTCAGGTTTCCATGGTGACAGACGAAGTTCCTCCCACATGAAGTCTGTTCACACATGGAGACGCAGCGAGGAGCGCTGAAGACGCGAAGCGGCTCAGCTGCACAGAAACCATCTCAGCCTCCGGATATCCGGTCGTCGGTTTAAATCCCGTCGTTTCAGCCTGGTTGATTCCATTTATTATTTCTAGATGCAGATTATTTGTGCAGACGAGCTTCAGCTGAATCTGATGGTTTTATGTTTTTGTGACATGTTTTATGAAGCACTTTGTGATTTTATCTGTGAAAAGTGCAAAGAAATGTTTTCTTACATTATGGAAGTGAATATGAACTCATGGCTTTTTAGGAAAAGAAAAACATTTTGCCAAACTAAAAATTGATCAAATCTGCTAACGGTCCAATATTTTAAAATCAATTATTATTATTTGTTGTCAGAGTTCATAGATTCATAATTGCAATAAATATTATTCATTTGTTTTTTTATTTTTAGATGAAAACAAATTTCAAAACGAGGCTCACATTTTTACATACACATGTTTGTTTAGTTAAACCTCAAAGTTAATCTAAACTCTTAGTTTCTCAGGTACAGCTTTTAATCTCAGTTCACAAATTATTTTCTTTACAATCCAGAAGCTAAAAGTTATTAATTTCCATGTTTTTATCTGACTAATGGTCAGAACGATCGATTGAATCATTGATTATTGAAATAGTCGTTGCAGCTCTAATTAGCAGCGTCTCCACCAATCAGGATGCTTCATGTTCTTCTTCTGCTTTTAATCTGGGAGTTTTCAGCATTTCTGAATTTCTCAGCTTTATTTTTGTTCCAGATTTTTGTTGACATCACATTTATCCAAATGAACGAGATCCAGCAGAAAACGGACGGAAATGAAAAACCATCTCATCTGATTGGAACAAATTTCAGACACTTTGACATCTTCTGGAAATAACTTCACCGTTTTATTGTTTAAACTTGACAACAAGATCAAAGTCTCCGTGTTTCACCAGGAAACTGGAAACAGAAACAAAACATTTCTGATGCTGGAAGTTTCATAAATATTAACATTTCTGGAGTTTTTATTAAACATTTCACATCATCAAAGGGACATTAGGCAAGAAAACCTGAGGAATTACAAATAGATTTTAGATTCTGCCTTATTTTATGATTTATTTATGATTTTGGTTCAGACTCTCCTGGAGTTAAAACAGTTTAAACTGCGGTGCCTACTTCATGCTGTCAGGCAGCTTCTGCTTAATGTGCCACAAAATGTTATTCATTTTGAATAAAAGTAATTTCTTATCTGTGTAAAATATGCAGATATTGTTGGTCTCCATATTTCCATCATTCAAACAGAAACAGAGAAAATCGTGTTTGATTTTCCAGCAGTGAAGATCAGCTTGCTGAAGATCTTTCATGTTTTATTGTTTCCTGCTTTGATTCTTTCATGTCCTTTAATCTCCATGGCAACAATTCAGCTGCTAAACCCCTGGGTGAACCTAGCCCCGCCTTCCAGGCGCAGCTCCTCCCCCACTCAGCTCCTTCAGACTAGCCAGCAGGAATTAGCAAACATCTGCTGAGCTCATTAGGAGCTGCTGCTCAGAGCGACGCTGGTAGAAAGATTAAAGGATTAATAGAGGAGCCATGTTGGGACAACTTCCTGGAGGTGGAGCTTCAGAAAGAGCAGCAGCTTCTTAAAGAGACAGAGGCCCAATTTCCAGGTGTTAATTCAGGAAGTGAAATTCCTTTTAAGTCAAAATTTAACACACAACATTTCAATAACAGCTGAAGGTAACAGAGTTACTTCATTCAGTGCCAGGAAAACAGTTAGTACTGCCCCTTTAAACGTTCTTTGAAGACGTCACATTAACATGTTAATCACGGCGATTAATCGGATTAATTTTGAATTGATTGGCAGTGATAATGTTCTTATACAGAAACTGATTCTGTCTGGACCTGAATCAGGCTTTAAATGACCCGAAGGTTCTGGAATAAATATATTTTGGAGATCTTCATCGTCTGAAGAGTCTTAAGGCAACTTTCTGGGAATTGGCAGGAAATAAATAAAAAGTAACCAGATTATTTATTTTGACAAACTAAATGCAATAAAAATCAGTTAAATTTCCTCCTGAGATCAGATTGACTACATGCGAGGAGCAACACTGAAAAAACTCCCGTCATTTTAACTACATGATCGTTTTAGATGAGTTAAATTAAACCTTTTGGATTTCATCGTCCTTCTTCTCTGCAGTCTGAGAGTCGATGTTTTGTTCTCCTTTCTCAACTGTTTCCACCGGGGAAAATCCATCAGAGTTAATTTGGTTTTGTCTGATTTATGATGCTTCGCTTTCTCTCCTCTTGGTTTCCATGGCGCCCAGATTTGGCACATTTAGCGTAATCACCAGAAACTGGAGATTATTGAAAATGGTAGAGAGATCAGAGAGAGCGTTTGAGTTGAAGGAAACGGTTTGATGAAAACCTGATTTGTTTCTGAAATGTTGATTCATGACAGCAGGAAACAAAGAGTTTTATCAACGTTTAATGTTTTATTTATGCTCCACCTGCTGTAATCTGAGTAGATTAATGATTTTCTGTGAGTTAAATAGGAAGTTTTCTCCAGCAGATGGATTGGAAATCATTAACTGTTGATTTGTTTCCAGCCTGGAGAAACTTAGCCTCAATTTCTATTAAAAATATACATTTACTGAAAACCTCACAGACGTCAGTGGGCAGGTTTGAATATTTACTGATATTTCTTACCTTTTATTCTTTCTACTCTGGGTTTATTGTTGATATTGAGTCATTTTTTATATAATTATGCTGGATCAGATACAGAGCATTAATGTTGCAGTTTGGTTCTCTGGTTCTCTCTAGTCGACGTGTTTAACGGCTGCTGTGATAAACTAAAGGAAACATTAAACTGCTGCTAGAAAAGGAAGAGGAATTTATAAATCTTCACATTTTTACACAGAAGTGAGAATAAAAAGAAATAATTTTACACAGATATTGAATATTAAATACTTAAAAGTACAAACAAGCAGCCATGCAGTAAAAACTGATAAAATGATTAAAGAAATGATTTAAAGTCTAAAGCTAAATAAAAATCAAACCAATTCATGTAGAATAATTTTGAAATGAATCATAAAACATGTTGGAGGAAGAAATGAGGGAAAACTGAGAAAAAAGAGCTTTAATTGCTCCATGTTTATGTCATCAGCAGTGATCGTCCTTCCACCAACATGTTTTATAGTTGTTGTTTTTGGCTGCTAAACTCAAACTGCTTCTTGACTTGATGCTGAGATGAGATGAGACTCAGGGAAACGTTCTGCCGTCATCACAGCTTTAAAAAGATCTGAAATGTTCATATAATCAGAATAAAATATCATAAAAACATCAAACAACTGAAAAACTAACAAATATTTTTTATTGAGTTTCATCATAAAAATCATCAAAACACAAAACATGATGAAATATTGACATTATGTTGATCAAATCTCTGCTGGGAATAAATGAGTTGAATTACCAGATTTTATTCTGAATGTTTGATATTATTATTCCTCAATAACTGGAGGCTCTTGATGTCATTTATTCATTTTATTCATGTTTGAACATGAATAAAGCTGAACGTTTAATTATCCGTCCGGTTTAGATTGGATCTGGATCTGGATCCGGTTCTGGTTCTGGATCCGGTTCTGGATCCGGATCCGGTTCTGGATCTCTGCTGATGTGAATCAGATCTTCTGGTTTTCTGTCCACAGCGGAGCGTCTCAACATGGGGGGCGCCTCACCGGGCGGGGCCGCGCCCGCCATCCCGCAGTTCCTGTTCAACGACAGCGACCAGAACGACTCGCTGCTCAACGCCACCAACTCCACCGCCCTGGACGGCGGCGGGCCCAGCGCCGCCGCCGTCCTCATCCCGCTCATCTACGTGGTCGTTTGCGTCGTCGGCCTGGGCGGGAACACGCTGGTCATCCACATCGTGCTGCACTACTCCAAGACCGAGTCAGTCACCAACATCTACATCCTGAACCTGGCCATCGCAGACGAGCTGTTCATGCTGGGCCTGCCCTTCCTGGCCGTCCAGAACTCGCTGCAGGCCTGGCCCTTCGGACCCTTCATGTGCCGACTCGTCATGACCGTCGACTCCATCAACCAGTTCACCAGCATCTTCTGCCTCACCGTCATGAGCGTCGACCGCTACCTCGCCGTGGTTCACCCCATCCGCTCCTCCAAGTGGCGGCGCCCTCCGGTGGCCAAAGTGGTGAACGGCACCGTGTGGGCTCTGTCCTTCCTGGTGGTTCTTCCGGTGGTGATCTTCGCCAACATCCAGAAGGCGGGAGGAACCTGCAACATCAGCTGGCCGCAGCCGGCCAACATCTGGCGGGCCGCCTTCATCATCTACACCTCCACGGTGGGCTTCTTCTGCCCGCTGCTCATCATCTGCCTCTGCTACCTGCTCATCGTCTTCAAGATCCGCAGTTCGGGTAAAAAGGTCCACGCCACCTCAACCAAGAGGCGGAAGTCGGAGCGCAAAGTGACGCGAATGGTGGTGATCGTGGTTGCGGTCTTTGTCTTCTGCTGGTTGCCTTTCTACGCCCTGAACATCATCAACCTGCTGGTGTCGCTGCCGTCGGACTATCAGGGCCTTTACTACTTCGTGGTTGTGCTCGGTTACGCAAACAGCTGCGCCAATCCCATCGTCTACGGCTTCCTGTCCGACAACTTCAAGAGAGGCTTCCGGAAGGCGCTGTGCCGCTCGACCCGGAAGGTGGAGAGTCACGAACCGGCGGAAAGTCCGCGGCATCAGGACGAGGGGCGGCGGGCGCTGCTGCCCCGGGAGAGTCTGCGGCGGGCCGTCCGCCAGGACGAGGACGACGATGAGGACGCGTCTGAAATGACTGAGATCTACCAGATCACCCGGGATCACAACGGGAACGGCGGCTTCCCGCCTCGGGCCGCGGAGAGTCCGGACCGGAGCGGCGGGGAGCCCAGAGGGAAGGAACCGGCTGATGGGCCGGCTCTCACCGGCTCGGTTCTGACCGGCTCGGTTCCGACAGTCCCGCTGCTCCTGAACGGAGCCAAAACCGGAAGCGTGAAAACTCTGCCGGAGGAAGCCACGGACCAGAGCGCCTCACTGGAGATAAGTTATTTATAATGTAAAATAAGAAATCAAATAATATCTTGGTGGCGTTCATACTGTCTGTATGACTATAATCTGTAGATATTTGCATATCTAGATGTATAATTGTGCCTTTATCGCTGTTTAGTGTTAAATGTTGGTTTGAACAGAAAATTAAAGGACAATTCATAAAACCATCTGCATGTGTGAACTAAGGGAAATAATCGATACGGAGTAAATATTGGGCTCGCATCGCCGATACTTGTGATGTCATCATTATCACTGAATATCTTCAATAGTTTAACTTGTGTTATCATATTCAGCCGTATTCATATCTGCACTAAAAAGTATAAACTCCTGATCTAAAATTGAAAAAGTGAATTTTTTATATTTGAGATTTTAAGTCTGTCAGCAAATTCCAGAAATTTCCTGAGAGAGAAACTGCAAATAAAAGTATTGATCTGATCAAGCTAGTATCGATCCGACACCAATACTCACCTTGGTATTGATCGTATTGGTATTTCAATTGATAAAAACAGATTTTACTTCTCCAACTATGAGCTTTAAGATCTGCAGATCCAGATGTGATTGGCTGCAACCTGCTGAACAGATGGGAATGTTTGTTTCTTTATTTAGAACAATAAAGAATAGTTTCTGCATATTTTATGCAGAAACTATAAAAATATGTCGTTACTTTGTGAATTTTCCTCTTGTTCACTTTTGAACTTCTTTGTTCACTTTGTTAAATCTTTGCCAGGGCAATAAGTTGCATTTTTATTTTTTAAAGTGTTGCAGAAAGATTATCAGAAAGTAAAGTTAGCAAACAGATGAAAACTTTAACAGTGAACCTTCTTCATATATAATTTAACTCCTAGATTCTTTGTTGTAATATTTTCATGGATTTCACTTGTTTTGTTTCTGTTTTCAGATTTATTTCTGAAACGCCTGTCAGACCTCCTGACGTTAACAAAAGTCCTTCACAGTTCAGTTGTTCTGCTTCGCTCTGAAGGTCAGCCTTTAAAAAGCTCCAGGTAAACAATATCACATCACTGTGGCAATTTAGCACATTTGGAGGAATATTTCTTTCATAAATAACAGGTAGAAACGTCACAACAGTGCCAACAGTAAAATTAGAGGAATTTCTTGTTTTTCTTTAGAGAGCGATGCTTTTATGATTCAAGAACAAATTTCACATTCCAGTTAGAAATGAAAATCCAGAGAGAATTCAAAACATCTTTCAATTTATAAAAAAACGTGGCTTTGCAGGCCACGCCCCTTGGCTGCAGGACACGCCCCTTGGCTGCAGGCCACGCCCCTTGGCTGCAGGACACGCCCCTGACTGCGCAGTCTAGCTGCATGCTCTGCAGACTCACATGTTCTCTGCAGATGCCTGAAGATTTTATTGCAGAATGATGAAATGTTTAATAAAGACCAGAGTTTTAGGGACTTTCTGTTTCATTGAACAGCAAAAGTTAATTTATGCGTCAAAAGGTGTAAAAATATAACACTTTTTCTCTTCGTACCAAACAATCTACATACATTATATATTATCTGCTGTTGACAACATTGTAGGTATGTTTTCCAGTTTTCTGTCCTTTTAGCTTCTTTTAACCTTTGAACTCATCAGGCTGCATTAACTTTCCATCAAATCTCATTTTTAAGAACTGAATGTTCATTTGATAACCACAGATATATCAGCTTAGATTAGTGCTGTTTAAAATAAATCGATTGCTTTTTGTGCGTGTTGTTAATGTTGAGCTGTTTGTGAGTTCATTAGATCCATTTGCTGATGCTATTTTAGCCTTAAATAGTTTCACTGCTAGGCTAACTCCTTTTAGCACAATTTGAACCAACAGTAGTCTTTTCCAGAGTCCAATCAGATCGTTAGAAACAGAAATTAACCCTCAGTGGACCAGAGAGAAGCAGCTTCATCCTCCGTCGCTGTTAGCGGATGTAGTTTGTGCGTCAGGTTTACAGGCGTACCAGAAACACAATACAAAGGTTCCAGCTCAGGATTGTTGTATGTAAAATAAAATTTGTGATTAAGTGTGTTAAAAAGTTTTGATGCGTTGCATTCTGTGTGATTAATTAATCGAAATATACTCATTAAAGTCACGTGTGCTTTACTTAACAGGGTGGATTTTTATTATTAATATCATTTCAAGATGAACGTTTTCAATCCTTCAGAAATCTTTTAAATTATGCAACAAGTTTTATTTTCTCTGAGTTTAGAAACGTGTTTGGAAAAGTAAATATGTGAAGAAGACGAAGAAAAAACTGTTTTTATCAAAGAATATGATAAAAATCATCCGTCAGAGTCTCACTGTCCGGCTTTTCATTCATGACTTCAACAATAAAATGGAGCTGGAGGTAAATGTTCAACACACACACACACACACACACACACACACACACACACACACACACACACACACACACACACACACACATGCACACACACACACACATGCACACACACACACACACACATGCACACCACACATGCACACACACACACATGCACACATGCCTGAACAGATCTCTACAAACTTCTCGGTCAGTCAGCAGCGTTTAATGTGCCTGGAATGATGCTTCTCAGTTGATCTCTGCAGAAAGGTGGTGTGTGTGTGTGTGTGTGTATGGGTGTGTGTGCGTGTGCGTGTGTGTGTGTGTGTGATGCAAATAGGGTGGGAGATTTTATTGCGTTGAGACTTGAGAAATAAACCTGCTCCCCCTCTGAAGCGTCGTTGGAAGAGATTCGCAGTCGGACGGTTTCTGCAGCCTGACTGACTTTAATTCATCAGGACAAAATGAGCCAAACTGTTTTCCTTCTGCTGCTCAGATTCTCAGGATTCGTGGAATAAAATGTGTTTTTGTGAATCTACTGATGTTTCCTGGGTGTTTCCAGCTGGAGGAGAAATTACTGCTTTCTGTATTTACAGCTTGGAAGAGATGCAGAAAAATAATAAAACATGAAATATAATTGGGAGGATAAACCAACTGAGACAAAAAATTAAAGAGGCAGGAGGAACTGAGAAAAATAATCATGAAAATCTGAGCAAAATGTAAATTATGTATAAGAGACTAAAGTCCAGATGAAACCTGAACGCTCTCGTTCGTCGTACAGCTTTTATTTTATGTTTTAGCCATTTAAATGCATATATTTTTGATTAAACATAATAAGATGTACAGAGTAAAGACTTTGACATTTTATGTTTTAACCGACATTAAGTTGAAACATCTGACAAGCTCAGAAACTGGTCATAATTTAAGTTTCAGTCTGCAGCCTGCTTTGGGTCAAAGGTCAATATGAAAGGAGCTGGATGTTTATAAAGGGACATTGGTGTGTAGAAATGTTAAGATAATCTAAAACAAATTGGAGAAAATCTCCAAAATGTGGAGAAACTGAAACACTGAAAATATTGAATTATAAATAATTTTAAATAAAATATTTTTTCCATCTAAAGAAACTGGAAGGTTTCTATAAACCTTTTGCTGCTGCTGCTCTGAAAAGAAAAAGGTCAGTCTGCTTTTACTGAGCTCTTCTGTTTTTACCTTTTATTTTCCAGACATGTAACTCAGTGAGACGGTAAAAATCACAGTCATATCTGCAGACCAAGCTGAGCGTCTGCTGTCAGATCCCTGAGGGACGCCATGTTTGAGGAGGAATCAGATTTAATCCCGGAGCTGCTTCAGTCTTACAGTCGCAGAGATTCTTTGTCTCAGTTTGACGTTTAAGCAAAGACTCAGCAGATGTGCAAACATGGCAGCATCATTAATCACCTGCGAGCCGCCGCAGCATCCAACAGGAAGCCGCTGAGATGCACAACCAACCCAGACGCTTCCTGTCAGACTTTGACCTTTCAGACGCATGAGCAACATTTCAATTAGACAGACTTTTATTTTGTAAATGCTGCAGCTCCTGCTGAGAACAAACAGAAGAAAAATAACAGAGCAACTTTTAAAAATGTTTACAATGTCTGCTTCCAAACAGATGCTATAAAACCAATATTCATATTTGTTTCTTCTTTTCTTAAATACCTTCTGCCTTTCTCAGAACCGAAAAAACATTAAAAGATTTTAGCTGTAACTTCTTTGTTTTGCTAGTTGCTTCCTCTTCCAATGAACTCCCTTAAAAAGAGATTTTTGTGAGATTTTATTCTGGTTAAATAAAAATGAAATAAGTATCAAGTGTTCGTCCATTACTGTGTGGTTTGGCTCATCTGAAAAACATGTCAGAACCAGACTGCAACCAGAGAGGAGAGGATCCGTCCAGGAACGTTCTGTTGTTTCTCGTTATACAAGAAACAACAGAACGTTATTTTACACACGCTTGTCTTCTGATGTGATTTGAAAGTGTTCCAGCCTCTTCTTTTAAATACTCCAAAGTGTTTTTTAACAGAGCAACTTTTAAAAGTTGCTCTGTTAAAGCATTAAAATGACCAAAATCTGTTTGCTGTTTTTTTTCCTAATGTATATCAGAAATTGTTTTATGCAATTTCATTCATTCAGGGAATGAATGAAAACGTCTGCAGACCTCAAACACCGTGGAAACAATCTGTTTTGGTTTCCCTGCAGGCTGGCGCTGCAGAGCGTTATTTGCAAACCACAGACAGTTTCTTCCCCCGGGCTGCGTCTCTAATGAACAGCCGGAATCTCTAACTACTAACCACTGAGACAAATATTTCTCTACCACAACAATCCCTCTATTTTTCTTTATACAGGAAAACAAAAAAACAAAACAAGTTGATTCCAAATACATGATCATATTGTTCCTTAATTCTTATGTCATACTTTATGTCACCATTCTTGGTATTTGAAAACTGAAGTCAAATTTATATTATTCATGGTTTTCTACCCCCTAGTGGTAATCTCAGCTGTCTACAGGTTATTATGTTACCATTGCAACTGTTAAATTAATTTCTACAAAACATTTTTTCTGCTGTGACAAAGTGGAGCCAAATTAAGGTGGTTCATAAATATCTCGTTACTGCCATCTAGTGGTCACGGACAAAAACAGCAAAGTGGAAAGGGACTAACGTAGTTTTGTTATTTTTACTGCGAACAAGTATTTTAATCAGAATTTTTCAGATTAATTTATATTTATCTTATCAAACCTACAGTAAACATAGTGAAAACTTAATACCAAGCATTAAACCGCCGTTTTTATATTTTACGGCAGTTGCTCTTCAGTTACGGCAGGAAATGCCTTGTGCCTCGTCGTGTTTCATCACTTCCTTTCACACCGGCGCTCCGTCGGCTTTTACATCGTTGTAAAGGCTTTTGGGCTGAATTTCTCGCTGAAGGTTTTGCAGGTAAAGGTGAGTGTTGGATGAAACACAGAAGAATGTGAAATCTGCTTCCGTTTCTATTGATGTTTTGAGATTAAGTCGATCATCGCCGGAAGGTTTCCGTAGTTAGTTAGTTAGCTAGTTAGCTTAGCATCGTCAGTAGGAGCCACCTGGCAAGAAGACCCGCCTTAGTTTAGGCCAAAATGCGAAATTTAAAACAGTATTTCCATCAGCACAGGCGGAAAGTTTCATATAAACGCATTTTGTTGTATAACGAGAAACAACAGAACGTTCAGTTAGTGAATCAGTTCAGTCCAGGTTAAGAGTTACTATGGAAACCTCTGAGCTCGTTAAATAATATTTTTAATTATATTTTTAAAATATTTTTCTGACATTGATGTTTGAATAACGTGAAAATTATTTTCGTTATTCAAACGTAAAATCAGATTTTCATATTGATATTTAAATATCTTGATTTTTCTGGATTATGAAAGTAATCAGCTGGACTGTAAATTGATTAAAAGTGATGCGTTTATTCCCGTCTAAATGTTAAATGTTTTTCATCATACATGGTTGTCAATTATTCTGAGCTGATTTATTTATTCATAAAAATGTATAAAAGTTGTGCTGATCTTATTTTTTGCTTTTAGATTGGACATTTCTGATAACATTGTTTAATTCTCTTCTGAATGTGCAGCTACACGTCTTTAAAAGTGTAACAATCACAAATGGAAATCAAAATGTTTGAAATAAATTTTCTGACACCTAATTTTATAATGTCTTTTTAATTTAAATTAATATTTTTTCTTTATAACCACAAGGTCACCAGTTTAATAAAACGTTTCTGTTTTTCGGCAGGTTCACTGATGAAACTCAAAGTATTTACAGAAATGATTCAGTTTGAAGAATAAATTAATTGAATCCATTAGCAGAAAATATTTCCAAGTTAAATTACGGCAGACTTCTTCCACTCCTTCTCGGGTCGGTGATGATTAGCCCACTGCGCAATCCGATCAATGCTCTGTGTTTGAGTTCATTGCTGGAGAAATGAGTGCTGCTCCGATCTGAGACCCTGGCCATACGCAGGTCAATCTGCTGATTATTAAAGTGCAAAACTGACAAACCATCTGTTTGTTTTGACGTCAGGTCATGGCGAAGTTTCACGCCCCTGTGATCCAGGACAACCCGTCCGGATGGGGCCCCTGCGCCGTCCCAGAGAAGTTCAAGGACATGCCGTACCAACCGTTCAGCAAAGGAGACCGACTGGGGAAGGTTCGTTCCGTCTGACGATCGGTGATCGGTTTGTTCTGTCTGATCTCCAGTCTGTTTCTCACTTATTTGTGTGTTTTGGTTCTGGCAGGTCGCTGACTGGACCGGAGCAACTTACCAGGACAAGAGATACACGAGTGAGTGAAACGCATTGAGATGAACATTTGATAAACAGTTTTATAAGAAGAGCAACTTTTAGACAGAAAATCAGAATCAAGTCAGGCTTTTTAAATATCGGCCAGAAACCTGCAATCGCTGCAACTATAGTTTATATTTTAGAAATTATTATTTTAAGGTTAAATATTAATCAGCCTTGTAATCAAGTAATCTATTGATTATTCTGATGATTAATCAAGTAATCAAATGAAAACTTGTTCTGTTGTAGCTTCCTAAGCTAAAAAAAGAGAAAATGCTGTTAATAAACAATTCATTTCCTTTTTTAAATAATAAAAACATTTTATTGCTTTAAATTAAAAACAATTCAAACATTTTCAGTTTGAAGTATGAAATAACTTTTTTCTAAAACAGATATTTGTAATTAATTTTAGCTGTTGTTGATCAGCAGGTTCATTTAATGTTGGTCAAAGTTAATTTCGTTGTTTATGTAAAACCTTCCAAATTCTGTCCCATCAATCACAGATTAAAGTTAATAGTTTTCCAAACGGAGCAAAGCGTTTCCTGTTAGCCATTAGCTCCAAGCAGAGACAGGAAGTTTTCTGATGAGGCGTTTGAGGACCGACTGAGCTGTGGGATCTTTCTGTTTAGTGATCGTTGCGGTCCTACAGTCGTGTGTTTCAGTTATCAGTCTGGTTTCTCTCATTATTTTCAGATAAATATTCGTCTCAGTTCGGCGGCGGCAGTCAGTACGCTTACTTCCACGAGGAAGACGAGACGAGCTTCCAGCTGGTGGACACGGCCAAGACGCAGAAGACGGCGTACCAGAGGAACCGCATGCGCTTTGCTCAGGTAACGCAGAACCTCAGCGGAACCAGGAGAACCTCAACAGAACCAGTCGGATTAAAGGTTCTGTAACTGTTTCCACAGAGGAACTTGCGCAGAGACAAGGACCGCAGGAATCTGACCCAGTTCAACATGCAGACGCTCCCGAAGAGCGCCAAGCAGAAGGAGAGGTGAGACCGGCCTGATGGCGCCGGCGGACAGTCGCTGGGACTGAAGGGTTAACACGGGTTTGTGTTCAGGGATCGGATGCGTCTGCAGAAGAAGTTCCAGAAGCAGTTTGGAGTCCGACAGAAGTGGGACCAGAAGTCTCAGGTAGTTTTACTGACGCTGAAGAAAAGAAGTAGATAAAATGATCTGAGAGAACTCCTGAAAGTCCGATCAAAGTTCAGCAGGAAAATCATTATTCCTTCATATCAGCAACAGAAACGTCTGAATAAAACATCACTATCATCATAACAGGTTTCATAATCTCATGCATTCATGATGAATCAATTATTGAAATAATAAAAAAAAAAAGTATAACATTTAGTTATATTTTTAGCAGCTTATTTAGTTTTACAAGTTGCTGAATTGTAACTGAAGTAAAACCTTAAAACAATAAAATCTGAAACGACTCAGAAAAAATAAATGCTGAAGTTATACCCACATAAAAGAAATGGTTTAAATGTATTGCGGCTAAAATGATTAATTGGGATAAATCGATTATTGTATAATTCTGTGTGTTTGTGCTGCAGGCCCAGCTGAAGCCCAGAGACTCGTCGGTGGAGGTTCGGAGCGACTGGGAGGTGAAGGAGGAGATGGACTTCCCCCGACTGATGAAGATGAGATACATGGAGGTGTCCGACCCAGTCGACATGTAGGTGGCGCCGAGCCGCTCACCCTCGCTAAATCAGAAAAGCTTAATCCAACTTACGTTTCTGCAACAAAAATAGTTTGTGCCACTGTCATTTTAAGGATATTAATGTTTCCAGAGGTCACAAAAGGTCAAAGGTCCACCAGCCCCCCCACATTACTCAAATCTAATAATGAAAATGTTTGCTGCTTTTGCTTTGAAGACATTGATGATGACCTCTGGTGACCTCTGAAAACATTAATACACTTTGGATACCAATTTTGTTACATGTGAAGTAAGGGTGGGGGAGACCCCCTGTGGGGGCGGAGCCTCATGGTGACCCCCCCCCCGTGGTTAGGGGGCGGAGCCTCATGGTGACCCCTCCCCCTGTGGTTAGGGGGCGGAGCCTCATGGTGACCCCCCCCCCTGTGGTTAGGGGGCGGAGCCTCATGGTGACCCCCCCCCCCGTGGTTAGGGGGCGGAGCCTCATGGTGACCCCCCCCCTGTGGTTAGGGGGCGGAGCCTCATGGTGACCCCCCCCTGTGGTTAGGGGGCGGAGCTCATGGTGACCCCCCCCCTGTGGTTAGGGGGCGGAGCCTCATGGTGACCCCCCCCCGTGGTTAGGGGGCGGAGCCTCATGGTGACCCCCCCCGTGGTTAGGGGGCGGAGCCTCGGGGTGACTCCCTGTGGTTTGGGTAATTGGGGGCGGAGCCTTGACGCCGCGCTGTTTCCTGCAGAGAGTGCTGCGGCGCGCTGGAATACTACGATAAGGCCTTCGACCGCATCACCACCCGCAACGAGAAGCAGCTGAAGAGCATCAAGAGGATCTTCCACACCGTCACCACCACCGACGACCCAGTCATCAGAAAGGTAAGCCCCGCCCCTCACGGCCGTGCCGCTCCGCAGAGGTCAGCAGGTCAACCCTGTCTGTCTCGTCTCCAGCTGGCCAAGACGCAGGGCAACGTGTTCGCCACCGACGCCATCCTGGCCACGCTGATGTGCTGCACACGCTCAGTCAACTCCTGGGACATCATCGTCCAGAGAGTCGGCAACAAGCTGTTCTTCGACAAGAGGGACAACTCCGACTTCGGTCAGACTTCTACCAGTTTAAATGTTCTGCTGAATGTCTGCTTTTCCAGTTCGGAGCTTCTTTCTGGAGACGAAAGCTGTTCGTGCAGCTATAAACCGGAACTAGTCCCGGCCCAAAACGCTTTAAACTATGCCAGTTTAAGTAACATTATATTTAAATGATCGTTTTGTTTTGTTTCAGGATTTTTTTTAATCAATGTTTAGCCTTACTAATAAATATCTTAGAAAAGTTGATTCGGTTAGTTATGAAAACAGTGATTAAGTTGATGCTCTAAATTTTTAAATGTAAGCTGAAGTTATGAAGACGATGCTAAAGTCGGTCCAGCTGATAAAATTTATCTGCTGTTATTATATCTAACTGCTTAAGTTACAACAGAAAACTAATGAAAGTCTGATCCAACGATAATTAAGCTAGCCATATTTTTAAACAAAAAACTCAAAAGATGGTCATTAATTTCGTCCAATCAGGTATGGTTCTTAAGATGCCTTTTTTTTGGAAACGTCTTCTGGTTCTACAGACACCAAAATCTTACCAAATGTGGGCGGGGCCTAGATACGGGGCGTGGCCAAGCTTGTAGCTGAGTGTGGGGAGTTATTAGGGTCGGGGCACAGGAAGCTCTGGTAGCGACTTTTAAAACTCTTAATGACGTTTTGAAATAAGCAACAACCCTGGTGACTTACGTTCCTTTAGAGTTTGAGGCAGCTGTGAGATACTGAGTTTGAATCTGCGGGATTCCTGGACAGGCATGAAGCTTCTCCACGTTCCCTCCGTCAGTCATTAAAACCCTTTGAAACTTAACGACCCCGTTGGAACCGTCCAGGTCACCGTTCAGGTGGAAGTCCATTTCAGGTGTTTGTCCTTTTCTCCAGATCTGCTGACGGTGAGTGAAACGGCCAACGAGCCTCCGCAGGACGAAGGGAACTCCTTCAACTCCCCCCGTAACCTGGCCATGGAGGCCACCTACATCAACCATAACTTCAGCCAGCAGTGTTTACGCATGGTAAGCCCCGCCCCCCGGCCCCACCCGGCCCACGGCTTCACGCTGACGACCAATCACGTTTCATCCTCTGCGTTCAGGGCGGAGAGAGACACAAGTTCCCCAACCCCAACCCGTTTGTGGAGGAGGACATGGACAAGAGCGAGGTGGCGTCTGTGGCGTACAGGTAGCGACCGGAGCGGTTCTGATCCGCTGCGTGGCACCAGAGCGGTTCTGATCCGCTGCGTGGCACCGGAGCGGTTCTGATCCGCTGTCTGATCCAGGTACCGCCACTGGAAGCTGGGGGAAGACATCGACCTGATCGTGCGCTGTGAGCACGACGGCGTGATGACCGGCGCCAGTGGAGAAGTGTCCTTCATCAACGTGAAGACGCTGAACGAATGGGACTCCAGGGTGAGAGGACGCGACTGCTGACTTCCTGTCAAACATTCACCCAGTTTCCTGTTCATAAAACTCCAGTTGTTTGCATATATTAACACAAAATCATGAGCTCTCCACATTATTTCGTGCTCATGGATAATTGTGAGTTTATTGCAAATAATAATTTTTATTATTATTTGTATTTATCATCAAAAATACTCAAAACTTTTGGTTTAAGTGATTCTTATTCTCACCTGCAGGTGGCAGTGTTTCTAACTTTCACTGAATATTTTCT
The DNA here is from genome assembly GCA_010277075.1 of Poeciliopsis retropinna. NCBI lineage: Eukaryota > Metazoa > Chordata > Actinopteri > Cyprinodontiformes > Poeciliidae > Poeciliopsis > Poeciliopsis retropinna. Next base: position 667,180 of record VMRM01000035.1, on the reverse strand, counting down.
GTCTGGTCAGATTTTAAAAAATCAAAATGACTCGCAGCAGTTCACACCCCCGACCACCAGGTGGAGACTTTTTTAATTTTATGCAGCGTAACTAAATCAGTCAGAACAATATTATGAACAGGTGGCATGCTGGGAGATTTCCTCCTGCTGCTCCTCGTTCAGAGTTTTCTCAACTTCTGATTGATTCAGTTGGAAAAATGTTCCCCGATTTCAAAACTTTGGTTAAAATGTTGCTTGTAATTCCAGCACAAAATGACTAAAAGGAGAAATCCTGAAGGTCCATATTTAAACAATCAGAGTTTTTATTTTTCTCCCCAATGGAGTTGAGTTGCAGCTGAACTGGGTTCTGTGGTTTGTTCCCAGTACTGTAACGGGGTGGACTGGCGTCAGAAGCTGGACTCCCAGAGAGGCGCCGTCCTGGCCACCGAGCTGAAGAACAACAGCTACAAGCTGGCCCGCTGGACCTGCTGCGCCATGCTGGCCGGCTCCGAGTACCTGAAGCTGGGGTGAGGATCGCTCCGCTTTAGCTCCCGGGTCAAAGGTCAGCGCGTAACCAGACCGTCCCGCCCCCGCAGGTATGTCTCCCGCTACCACGTGAAGGACTCGTCCCGCCACGTCATCCTGGGAACCCAGCAGTTCAAACCCAACGAGTTCGCCAGCCAGATCAACCTGAGTATGGAGAACGCCTGGGGCATCCTGCGCTGCGTCATCGACATCTGCCGCAAGCTGGATGAGGGCAAGTACCTGATCCTGAAGGACCCCAACAAGGTGAGGACCCCCGGCCAATCAGCCGCTCCGGCTCCGGCCAATCAGCCGCTCCGGCTCCGGCCAATCAGCCGCTCCGGCTCCGGCCAATCAGCCGCTAATCGCCTCTCTTTGTCTCCTGCAGCAAGTGATCCGGGTCTACAGCCTGCCTGAGGGAACCTTCAGCTCCGATGAAGAGGAGGAGGAGGAGGAAGACGAGGAGGACGAGGAGGAGGAAGGTGAGCTCCTGGTTTTTATCTCCTTCCTCTGTTGCTTCAGTTCGTTTACTGGGAGCAACAGAAGCTGTGTTTCCATTAATAATGTGTTGATATTTTGCTCATTAAAAAAACGCAGTTATGAAATTATGTTTTTACTTTGAATGAAAAATTTAATTAAAATCACATGTAAATAAGTTTGTTCACACGGCAACAAGGCGCTCCAACCACTTCCTGTCATTAGACCTTTCACAATAAATCAATTATGCATTATTATGCCATTATTTCCATATTACTTGGAAATGGCTCCATTTCTGTCACGCTGCTGTTTTCTGTTGGAACCCGAACCTCAGACCGTCCTGGTCTCGACTCGGTCCGGGTTCGGTCGTCTTGACTACAACCAGGAAAGTCAGATGCAGTTCCACCATTCAACACATAGAGGGCAGCAGTGAGATGGTTTTTGGAATTAAACTTATTTACATGAAAATGTTCAATTTTTCACAGAAACCTAAAAATGGAAACCTGAAGGACAAATTTGGGTTTAGTTACTCTAGTGTAAAATGTTACAGATTTTTATGCTGATCAGATTCTAACATCTTACTGGTTTGTTTACCTGCTGACTTTAATTCACCTTTTTGTTAATTAAGATGTTTGTTTTCATATTTAAGTGTTTGTTTGAGTAAATATAGACAAGTTTTAGTTACTAATATTTGTTTTTGTTCTCGTTTCAGATGAAGAGAATTAATGACCAGATCAGCTCCATCTCCACAGAGAAACAATTTAATTTCCATTTGAATTTCAATAAAGACAAGCTGGGCAAATTAATTTAATCAAGTGTTTTTTATATTTTGTCTTGGTTTTTTTTTTTTTTCTCACAAGTTGATCCATAAAGAATGAAGTTCAGACAAATTAAAATAATTTTGGGATTTGAACTGAACTGTCAGTAAATCTGAAATTCCAACTGTTACATGCAGGTAAATAAAAATAAAATGGATATTTCTGACTGACTTTAGAAAGAAGCAACGCGGCGCTGCAGGAGACGAGCCTGAGGGTCAGGAAGCTCTCTGACCTCCAGGTCAGCCGGCCATTTTGAATGGGCTTTATGTTATAATCTTTTCAAGGCTGTGTTCATTTCTTCTTCAGTTCTTAGGCCCGAGCAGCAAAAAAAGAGGATCAGAAACAAACATCGTTATGTTAGCTGCTCCGAACCCGAGCAAACAGTGAAACACAAGTTTATCACCAGGCACAGAGGTACCTAAGCGCTGCTTAGCTGCTTAGCTGCTTAGCTGCTTAGCTGCTTAGCTGCTTGGGCTCGGGTTGTTTCTTATTATTATTATTTTGCCCCCCTAAAGAGGGGGCTTTTTGAGGGCTTTATCATATTCAAAAACTCACCAAACTTGGCGGACGCATAAAGAGAGTTTCAAAATTTTGATATTTAAGGTCGTCACAAAAATCGCAAAAGAAACGGCTCAACGGCGCCACCTAGCAATTTTCAAAGGACCCTTTGTTATTCCCTTACTTCATTGTAGAGACATGACATTTGGTACACCTGTAGAGCTTCCCAAGATGCTCAAAATTTACAATTAATGTCATAGTGCAAGTATCACAGGAAGTCGGCCATTTTGGATTGATGGTCCGATTTTGACCCCGTTTTTGCCGTTTACAGCCTTCGTATTTGATCGAACTCCTCCTAGGGATTTCGATTGATCGGCTTCAAACTCGGTCAGTCTCTTCATAAGGCATGTCCCATCTGAAGTTATCGAAACGGTGAAGTTTTGAGTATGCTGAAGGGGGGTCACCAGAGGTCAAAGTTCACCTACTCGCCATAAAAAAAGAAACTGTTATAGTTCCTACACAGAAACTCACAGAAGCACCAAAGTTACTGTGATTGATCATCATCGGGTGTCCTACAATACCCAATGGTCGAATGATGACATCACTTAGGCCACGCCCTCTGAGAACAGGAAGTGTCACATTTTACTGTGAACGGTCGCTATCTGACCCCTTTGACCTCATCAACATGAAACTGTGTCCAGAGACAGAAGACATGTTGGAGTGTTGTGGATTCCAACCCCGACCAGCTTCAATGGAGCAGGTGGGCGTGGCGGCGTAGCGAAATGACCTGTAACACCATTGCCATACATTTGGCTCTCAATTCCACAGTTTCGGGCTGAGCTGTTTCAAACTCACTAGGATGGATCCTCATCCACTTCCCGACAGGAATCCATCACAACATTTGGTGGGTGTGGCCTCATTTCTCTATAGCGCCCCCCAGAACACTTTAAACGATTAGCCCCAAGCAATGCTTTAACCTACAATTACGAAACTTGGTACACATGTGCATCATGTCAGGACATACAAAAAAGTCTCTTGGAGCCATGGTCTAAACCCCACAGGAAGTCAGCCATTTTGGATTGAAGTTCCAATTTTGACCCCATTTTTGCCGTTTACAGCCTTCGTATTTGATCGAACTCCTCCTAGGGATTTCGATTCATCGGCTTCAAACTTGGTCAGTCTGTTCATAAGGCATGTCTCATTAAAAGTTATCAAAACGGTGAGCTTTTGAGTATGCTGAAGGGGGGTTACTTGAGGTCAAAGTTCACCTACTCGCCATGAAAAAATAAACTGTTATATCTCCTACACAGAAACTCACAGAGGCACCAAAGTTACTGTGATTGATCATCATCGGGTGTCCTACAATACCCAATGGTCGAATGATGACATCACTTAGGCCACGCCCCCTGAGAACAGGAAGTGTAATGTTTTACTGTGAACGGTCGCTATCTGACCCCTTTGACCTCATCAACATGAAACTGTGCCCAGAGACAGAAGACATGTTAGAGTGTTGAGGATTCCAACCCCGACCAGCTTCAATGGAGCAGGTGGGCGTGGCGGCGTGGCGAACTTTGACTATTTGCCGTGAAACATCAAGATTCAATAACTTGCAAATGCAAGATCACAGCTGCATAAGACTTCCTATGTCTCTCTGCAGAACAGTCCTGAACACATTTTCATGGTCACTTGATGACATCACCTTAGCCCAGCTAACACCACAGCAGCCCATAAAATATAGGCTATATATATAGGGCTTTATATATAGCCCTATATATATAGGTTATATATATATATATATATATATATATATATATATATATATATATAACCTATATATATGGGTTATATATTTGGTTATAACCCATATATATATATTATATATATATGGGTTATAACCTATATATATGGGTTATATATTTTATAGCCCATAAAATATATAAGTATAGTACTCACTGTATACAAAACTAATAGAAAGTACGTCTTTCTATTAGTTTTGTATACAGTGAGTACATCAGCACTGTTTAGAAACCATTTCAGTCATTCACCACTTGGGGTCAGTCTTACTCCACCAATAAAAGACCTCGTATGAGAAAGACGGCTAAAGATCATGAATAACTATACCAGTATTTCGCCAGTAGGGGTCAGTGTTACTCCACGAATGACAGAGATCGATGGAGAAAATTACTTTTACTCTATTATTTATTCATACGCGTTTCATCCTGTGCAAACTGAATTAAGATGATGAACTTTACCCACTGTAAAAGCCCATAACAATAGATCATACACAGGTAATTTCTGTTGGCTTAAAACACGCAGTAAATGTAGTGTTTTCTTAATAACTGTTATTTACTACCGCAAGTAAATGCATCAATTTTACTTGTCGCAACCGTACTGCTCAATCAAGGGCAAAATCATGTTAAAGCAATTTGATTGGTTGCGATGAACTGAACCGTACTGGAGTTGTGCGTGTACACTGCCACGAACTAGAATGAACGAGGTTGGACCTGTACCGCTGTGGACTGCTAATTTGTTTTTGCTAACCAGTTGGAGCTGCAAACGTTTCCTGACCGTGGATATTCTAGCTGCAGACCCGAACAACGGGTGGATTCGTGACGGACTGTTGCAGCAGTTTTATCGCCGCTCGTTTAAAGCTGTTAATCCACGGTGGGGTGAGTAACCATTCTTCGTGCTGATTCTGTGAGCCGCCATCATTGGAACTGCTATTCCGAGTACGAATGCTAACCGAGTCCCCTTAGGCCTGCAACGTTTATCAAGTTAACGGACAGCTTTATTAATTTAAGAATCTGAATAGTGTGGTTGATACATCAGTTTTATACATTCAGCCTTGTTTGTTTGTTTTTATGTATAGAACCTGTTTGAAGGGTTGTTTCGAACAGCTCCGCGATAATGCGGTTGCACTATATATGTTGTGCTTTTTGGTTTCCGGTGTGACGTAGGCGTTTGGGTAATTGAAGATACACGACAAGAACGAAGGGTCTCTTGCAGGAACTTTACTCCTTCCAGCACAGATGAATTATAACGAAAACTGAGTTGTTCTCACAGAAGAACTGTGGCTCCTGGCCTCTAGCTCTGGCACAGACAGCATTTAGCGGTGAGTGCCATAACCAACAACAGAAAACATGATGGATCAGCTGAGATACTGGTTGCTAAGGCAACCACCAGCTGTCAAGAGCAGAATAAATAAAACTTAAAACAACGAATCTCGCGATGCTAGCCTTTCCCCCGAGCTGTGTTGCGTCTACTGATCTAGGCCTGGGAAACCAAAACAAAAAACACAAAGCCAAGCTTAAGATCTAATAAAGATATATTATATAAGATCTAATAAAGTTTTAATCTTCCTATAATATTCCTATAATATATATATTACATATATTAATATTTTATTATCGATCCATTGGGGTTGTAATATTTACTTGTAGCACTTGCTGTGATTAATACCTAATTAATGGGTTGGATACAGCCTGTGCTATTGTTCTAATGTGCTGAACGTTAACTGTCCTTTGTTACTGTCCATTGCGCTTGGTTTATTACTGATTATTTATCGGTTTATTAAACTGGTTTTGTTTCCTCATTTTATTACAAGCTTTAACTTACACTGCATTTAGATCTCACTTGTAGTTATTTTACTCTTGCTATTGTGTTCAGTTAAACACTGTATTTAAAACACACTGTTGCCAATTAAGAGTCTTATTTCTCATTCTGAACTATTTAATAGTGTAGGTCAGACAATCTGAGTACTGTACATAGGGAAAACTAGAACACTTTTACTCTGTTATTTATATGGATTTCATTCTATGCAAAGTGATTTAAAATGATAAGATGATGAACTCTGTCATTGTTGGCTGCTGCCTGAACCATGTGGGTGTGGCAAAATGGCGAATATCAGTCCCTCGCCATATTCATACGATTGTCTTTTAATCATACATGGATTATCCGACTGGCGCCAAACTAGCTATGTATGACCTTTGTTCACCTCTAAAGAGCCCAACAGTATTGAAATGTAATTTGACTCCACTGCGCCCCCTAGGTTAATCCATCAGTTATATCTCCTTGCTACATCCATCGATCTGCACCAGATTTTTTGTGCGTCACCAGGGAGCGCTGCCAAACGCATCGATGCGTACCGCCTGGTGGACAGGTGCGGAAACTGTGCAACAGCTTCTGCGGCGGTGCTGGAACTGCGTGAGAGATTCTGCTGTGGCTGGCGGGCGGCGGTTGCCCGATCCCCCGCGGTGGCCAATAGGCCGGAGCGGTGCTTGGCTGCGAGGGCCGCTCGAGGCTGTTTGCAGCTTTAATTTATCTTTCTTCCACTCAATTTTCTTCAACATCTTTTCTTTTGTCATTAATTATGCATTTTTGATTAATTGATTGTTAGTTTGAAAGCTGTAAAAAGCTTCTTAGTTTTTGTGTCTAATTCTAGGGATATAAAATGTGGCGGTCAGCCCAGTGAGGAACAGTTTAAATGAAATGAGTCATTGGTGACCTCTGACCCAGATAACATGGAGGTCCAGTTCAGCATTCAAATGTTCAGTTGCTCCTTTATTCAAATCCTCCTCCACCAACGGTTCTTCCATCCGTCTTTGTTTATTGCCGTCTGACCGCAGGATGTCCCGCCACAAACGTCTGACCTGAACACAGGAGCAGCGTTTGTCTTCTGGACGTCAGGTGAGCTGATAAACCTCTGGTCGGCTGAGGTGAGCCTTCCTGTTCATGGTTTCACCTTCAGCTACCGGGTTAATCATTAAACCAGCAGCTTTCAGTCTGACCTTCATGCTGCAGAACACAGGATTCGCTCCATCTGCCATCAGAACATGTTTTAGTTATTTTGATTAAAACTGACAGATCTGCAGCGTGATGTCACCATGCAAGACCCTGCTGGCCAACAATGACTAGCATTAGGTTTAGCTGCCAAGTTGTCAACATAACACACTGAATTTTAAATGTAAGAAAAATGAACACAGTGCTTTGTCAACATGACAACTAAATAACAAGGTCATAAAAAGTTTGGATAAAGAAAAAACATACAGAGGGAAGTTTCAGTTATTCTAGCTTGACTTTGACAACATTAACAGTTAAGTTACAAAATAAAAAGGCGACTTAAATTCTGACGGATCATCAGTAGAGCAGGTTTAAATTAGCTAAGCTACCACAGCTAATAGCATCAGTAGCTAATTTGCAGCTGCTGTATAATTAATAGCAGCATTAGCTAATCTACCACCACTGTGTTAGCTTTGCTAACAGCAGCAGTAGCTAATGCAATCTGCAATCAGTTATTAACAAACATAAAATAAACATCAAGTCTAGAAACATAAACCTGTAACTGGATGTTTTGTTCTTGCTGTGGGAAATGTTGAGTGTTCTTTGTTGCTGAATCCTGAAATATAGTGGCATTGCTAATTTTGATAAATTAATCACCTAGATTTTAATTGTTGATAATTACAAACCTTCAGAGTCGAAACCTTTTTATTCGCTTTGTGTTCTACTTTCAAATGACCTACATTTTTGGCCTCAACATTTCTCTCCAGAAGACTTTTGAGTCATTTGTATGAGCAAAATTGACAAAGGCTCTAATAGGTGATTGTTATCTTAACGAACTAAAGACAAATGCTGGGCAAAGAGTTTTCACCACAAAGAAGCTAAACCTCACTTCAGCAAGAGAGCAACTGAAATGCTAATGGAGCTAATGCTACTGGTACTAAATAAAAACCCTAACTTGCTGTTGCCAAACTGGACACAGAGCCACAGAAGTACTGACCGGATCACACAGTTGGACCTGAGGAACATGTCATTCATTGTTTCATTTATGAAGCTGAAGGCAGCAGCAAAAACCAACTCTGTCCTCTTCCTCAGTTTGGTTCTCCTCATCTTCATCACCTCTTGTGATTTCTACGTTCCCATTGATTTCAATGCTTCAGTTCAATTTGGAAAGGCTTAGAGACTTTACTCATCATGGTTTTGGCTGCAGGGAGCAATCAGACCTAGCATACATCATTTACCCAGAATGCATTGCGGCATGAACAACATGGCGACGTCTGTGTGACAATATTTTATTTAAATTTAGGAAAACAGGCTACAGAATTATTGCATTATCGTTTTTACGTCTAAAATGAAGATTTCTGAAAGTCGATCGTTACAACATGTTTAGCATCTCAATGCTAAACATGTAGCAGCTGATGCTAATCCTTCATCCATCACTTGAGTCCTGAAGAGGAAATCGGTCCGTTTGATTTGGGTGTTGAGGAAAAGCTGAAGCCCTTCTGCTCTGATTGAGACTCTGCTGCTCAAGATTATTATTCACGTTTCCAACGATTTGACCTGCTAATACAAGAGCCACTAACTGAACACGTCCTTTATCCTGGAAAAGCTCACGTTGGCAGAAAGCCTTCCTTTGTCCTAACTTTTCATTCAAATGAGAACATATTTGGAGACGGTTAAGATGCCATCAGGGCCAGGTGTTAACAGAGTCCCACATGAAGTTATCAAGCTGCACATGAAAAAGGAGCATTTGCCTGCAGAGGTGGACCAAGTTCCACTTCCTATAAAACCAGGACTGGGGCTGAGCTTCACCAGTCTGCAGGTGGACTCCCAGTTGCTCTGCAGAAACTGGTCCAGATATCCAGACCTCCAGGTCAGTTCAGATCTCGCTTCTATTAAATCAACTTCTTTTGTTCCTCTTTTAAAAGCTTTGACAAACTTCAAACTGTTTTGTCTTTCCAGAAAAAGGATCAGCCATATCTGAAGATCTCGGTACGTTTTGTTTCATCGGTTCTCTGACTGAATGAAATAAAAAAGTTACATGCAGTTTTCAAGTCTGATTTAAATTTAGAGCAATAACTTTATTCAAAAGGAAATGAAAAGTGTTTTTGTTTTTCTGCAGCATTTGAACAAAATTTCTCCTGATTTGTTTTATTTTGTTCAGGATTATTTTGTTCATTTAATCTTTTGCTAAAATGAAAAAGGAAAGTTGAAGCATATTGTTATTTTTATTAATTTTGCTCAAACTTTCATTCAGAGCAGGTTTTATAATTTAGCAGAAACACTTTATGAAGTGAATCCTGACCGTTCCTGTTTCTCCTCAGTCATGGCACCGCCTGGCCTGATTCTGCTGCTGCTGTCTTCATTCCTGGCCTGCAGCCTGGGCGGCCCGCAGCGCTCCCACCTGCAGGAAAACCGCGCTCTGCAGAAGAGAGGCGAGACAAAAGACAATGGAAAGGTTCAGCTTCTGAAGATTGTAAATGCATTTAAACCTTTCATTGGTCTCATTCCAATGGCTGGGCCGTATTTAACTGCTGTCATACAGTTTGGAACTGACATTGCTGGTAAAAATCCAGAACAACTGCTTCTAGATTATCTCAAGTTAAAATTTGATGATCTAAATATAAACATGAATAAAAAGCAGGAGGAAATTCTATTTAATATTTGGGAAAGTACTGAGTACGGAAAGTTGGAGAAGAAAATAACTTTAGCATGGAACAAACTCGTGGACCTGCTGAAGGATTGTAAAGAGCCTTGCTTTGAACAACTGAGGAACAATGGCAAAGACAAAACAATAGAAAATTTCATTAAAAAGGCTGAAAAGTTTGTGGATGAACTGCATTATAATATAGTCAGTGAAGGTGTTTACAAAGCCAAGTATGAAGAGCTAATAAAAGACCATGTGAGATGTGATGAACGTCGACTTAATATATTCTCAGCCGTTAACATGATGCTGGTTCACAAAGCCATCACCCTGACCAATTTCTACAACCTCTTCAGTTCAATTAAAACAGATGAAGACGCTCTGGCTAATAAAGCACGCGACATTTCTGTCGCTATGTTTGAGATCCACAAGAACTGCACTTCAGAACCTGATAGGTATGTTAAACTGGACATTCTGGACATGATCAATGAGTCAGAGAAACATAAAGATCTGGCAAAGAGCATCAGGAAGTACTTAGATAAAACATTTGTCCACTATAACTGGATGGCGGTTGTGTTTAAAACAAGCAGTTCAAACTATAAATCCGTTCTTACTCAATGGCAGAACAGACACATTTTGACTGGATTTACTGTGGTAAATAAAGGGAAAACTAGTGTGGCTTTTGCCAAACAAGCGAAAGGAAACCACAGGAAAACAGCTCGGGTGGTAGAAGCCATTAATAGGTGCTACAACAAGACTGTGTCCTGCAATGAAGTCAATGCAACGTTAGACAGCTGTGCTGATGTGAAGGGCAAGTATTCAGCCATTCATGCTTACATCCATAAAGAGCATGGCAGCGTTCATGCTTTAAAGGCAGACGAGGCTCCAGTTGAGGAACAGTTTGATCCTGAGGTAGAGCAGACCATCCCATACCTTTTCACTGGGAAATGCACCATTCGTGTGTTTGGTAAAATACCAATTGTCCCGTTTAGACACTTCAGGGTTCTGATTAAAAGTGATGAAGAGTGGATGAATGAGTCTCCATGTAAAGGAGTCGACTGTGGAGGTAGTGGAAGAGGAAACTGTGAGGTGGTGCAGAACGCCCGCATTAGCGTGTGTAAGTGTGAGAAGGAATACTATGGAGAGAACTGTGAGCAGAGCCTGGAGGACTACAAGAAAAATGTGTTTATTAAATAAAACCTCAAATCCTCAGTGAGCTGAAAGAACCCAGAGAGTTTCTGATCTTTTCTGTTCATAACCTGCAGTTCACATGTTTTAACCTGAACTGTTTCAGTCATTTTACAGAGTTTTGTGAAAACTCCATAAATATGACAAATTTCCATTTTAGCCACAAAATATGACAGAAGAGATCAGATTCTTTTATTTTTCTGCTTCCTTTTTGTTTTGCTCTTCACATTAAATCATGTTTCATCTTTTAACTGCTGAGGCGTTTTGGGGAAATGAGTGCTGATTAAAAACTGGTTTCATGTTGAAATGATTTCCAGTTTCTGACCGAACATCATAGGAACTGCAGTTCAAACTTTCTGTGAAATTATCTCATGTTTCTTTAAATGATCATTTGCTTGTTTTGGTTTGAGCTTCTGTTGCAACTTTAAAGGAAAAAACTAATAAAATTCCAAATGTAAGCGTTATCACGTGTTTGTTTTTTATTTACATTATTATTTCTACAACTTTTCCATGTCCAGAATGTCCAGTTTAACATGCGCATCAGGTTAAAACCGGCTCTGATCTCGGTTTGGTTTCAGTTTCTCTGTTTGATTTTTTTTCTTTGGCTGCTTCTGTCATCTAAATCTCAATAATAAGAGATTTTCCTGTTGTTAAAATCAACACATCATGTTTTCAGAAGAGGGAATCATGATGTGTGAACCCTGAACTCTCTGCTTCTGTCAACCAGTTTTGTTTCTCAGTGTCTCAAATTGATGTTTCAGAATCTTTTTATTCAACAGCCTGAACAAACTATAATAGCTGCAAAATATACAAAATAAAATTACAATTAGAAACTCGAGTATCATGTTGTCTTCATCTGTTTGACTTATTAAATGAATTTTTTACCTTGAGTGCTGTCATTATGTTTTACAGAGTATATTTATTAAATCTTTTGACATTCCCTTCTAGTTTCATGTACCATGAAATACAATTAAATGCATCATTTCAACTGTCTGTGGCTTTACACAGAATTTAATATTAAAACTAATAAACTTTGTGCTCCTGACTAAACATGACTAACTTACCAAAGAATATTAGCTCCCTCTAGTGGGTGAAAACATAATAGCAACCTGTGCTACAGGTCGCTATTATGGAAAAACAACCAAATATACATTTATAAACTAAAACATTCAGTCCAACCAGGAGCTTTGAGCCACAAATGAACTATATTCTCTTTGTCTTAACCTGCTGTCCTGCTTTGTGGCACCTTCCGGTCCCAAGCCTTTTCAAAATAAAAGCATTGCCTGCATTACTACTGCAGCAAAAATAATAAACATTTATGAACCAGTTAATGAAACAACAAATATTAGTAAAGCCATTTACATTTCTGCTGGTTTCGCTCATCAGACTGATGGTCCGATGTGGATCCGGTGAAACGGGTCCAGAGATCCTCTGGCCTTTGAATTCAGGCAGATATGGAGAAATGGCCTGACTGGTAAAAGAGATGAAACATTAAAGGAAAACAACAGTAGCCCCATAATGAAGAGCCTTTCTGCAGCTGGTGCTGCGGCTCCTCAGTCATCAACAGGGCGTTGATACAGGAAGAGCTGGTGCTGGCTGAGCTGAACCAGAAGTTGGACTTTGTCTCCAACCTGGCAACAGATGGAGAAGTTTAAATGATCAGCAGATATAACTTATACTTCAGCAGCTTGTTGTGGGAGGAGATGGTGCTGGAAGCTGAACATGGTCAGGTGTTTGTTAAGGTTTTTCAAGGCCGGCTGGCAGCCAGACTGCTGCAAGGACCAGGAGATTCCCAAAGGACTCGGCCTCAGAACCAAACAGCCGTCATGTGAAAAGAATCCTGCACACAAAGTACAGCTGTTGGTACGGCCGGGCGGTGGCGGTCCGGCCGGGCGGTGGCGGTCCCGCCGGGCGGTGGCGGTACGGCCGGGCGGTGACGGTCCGGCCGGGCGGGGTGGCGGGTCCCGCCGGGCGGTGGCGGTACGGCCGGGCGGTGGCGGTCCGCGCGGGCGGTGGCGGTCCGGCCGGGCGGTGGCGGTCCCGCCGGGCGGTGGCGGTACGGCCGGGCGGTGGCGGTCCGGCCGGGCGGTGGCGGTCCGGCCGGGCGGTGGCGGTACGGCCGGGCGGTGGCGGTCCCGCCGGGCGGTGGCGGTCCCGCCGGGCGGTGGCGGTCCGGGGCCGGGCGGTGGCGGTCCCGCCGGGCGGTGGCGGTACGGCCGGGCGGGTGGCGGTCCGGCCGGGCGGGGGCGGTCGCGGCCGGGGCGGTGGCGGTACGGCCGGGCGGTGACGGTCCGGCCGGGCGGTGGCGGTCCCGCCGGGCGGTGGCGGTACGGCCGGGCGGTGGCGGTCCCGCCGGGCGGCGGTGGCGGTACGGCCGGGCGGTGACGGTCCGGGCCGGGCGGGGTGGCGGTCCCGCCGGGCGGTGGCGGTACGGCCGGGCGGTGGCGGTCCGGCCGGGCGCGGTGGCGGTCCCGCGGCGGGGCGGTGGCGGTACGGCCGGGCGGTGGCGGTCCCGCCGGGCGGTGGCGGTCCCGCCGGGCGGGTGGCGGTACCGCGGGCGGTGGCGGTCCCGCCGGGCGGTGGCGGTACGGCCGGGCGGGTGGCGGTACGGCCGGGCGGTGGCGGTCCCGCCGGGCGGTGGCGGTCCGGCCGGGCGGTGGCGGTCCGGCCGGGCGGTGGCGGTCCCGCCGGGCGGTGTGCAGGAAGGCAGACAGAGCCCATCGCATCGTGTTTGACGTCTCTGATTGTTCCTCTGAGGTTCAGATGGAGATTATTGATTATGTAACAGAAACGGCAGGAGAACCAAACATTGTTCTGATCTTCATCCAGACAAACATGGGAGTGAACATACCAGCGGTCTTGGTTCTGGGTCTTTAATGTATGGTGTTGCTGAGCCGCTCAGTGATTCATAAACTTATATAACATTTACATTTATAAACAGTTTTAAAGTCTGTGAGCTGCAGGGAGCCAGTGAGGGACTGGAGAACCAACCGGGTCCATATGCTCCATCCTCCTGGTTCTGGTTCTGGTTCTGGTCAGAACTCCATCTTCTGGATCAGCTGCAGCTGGAGGATGGATTTGTTGGACAGACCTGTGAAGACCTGCTGCAGGAATCGATGCCACTAAACGCCTCAGATCTTATAAGAACAGATTATTAAACTTACAGGTTATACAAGTTAGATGTGATATTTGTTTTGTTTTTCTTCCTGGATGAGTTTCTCTAGATCTCACTGAGACATCAGTCCTCTAATCCTAGAGATGTTCAAAGGCCGACTTTGTGTCTTAATGTGGCCCTGAAGGGTCAGGTCAGAGGTCAGAGGTCATCACTACTCCCAGGTTTCAGGCTGATCGCTGGTTTTAGTTATGATAACTGAAGCTGTGCATTGAATCTAGATCTATACCTCTAGAGCTATAATTCTATATCTATAACTGTAGATCTATAATTCTAGATCGTTCCTCTTTAGGTCCAAATATAATAACTCCCGTTTTGTTTCTGTTCAGCTGGAGAAAGTTTTGTCTCATCCACACATTGATCTGTTCTAAGCATTTCTTCAGTGATTGGACGAGGTCAAAGGTCACGTCGTAATGTAGAGCTTGGGGTTCCCCACAAACCAGTTGAGTACTGGTTTAACCAGTTGAGTACTGGTTTGATGTTGTCTGAAACGGCGGTTTGGAGGAAGAGACATTTCACAGCCGGCTGATTTGACTGTTTTCAGTTTTCCTGGATTCTGACCAGAATTTGTTCGTTTCTGAAAACCCAGCCCAGTTTCTCCTGTTAAATTAATCTGATTGCTATAGAACTTATCTAAACAATACTCTGCTTTGTTTTTCTTCCTCCCTTTTTTAAACTACCGCAGTTATTTAACCGTTTAGCGACCAAATTCAGAAATGAGACGCCGAAGCTTTGAACATGTTCTGTGAATAATTAAGTGTTTTTATTTAAAATATTTTCATGATTTTGTCACAAAACTGAACATCTTCATAAGATGTCACACTTAACACACTTAAAAAACTGAACACATCCAAACTTACATTGATTATATGTTGAACACAAAACTGGTGAAGAAATAAACACATTTAATATCAACGAGGAGCCAAATTACTGATCAGTCTGATTAGATATCAAACAGGAATAGTGATTAGTAATGAGATCATATGGCAAGACATTTTGAACAATAATGAATACAAGGGAGGGAAGAAAATATGGCAAGAGGAAAATGAACATGAAACAGTTTGTATTTTCTGTCTGCATCAAAATACAAACAGAAAAGAACCAAATGGCTTAAAGGATCTGGACTTCCTGTTTCTGTGAAAGAATCAGCTGATTTTAATGAACAGTTATTCATATTTTCCCAGGGATTATCTCTCTGAAACTAACACTTTGGCTCATTTCATGAAATTGGACCATCGTCTGACTCCTGGTGCTCATCATCCTCTGAGCCTCGTTTTCCACCAGCTGCTCTGACTTTAAGGCTGAACTGTTGCGTCGACGGCTTGACAAACACTTTTTACATTTCAGAACCAAAATCAGCACCAACACAAGCAAAAAAATCAAAATGGAAATACCGCCGCCGATCATGACCAACTGTTTATACTCAGTTATGCTGGTTGGGCCTAATTGGGTCCAAACTAATCAACATTGTCGTGTTGATCAGTTTTTCACATGTGTCTCCATAGTAACCGTCCTGACACACAACCACTCGTTGGATCTCAGCAGCCTCTTGCATTTTCCCTTATTCTGACATCGATTGGTGACACAGACAGGCGAGTTTCTGGAGTAATGAACAGAAATCCAACTTTCATATCCATCCCAGTAACACTTCACTCTGTGAAACGGCGCTGGAACCTCGACAAACCGATCTTTATATGCAACTTGTGTAACTTCAGCATATTTTTCCAATGGAATAGTTATTACATAACCAAGATCCTTTGAATACCAGTTATGGCTGCATCTCTGCTGTCATTTTGATTTCACAATCCTTTTCTTCAAAACAGTCTCTGGCTGTATTCTTCACTTCATCAACATGCATCAAATCTGCCTTTACAGTGAAGCTTATGCCCATAACAAACCTATCAGTGCGGAAGGTAAACTCAGTGTAAAGCCTGTGATCTTTGGACCGGCTGCTGTCAAACGCCACCACCACCCAGTGGTACCAGCTGTACTTGTTGTCCAAAACTCGTTTCGCCTTAGAAGCGAGCGACGCTTCGTCAGAACGGTGATCATCTTTGATGATTTCATCCACGTCTCTCTTTACGTATTGCTCGTAGTTTGAGGCAGAACTCCACAGCTGACGGCTGAGCCTCAGAAACCTGTGAACATCTGTACATGTTCAGCTTCTTTGCCTTTAGTGTTGACACCAGTGAGTTTCCAGTAAAACTGGGTGAGAACCATTCCCTTCCAAAACAAGCTGCTCAAGTACAAATTATATCTGCCAATCACAGAAACGTCACATTTAAACTTCTCCTTCAGCAGATCGTTGAAGGATCTGCTGATACCACTTATTAGAGGTAGTAAGTGTATTAAGAGGATATGGAGAGATTTGATGTTAGGATGGTGTAACCCGGAGTGGGACAAGAGGAAACGTCGACCTAAAACTAGTAAAACAAGGAAACTTTACAACCAACAGGATGAGACTTTAGTACAAACCCTGAAGGAGCCAAACTGTTGGAAAATGCTTTCACCTTTTTCTATGTCTAATCATAAGAAGTTGTAAACATGGAAAAGTCATAGTGAGGGAAAGTTGATCTAAGCTGTATTGAATTGACAAGTAAAAACTGGTTCTGGTTACCCGTAACCAGAGACGGTAAACATCTTCACTGTTTACCCATAAAATACAGAATCAACTTCTAGATTCTCCTCCTGAACTTCGACTTCTGCACTTCACTCATCTTCCTACAAACCTGATGTCGTCTTCGCTCCTCCTCATCCATCTCGCTCGTTATGATCATTAACATAACTTCTGCTTTAATCACATCCAGTCAGTTTATAACAGCAAAATCATTCCTAAGACGTATTCGCCTCCTGCAGGGATCATATTTTCACTATAACACATCAAGGTATTTTTATGCCTTTTAACTGAAAAATTAAAGTTGGGAAGAAAAATCCTGAAGGAGTTTTATGATTGTAGATTGTTTTCAGTTACAAGGAACAAATACTTTTGAAAAGAAAAAGATGGAAGTTTGAAGAATCAGTGATCAGCTGCAGGATTCATTTAGTTTGAGGATCAGCGATGATAACATGCAGCATTCAGACGCTTTCATCTGATGTTATTATGAAAACATTACTTTATGTACATGTTAAATTATTAATTATGATTAGTAGGGTGATGTAGACTGCGTTTCTATGGTTACCAGAAATGTTTTTAATTCAATAAATAAACCAAAAAAATCTAAAGATCTTAAAATGTTTCAATTAATTTTGTTTAGATTTAATTAAAACTGATGATTTAGAAAAGAATAATCTCCAAACTGAGCAGCTTCACAACAAGCTCACCAGCAGCGCCACCAAGTGGAGGAACTGAGGCACTGCAGGGCATTAACAGAGTTTTATTTATTTCCTGGTTCCTGCAAGTTCAGAAAAACATGTGAAGTGAAACTTGAACAGCAACATTTCTGGTGCATTAACATTTAGTTTATTTAATGTTTAGTTTTCTTTTAGTTTTAGAAACTTTTTGTGTCTTTAGTTTTAAATGTTGAGGTATAAACTCCAGACAGTTTTAACTTGGTTTCCTTTAGTTGTGATTGTTTTATGTTCTCCCTCTAAATGATTTATTGAGATATAAACCATAAATCCATGTTGGATTTTAAAGGTCAGAGGTCAAAGTGAAACCAGAACGTAAATCTGGATAATCTGCATGACTCTGTTGTTGTTCTCAGTTTCTGCTCTAGAACTGAAGGTGAACCGAACCGCCGGGATCCGACCGAGTCCGGACCGGGTTGAACCGAGACCCGTTCAGTTCCTCTGGTTCCGTCTGGATCCAGTCCAGCTGTTAGTGTCGTCAGTCCTGTTTGAACAGAAAAACCGTTTCATCCGTTCAAGCAGCAACACGGAGCGTCAAACCCACCGCCTGCAGGTGAGCGTGCAGAAACCTGCGGCTCCACCTGGACCGGGGGCGTGGCCCTGATGCCGCTTCACCACCTGGCCTGCTGCAGCCGGCTGGTTGCCATGGCGACGGGGGCCTGACCTCTCAGTCCCGGTTCAGAGGCTCCAGGAGGAACCTGATTTTAAAGCTCCCAGTAAGGAAACATACTGGTTGCTGGTCTGATCTCAGCTCAGACTGGGAGGAATCCATGATCCCTGCTGGTTCACCTGGATCGGAACCAAAACAAACTCCAGTTATGAACAACGGCTTCACTTTGGAACCATCGAGAACCAGAACTCATAGATAGAATCTATCTATCTGACTGACCGACCGACCGACCGACCGACCGACCGACCGACCGACCGACCGAGATAAAATCACTTCTGTCCAACCAACAATATTCCTCCGCTGGAACCACAGAGCTCCACCCAGCAGCAGATCTTCAGGTCTCATCATGTTTCAGGTTATTTCTTTGTGCTCTCCAGACCCCATAGATCTGGAACTGTAATTCTAATCCTTAATCATTTGCTTCTCCACCTGCTTTTAGCTGGTTTCCCTCCTGATAGTCCGGTGGACTCAGTTCAACCAGAACTCCATCATCTGCTCCACCTGCAGCTGCTGTGGTTCTGACCCAAACCAGCCTGTTCCCCTCCTGGCCTGTGGGGGCGCTGCACCAACAACCACTGAGAGCAACTTCCTGTTTCACCAGATGGAAACAAGATGGAGGCGTCAGATTTTAGTGTTGGAGGATTTCTCTGTTAGCGCTAGGCTAGCATGTTTTGGTTGTATTTACCCAGAATGCCCTGCGCTGTAGACCACTTCCTGCTTTTGGAGCTGTCTCTGGTCTGCTTGCCGTTCACATATGGATTCAAATTGAACCAGAGTTCACTTCAACTGAACCCAGTTGAGGCCCAGAGGTCAGAGGTTGATTAGTATACACACCTCACCAACCAGACCGGACTTTGACTAGACAAGTTGACTAGAGTTGTAATTTCTGACCTCAGCTTCTCAGAGGGTGAAGATCTGATGAGTTTCCAGAACCTGGACTTGTTATTTTATCAATATTTAACAACTGGACTTGGTTCTTCATCATGTTTTAGTCAGATTATAGGAACCACAGCTGAAGCTTCAAAGCTGCTTGTGGCTCCAGGTTCAAATCACTGCAAAAACTGGACTGAGTCCAGTTAGAAACCGACTGAAGCCGCTTCAGGTTCTGACCCGACTGGCTCTCCCTCGGCTCTGCTCAGAACGGAGCTGCTGACTTCACAGCCTGAGGCTTCAGGTTCTGGAGATGATCCGAATTTACAGGAAGACGAGAAAACTGAGTGGCAGGAAAACATTTCCTTATAAGGTAAAAACATGGAGACAGAGGAAGAGGAAGAAGAAGAAGAGCAACAAGCTGCAGGTAGAACCAGAGAAACTGAACATTTGGGTTCTCACCCAAACATGGAGCCGCCCTGGTTCTGATGGTTCTGATGTGGAACTGACAGACGGCTTCAGTCTGATCTCCTGATTCCTGGTTGAATTTCTCTTCTCTGAACTCAGATCCTGTTTGTTTCTCACGTTGCCTCTCTGCTGGGTGAAGTCACTTTGTGTCAAACAGGAAAATCTCCTGGAAGGACGACATCCTTCCAGGACCTCCGCGGCTGGAGCCACAGAGGGGAAGGTTTCCAGGAGCCAACAGAAAATAGAACATCTTTATGACGTTGGAAGAAAACAATTAAACATTTTTGAAATAAAAATCTGAAAGGTGTGGCATACATTTTTATTCTGTAGAACAGCGATGTCCAAAGTGGGTCCTGGAGGATCCGGCATCCTGCATGTTTTATTCTCTCCCTGGTTTTAGTTACAACCTTCTCGGCAGGTCAATGTTCTTCTCAGGACCCTAATGATCCGTCATTGGATCCAGGTGTGTTAAACCTGCAGGATTCTGAACCTCCAAGACGACTTTGGGCTCCACTGATCTAGAACAACCTCTGGCCGGGTCCAGCTGTAGTTTTTTGTGTTTCTACCAGTTTTGTTCACAGGCTGAACTTTTTCCTTGTTCTTTACCAGGGAACAAGAAAAGGGAAAATCAACAAAAGTTTGATTTTCATTGGATTTAAGCCTAGGCTTTGGCTAGGCCGTTCTAACGCGACTATGAAACCATTGCATGTCTTGCTCTTGTCCTCCGTGTCTCGGCTGTTCCTACAGCTAGCTTCTCTTCTCTCTGCTGAGAGCTGAGGTGAGTCATATGAACAGCATCTGTTAATTAAATCTGTTAGATGAGCTTTTATGATGTTCATGAAGAGAAATTAAATCCTTTGTGCGACTGGTGAAGCATCTGACGAGTGTTGCAGTTAAAATGCCAACAGCAGCTGCAGCCAAACAGAGGAAAAACAAACTCTGCTGAAGCAGAAGGAGGGATCGCACAGACAGCACACCTGATTAACTTTATGCTTGGTGGTCTGGCTGTCGACTCCCTGCTGTGTTATACATCTCTTCTTCCTTTAGACTCAACGTTTCAGACGTTTGTGGTGCAGGAGGAGAAATCCATCATCTTCTTCTTCTGTTTATTTCCACAGCGTTCCCATGGTTACTATCAGAGAACGGCAGCGCCAACGATGATCTTATTTCTGCTAACATGCGACATCGACATGGTATTTAGCAGGAGCTAATGCTAAAGTCCCAAACCTGATAGGAGCATGAATATAAACTTCTAAATACAGTCAATAACCAAAACTAAAGCGCAGAAGTTAACTTTATTCAACTGAAAGTTTATAAAATTAGAACTTTACAATTTATATGAAAAATTAAGGGACGATAAGTGCACTAAACATTTTCAATGTTACCAAAAGCGCTAAGCACAAAATTAGCTCCACTATTAGCGCATTAGCAGAACTATCATGATTCAGTGGATCCAGTGGCGATTACAGACACCAATAAAATACATAAATCTGTAAAAAAGAATATGTGCTAAAAATCACGTCGAACTACCTAATAGTTCAAATACCAAATAAACTGTAACATGCAGCAGTACAGTGGGCATCATTGTTTCTGCTTTCGGGGGTTCAGCTGCTTTTAGTCGCCAGCCAATAGCATGCCAGGTAGCATCACCACCATTAATCGCTCACACATCCAAGATGGCGACATTCAGAGATGAGACATCATACAGTTTTACATTTTCAACAGTGAAATAATAACCTGCATCGTCTGCATACAGTTTGACTCTCATTCCTCCTCATCACCTCGCTGCTTTTAATGAACCCTGAAACAAAAACATTAAAACTAAATAAACCATCAAAAATAACTTCCTGATGTTTCCCTGAACTGCAGCTCAGATTTTCTGCTTGACAAGAAGTGAAACGAGATCATAAATCTGTTTGCTCATCAAAGTAAGAAGTGAGTGACAATCCGTTTATGAGGCCGAGTTATGAAACATGAAGTTCTGAGGAATGCAGGAGCAACACCCTGAAGAGGAGGAGGAGGGAAGCTGTCTTCATCCAACTGACGACTGACATGCAACTGATCGTTAGTTTTGTTTTTGATTTGCAGGTTTTACCTTAGAACTGATCTAAAATTTCTTCTGTGTTTGCTCAGACAGAAAACCTGATTCCTCTGATTTTTCAGGATTTATTGTTTCTGAAAAAGATGGAGATTCAAGTTACACTGAAGTCACAAAAACAAAGATTAGAGTTACTCTGTAACTAAACTTATATTTTGTTAACTTTGGATTCAATCAGCTGATGAGTTTAACTCCCAGCAGCTGGGATCACATTCCCTCCAGAAACAGCTCCAGAGTTAGCTGGAAGCACACAGAGACATCTATTGTTTCAGTCCTGATGTTCAGCTTTTACTGTGAAAGGAGCTGCATGACCACTTCCCTCCAACATCCGGGAATGTCCAAACCTTTTGCACCAAGGGCCAAAATCCCGAAGGTGGAAGTATTCAGGGGCCAAAATTGTCTTTTTCCCCCAAAATAAAATGTAAAAATATCTTTTCTTTTTCTTTATTGAACCTGTACAAAAATAAATAAAACATAATCTTTAATTAATGAAGGATTTAATAAACATTGAAAATTAAACAAAAAATCATAAAAGAGAATAAATAATTATGCTTTTATCTCTGACATTCAGTCAGTAAACTGGAGTCAGAAGTGGCTGGTTTCTGCAGCTTATTGTTGCTTCATGTTTGGTTTGTCTGCAGAGCTGAGTGAAACATTGCCATGACGACACACCTGAGGAAAGGTGGTTCCTCCCTGCCGCCTGCAGGCTCCCGTCTGGTCACAGCTGCACCGCTGCGTCTGTTCAGACATGTTCAGAATGTAAAACTCCTGCATACAAATGAGAAATCATAAAACAGGAGCGAGCTCTTACTCCATTTCCTTCTGATTTTATGATTTTTATTTCAGTTTAATCTGCGTCCGATTCTGGCTCAGTTCAGGTTTTAATTGGTTTCCTCTCATCTCCAGCTAAAGCTTCATAAAATAAAACTTAGATGATCACACATGAAATGAAAATGTTAATTATTGGTGGGATTTGATTAAAACTTATCAATGTTTTGTTGTTAAGAAAATATTAAGAGCAAAAAAAGCAATATCTAAATATTTATTTTTGTTTTAAGTTCAGTTAACTTTAGAGAAAATCTTAACTTGTCTGGAGTTCGGGTTGCATATGATGTTTCAATCTGATCATTTTTAATAACTGCACAAGTATTTTCTGGTGCTGTTAATCTGCCAACTTCTTATCTCAATGTTCTTGTTTTTATGATTAACTTTGTGAAAGTCTACAGGCTCCGTCTTGCCTGCCTGTTCACCTGATTTCCTCCAGGTTATTCAGTTTGAAACCAATCAGAGATTTTCGTAAAGTAAATTAAATTCATGATGAATTTTCTGCTGCAGAAACTTGGATCCAAAAAGCGGCAAAATAAATCACTAAAGAGTAGAAAGTCTGAGAGAAACATGATCTGAACACAGTTTGGGTTTAATAAGCTGCTGTCAGGAACCAGGCAGGAAAGATAAAACCGATCAGTTTCACAAAAACCAGTTCTGCGGATCCAAGCTGGCACTGCACCGCAACAACAAACACCTTCACACTTTTAAACATTCCCATTTAATTTGTCTCTTTCTGCAACTCAGACCCACAACCTCTGCTGAAGAGTCTATGGAGGAAACCAAACAATAACTAAGCTAAGCTATTGTTTAGCTTGTATGGAGACTAAACATGGTTTCCATAGAAACTATAGTTTTGGAACAGAGGCCTTCCATACTCACAGACCTGGAACTCAGCAAATAGAAAGAAACCAGATATTTTTAACCAGATACTCATTTTACACTTGACAAATGATTTTGTCAAGCCAAAAGATTAACTATGACTCCTATGATGCGCGTGTGCATGCGTGTGTGTGTGTGTGTGTGCATGCATGTGTGTGTTCTTGTTTATACTGCATATGGAGGACTGTTTTCACCATATTCACCAACAAAGGGAGGACACTTGTGGAAAGGGGGACCTTTCTCCTGGTTGTCACTTTTTTGCAGCGTGGTGTGAGTCAAGTTCTGGTTCTGGTTAGCCAAAATATCTGGGTCAGGCATAAATGCAGTTACTAAAATGAATTAAACTCAATACAAAGTCCTCCATTTGTATACAAGTACAAAGACAATTATGTGAGATGGAAAAACCTTGCTGAAAAAAAAAAAGAATAAAAACTAGCTAATAAAGCAAAACTTTCTATTTAAGTTGCTCAGTAACTTAAACAGAAAAACTAAGTTAAAATTAGTTTTAAGAAGCTGAAGCTTCAGCAAACAGGAACCATGTTGGCTTCAGGCTGGCTGATGTTTCGAGGAAAGAATTGGTGGATTTATTACAGTAACAGTTCATGTTTTACACACAGAACATGAGATCCAGAAGCAGCAGGTCAGAATCCGCTTTAAATCTCTGAAAGTTTATAAATCATCGGCACTGAAGAGCTGACTCTGAAGCACAATATCCAAATGCTTCTGCAGAAGCCCTCGACTTGGAGCCAGGAGAACTTTTTATTTTGTGTTTTGGCTTCTTGGTCAACAAGGAAACAACAAATAAAATCTGAATTTTTTCAGACTAAAATTAGCCAAACTGAAAAGTTCTTCCTGTGTGATGTCACAGATGTGATTTATACCGTCAACAAGCTGCTGATGTTTAAACCTTCCTCTTTTTCATAATGATAAAGGTTTTATGGGGATTTTAATTTAAAGGAAAAAAATTCACCAGATTGGAGAGTCCAGCTGAAGTCTGCTTTCATCCAAACCCAACAAATCCAGATGTGAACGCCAACCGGACCGGAGACGTCTCCAGAAGCAGGAAGTGGACAACAGCGCAGGGCATTCTGGGTAAATACAACCTAAGCTAACATGCTAGCCTAGCACTAGCAGGAGATATAGCTTGTGATCTTTAGCCAAAGACTAAATAGAAATCCTTCAACCACTAAAATCTGACGCCTCCATTTGGATTTAGTTCTGGTCCAGGAGAACCAGAACTATAAGATGGTGTAGTTCTACTGGACCAGAGCTACACCATGTGCTCCATCCAGAGGTAAACAGCTTATATCAATGTTTCTCCCACTCTGGAAACAATCCCTTTAAATGTTAACCTAAGCGCTGTTTTCAGTTTACTGACATGTGGAACTATTTAATGTTTTATCTCTAACTTTGATTAAAAACCTCAAAGAAAGCAGAAAACTTTGGGTATCCTCCTGATCGTTCAGGGACTCAGCGGCTCAGGTAAACCGCTGCGCTCCGTGTCCGAACCGTGTTCCCAGCAGTTTTCCCTGCAGGCTGGGAGCAGCACTTCAGATGATGGGAACATATTCAGTTACACCCAAACCGCTGAAAAACATTTATGAAGAAATCATTAAAAGAGCAGGAGAGCAACGGCTCGTTTGACTTGTGTGGGAACGAGTTCTGACAGAAACCTCTGACTGCTGCCAAACTTCATTAAATCTGGCAGTTTTTAATGTTTTAGGCCTGAAAGTGGAGGAGTTGCGGATCATTACCTGATTATTAGATCATTAACAGATCCATGTCCATTAAAGCTCCCCTGAGCAGTGATATCTTCTACAGGCTGTTTGGATGATCCGACTAATTACTGACGATTACATTTATCCTGAAGGAAGAACATCTTAAATCATTGCTTGGAAGGGATTCAGATAGAAAAAACAATCCATCATTCAACTTCATGAAAGAGTGATCCAGCAGCTTCTACAGCCCACATCATCACCCCTCCACCACCATGCTGGACAGCAGAATGATTCATGACTCCAGATGGTTTGGAGATGACCTTATGACCTTCCAGTTTGTTGCTGTTTCTCTCACATGTCGACTGGAAAGGCTCTCAGAAAGCCAGAGTGACGCCACCAACCAGGAAGGCGTTCTGGATGTGGCTGATGTTTTATGGGTTATTCTGGATTAGAGGATTTAAGCTGAACTCTGTGTTTTCTCTGCGTGGATCAGCGGCTCGACTGAAGCTGGGTTAAAGTGGATCACAGTTTAAACTAACATAAAGCTTTAAATCTCACTGGAAGCAGCCTGCAGCGACTGATAGCAAAGAGATGATAAAGGTAAATCATTAAAGTTGGGACACTAATTAGCAATAAATGGTTCATATTTTCACCAGGTTATTCATTCATTCATAAATGTCAGTTTCAAACAAAAATATTTAGTTTAAGATTGCTAAAATATTTAGCTCTGAGGTATTTAATATTTGCTCAGCAAATTACATATTTAGCTCCAAATTATTAGTTTGATGCTAAGAATTTAGTTCAGAACCAAATATTTTGGCTTGCTAACTAAATATTTAGCTTTGAGCTAATTATTTAACTGTTGCAGCTCTTCTAACCAGCCGATCTGACTCCGATTAGCTGAAATGGCGCTGTCTATAACCTGGGAGGAGAGGGGTGGGCCAAGGAGGACTGAAGCATTTCATTGGATAAGCCCAAAGACTGTCACTAAAATCAGCTGATGGGCGAACACGGTTATTTTTATTTATTTTTTGTTAATTAATAATTTAAGCATGAGCTGTCCCACCTGTATGTGTCGGTCTAGATGAGGGGAGCCCAAAGTGGGTCCTGGAGGGCCGGCATCCTGGACGTTTCAGTTCTCTCCCTGGCGGTACCAACAACATTTTCAGAATGTCAGTGTTCTTCTTAGGCCTCTAACGAGCCATCATTTGATCCAGGTGCGTTAAATCAGGGCGAGAACTAAAACATGCAGGATGCTGGGCCTCCAGGACCCAGTTTGAGCTCCGCTGGTGTAGATGGTCAGTCCTCTCCTGGACAGAAGGACAAACTGAATAACACAAATTTATTTACAAATTTAATTACAGTCAGTGTTTGACTGTAACTTTTCAAACGTCGCTTTATGAAGTCGTAGATAAAAGCAGCAGAACTGACAGATCAGAACATCTTCAGAGATGTTTTAAAGCTGCACCTGTTCCACCTGGACCGACACCAAACCAGAAACTGAGCCGCTCCGTGGAGCAGAATAATCTCTCACAGTCTCTGGTCCTTTGTTTCTACCTGACAGGAGAACATCCAGCTGCTCCTCTGGTGTTTACAGAGGATTAATGCTGACTGAAGTGGCCCAACCAGAGGGTTAATCTTTAAATCACTCAGGCACACAGGTCACTCCTTTCTTTCGAGCTGCGCCTCCTCATTCCTGGAGTGGTTTGAGGTGAATGTTTTCCGTGTCTGAACTGGTTCTTGCCTTTCATGTGAAATGAAAGTTGGCATGTTCTGATTCTGGTAATTGTTGGCTCCTGCATGTCTCCGACACACCTAAGGGCAGGTGTCTCCTCCCTGTTAGATTCCAGCTCTCCATCCTCCTCCTGCAGAAGGCATCTAGAATATAAAACCCTGCTGCTCCCTTTGGTCTCCACTCTCTCCTCTGCAGCTGTTGCTCCAGCACCTCCTGAACATCCATCACCATGAATAGCTTTTCCTCCAAATCCCTGGGTGGTTTCATGTCCGGCGGCGGGTACGGTGGCCTCAGGATGTCCTCCGGCTCCTCTGCCATGTCCATGTACAGTGGCGGCCGCGGCGGCGGAGCCGGCGGTGGAGCCGGCGGTGGTGGAGCCACCAGCTACAGCTTTAGCTTCAGTGGTGGTGCCGGTGGTGGAGCGGGTGGTGGTGATAGCATGAACATCTCAGCCAACGAGAAGGCCACCATGCAGAACCTGAACGACCGCCTGGCCTCCTACCTGGAGAAGGTCCGCAGCCTGGAGGCGGCCAACGCCGAGCTGGAGAAGAAGATCAGGGAGTTCCTGGACAAGAAGACCTCGCCGTCCGCCAAGGACTACAGCGCCTACTATGTCACCATCGCAGATCTGCAGGGAAAGGTAGGATGAGTGATACTGAAACTAACCACTTGACTCCAGGTGAAGAAGGTGAAGATAAAGATCTTCATCTGATTTTGGGTTAAAACCTTGTGTAACTGGACCTTCTTGTCCCTCAGATCCAGAGAGCCACTGTAGACAACGGTGGGATCTACCTCGCCATCGATAACGCCAAGCTGGCCTCTGATGACTTCAGGATGAAGTAAGTCCACCGAGTTCAGGCTAAAACTGCTCTAACCAGGCCTCCAGCATCACATCTGTTCCTGCTTGATTTCTCTCCAAACTGGTCCAGAAACTCTCTGTCTTAACATCCCGTCCAGGTATGAGAACGAGATGAACATGCGTCAGTCGGTGGAGGCCGACATCGCCGGGCTCAAGAGGCTCCTGGACGAGCTGACGCTGTCCAGGTCTGACCTGGAGATGCAGATCGAAGGCCTAAAGGAGGAGCTGATCTTCCTGAAGAAGAACCATGAGGAGGTGAGGGGGCTTTGATGGAGCGAGTCTGAGAGACTGTGGACGGCTTCATGCAGCTGTAAATGGTGTCTGCAGGAGCTGCTGGCCGCCAGAACGCAGATGAGCGGCCAGGTGAACGTGGAGGTGGACGCAGCTCCAGGACAAGACCTGAACAAGATCATGGAGGAAATGAGGGAGCACTACGAGTCCGTCGCCGCCAAGAACCGCAAAGACCTGGACGCCTGGTTCCAAAACAAGGTGAGGAGTGTGTCAACATGCATTCCTCTTCTTCTGAGATTCTCTGACTCTGCAAGTAGCGCCACCATGAGGCTGATTCTACATTGCTCTTGATGATTTTCCTCCATACAGACAGAAGGGCTGAACAAAGAAGTCGCTGCCAACACAGAAACGATGCAGGTTTCCAGGTCAGAGCTCACAGAGCTCAAACGGACGCTGCAGGCCCTGGAGATCGAGCTGCAGTCACAACTCAGCATGGTGGGTGCAGCAGCTGGCAAGTATGATCAAACCAAGACAAATGTCAATTCAACCGTCTCCCTCCTGTCCCCAACAGAAAGCCGGGCTGGAAGGCACGCTGGCAGAAACCCAGAACCGCTACGCCATGCGACTGGCGGGCTTCCAGAACCAGGTATCGTCTCTGGAGGAGCAGCTGGTGCAGCTGAGGGCCGACCTGGAGCGGCAGAGACAGGAGTACCAGGTGCTGCTGGACATGAAGACCCGCCTGGAGATGGAGATCGCAGAATACCGCCGCCTGCTGGACGGAGAGGGAGGCAGCAGGTGAGACGTGTTCACCTGGAGGACGATCCTCCAATAACTGTCAGGAAATATCAGTAAAATCTGATCACCAGATAAATGCAGATTCCGTCCAGAAGATTCTGGAGAATCAGGAGGAAACAAAATAAACTCACTTTTACTTCATAAACGACCTAAAGAACACAGAGACACCAGCACGTCATCTGCATAAATGAACTGAACTGGAATCACTATTAGAACCAGTATTTTCTCCTAAAACACAGCCTGAACTCACTTCCGAGATTAAACCTTGCATTTCTACATTGTTTCGGATATTGTCTCAAATTTTTTAGTAACAATTTTTAATAAAGTTATATCTTTTGTTGATTTATTTGCTTCTGGGAGAAATTTTGTTTTTTTTAAGTAAAAAACATTACATTTCTCACATGAAATGTGAGTCAAATAAGAATCCTTGTATTGAAATAGAATTTTTTTTTTTAAATGTTGAATTTCTTTTTAAAATTATATAAAAATAGTCCTGCAAACCCAGTCAAGATTCTTCAATAATATATTTTTATTTTAAATGTTAATTTTTTTTCTCCACATTTTTTTGGAGTGGTCATAATTATGTAAAAATTGTTTTTAAAACTTGTCAAAAATGCTTTTTTATATTAAGATTTTTTTTTGTTTGGAATTTTATAATTAGAATTTCAAATGAAATATAAATTTCTCAACATTTTGTTTTGAATCTTTTGGATACATATTTGAAAAAAACCTAATTTATCTAAAATGAATTAAATATATTTCTCTGTGCTTAATGTTGAATTTGCAGCATCTCGTCCTCCAAGGCCTCCTCCACCTCGGCCTCCACCTCCGGCTCCTCCTCCACCACCACCACCACCAGGTATGTGGTTGTAGAGGAGGTGATGGTGGATGGAAAGGTGGTGAGCACCTCCACCCAGGATGCCAAGTGAGCCGGAGACAGCGCCCCCAGCGGCGGAAATGGAAACAACAACTAAAATCTGCTGAGGTGCTTTAACAATAAAATCAATTTTAAAAAATCCAGCTCCTTGTGTCTGTAATTCCTCTAATCACCACCAGGAGAAGAATCAGGATCACTTTGATTGTAAGAAAAATAAAATTTTATTAGTGATCAAATATTTTTTTAAAGGAGTTTCCTTAATAAGAAAATAAATTATTTTCCATTTTTCCCTTTCAGATTGATTATGTTTAACTTTAATTAAAATAAAATTATAGATGCATAAATTATGGAATAACTGTGTTTGTATGAAATGATGGCAGATTTAAGATCTTATTACAAGAAAAATATATGAACATGAATAACATGAAGACTCATATTATTCTAAAAGTTTCTTCAGACCAAAGAAACTTTGGTCTGAAAGTTTCTTTGTTCACAACAAATCCATAAAACATAATTTAGAAAAAAATCAACTTCAGTTTTAAAATGACCAAATCAAACAATTAGTGTTTGTTTCTGGGTCAGTCTGAATATTTTATAAAATGAATCATGGTTTAAAATTAACTCAAATAAAACTATAATAAATCACTTTTTATCTGTTTTAGTCTTTTTATGGTCAACAATTTAAATCATCACCAGCTTCCAAAGGGAGACCAACAGGTTTAATATAAAACAGATTAATGTCTAAAGATGTTTGGTAAGAATTTTACCAGGATTCAACCAAACTGACTGATATTCCAGAAATATCAGATTAAAAACAACATTCTGAAATTAAGAAACAATAGATTCCTGCAAACATCCATGAAGATCAACAAGATCAAATATCCTGATGTTAAAATATCACCAAAGATAATGTGGTATTTTAAATAAACAGCAAAACAAACACTAATATCCAAAGTGCTTCGTGTCAGCGTCAGATTTTACAGATTAAAGTGAAACCAGAGAAATCTGTCAGGTTTTAATCTATCGTCCATTTTGTTCTCGTCAGCGTTTATTCACAGTGAGGAGTGAATTTGTGAAGTTTCCAACTGGAACACTTGGTGAGGAGAACCTCCGTGTCAGGCCGACCCGGCCCGGTTCTGACTGCCAGCCTGCGGTTTGTTCTCCAAACAGGAGAAGTCCTGAAGCGACCATCCTGTCGGTTCGGCAGCGCTCAGGCTGAGGAACCTCCATCTCTGACATGTTTGCTTTAACGGAGGCCGCGCCCAGCAGCTCATAAAACGGGACCGGCTTCAGTCGGATCTGAAGCCGGTCCATGAAGCAGAGCAATCCTGACTCCACCTGGTGAAAACCTGAAGTTCAGCTTTAATTCAGCTGAAAATGAAAACTTCACCTGCAGGAAACCAGCAGCAAAATCCTCCAGTGTCCAGAACGTCTTTCAGTCAAACATCGTTTATTAGGGATGATTCATCTAGAAATCATTTTCTATAAGATTTGATTTGATCTAAAATGCGTCTGTTCGACTCCCAGGTGTCAGGAGGAAAAGATCCAAGATCCATTTTGATCTACCAGGTCAGTTGGTAGATCAACTCTGGTGTGTCAAATGAAAGTAATGTTGATTTAATTGATCGTTGCCACTGGAGACATGCAGCCTTCACCAGCCAGCTGTGAAACATCCAAACAGGAACCGGACCATACCAGAACCTCCAGAGCTGAGTGAACCTGGGCTGCTGGACTCATGGACTGGGTCAGAACTCTGAAGAACTGCTTCACACGAAGACAATAAGTTACTGAATATTTCCTTGCACCAGTGGAGGGAGTGAACTGGTCCATCGGTCGGTCCGGAGGGGCTGAAACCTCCAGACGTCTCTCAAAGCCAAAACTTCCTCCAGCTGCACAGAAACAAAACTGAACTTATTGTTTTTGCTCCTCAACAGGAGAGATCTAAACTCCAGGCCCTGAGGCCAAATCTGATCCACCATAACCTTTTACCCGTCTAGAAAATAATGTTTAGGCCCAAAATCTATGTGTTGTGATGACCTCTGACCTGATCCTTCAGAGCCACATAAAGATGAAGTCGTCATTCTGTCACCTGAAGAACATTTCCAGGCTTAAAGGACGAAATGAAACTCGTGGATTTATCGTTAGTGGCACTGATCAAATCCGTCAGACAGGTGATCCAGAACCCTGCTGCTCACAGCCCAGTTCTACGGTACCGCCACCAACTCCAACCGACCCGCCCAGTGGCTGTCGCCGGTTCATCACACTTTTGCTCTAAAGCAGATGTTGCTGCACCACAGATTCTGACAGACCCGATTCTGAGCCGCGGTCCAGGAATGTTTATTGGCTGGAGGAAAGTGTCCTAACCTCTACAGGTGGAAGAAATGCTATAGCTACTGGAAGGAGCTGGGAACCAGTTTAATGAGGTCAGCAGGGGTGTGGTAGGAACCTTTGTTCAACCAGTTTGAGTTTTCACTGCCTGCAGGCAACAGAGCGACACAAAGAGGCCAAATGGGGCGTAATTCAAGGCTGAGTGAATCCCTGAGGATCTGCAGACGATGCTGATCTGATCCGTCTGTCGAGGTTAGCAGCAAAAAACATCCAAACTTCAGATGGGCTTTTTTCATTGTGGTGGCAGCATCTGTTCCTAAACCAAGACTGACCTCATATCGCTGCGAAAGCCAATAAGAAACATCCACCTGGCTGCCCTGGCCTCAACCAACAGGACCCACCGATCCATAAACTGGCCTCCTGCTGTGCTTAACATAGAGGAAGTTGCTGAATATTTCACCTCCACGTTCACCTCCAAATTGTACATAGGCTCGGCTGTGCTGGTTGTTGGGAGACTGAAAAACGTTTTCAGTTGTTCAGGCTCTAAAATCCTAAAAATATCAGACTGTCTCCTCCCATCAAAAGGACAGCAGCACCTCAGAGTTAAAGTCTTGCTTTATAGCAGTCGTTGTTGAAAACTCCTGAGGCTGAAGAGTTCAGAACCAACCAGACACAAACCCTGATTCTGGATTTTTACGTGCCAGATTCACATAAGAATCAAAGCTCTGTGTTGGGTTAAAGTGACAGAGCCTCGTTCAGCGGCACATTAACATGAGAGGCAGCAGCTGTGACCTGACCTGCTCTGGTCAACAGGACTCCATGAAAACTGGCTTCTGTCCCTCAGGAGAGGCTTTTTGTGTCCTGAAAACAAAGACGGGATGATCCGGCCGTCTGTTCTCTAGACATCAGAAATGTCAAGTTAGCTTCTGTATCCGTACCCGACACATGCAGGAGTTTCTGTCATCTTCAGATTTAGGCCAAAATATTGACACATCAACACAGACGCCTGCAGAATAAACCAACCTGGTTCTTCCTGCTCATCGTCTCCAGTCACCATCCTGGAACTGGAGCAAAAACACCAAACCACATTTAGCACGTCTGTATTCTCTGCATCTGTTTCTGTTTTGTTTTGCTCAGAAGGAGAGAATTTAAAGTTTACTCATGATTTCTGTGATCCAGACTCAGAGGCTGGAATCTGAGCTGTAAAGCACGGCGGTGGAGGGGGCATGGTGATGCCATGGAACTTTACTGTTTCACAGCCAGAGGAAATTTTTTACAACCGATTCCTCTGATGACAATGAGGATGAGATGAAACCTGCAAATATTTGCATTTCAAATATTTGGCTGGGAAACATGTGACTGACATGGAAATGAGGCGACAAAGGAACCTTTCTGATCAGGAAACATGGAGGCTGTGACTCCAGATGGACCAAACATCAACCTTCTGCCTCTCTGGAGAGTTCTGGTTCTGGTTCTGGTTCTGTGCTGGTTTTGGAGGCTCAGTTTCATCAGAGCAAACAAAAGCAGTTTCATTGTCTGGTTGCACAATAAGAGAACAGAGGTGGGTGGAGGATGTGTGCAGACCTGCAGGCCCCAAAGCAGCAGAGCAGGCGCGTCGGGACACGATGCTGGATCCGGATGGGGGTCCAGGTCTGATAAGAACCGGTTCTGGTTCTGGAAGACATCCCTCACACCCTGCAGCTGATTTTATTTCACATTCCTGCTGCAGTTTGTCACCGTCCTGCGGCTGCAGTGGGTGGGTGGGGGTGTTTCCTGAACCCCTCCCCCTGCAGCATAAAGGCGGCTCGCCCCGACGCCGCTGCATTCTCCTCTCCTCCACCCAGAGCAGCAGAACTCCTCCAGCATGGCCACCATCTATTCCACCCGCTCCTCCTCCTACTCCAGCGGGGGCCGCCTGGGCTCCATGAGGGCCGGCAGCGTCTACGGCGGCGCCGGCGGCTCCGGGGTCCGGATCTCCAGCAGCACCGCCTCCAGAAGCTTCGCCTCTGGTGGAGGTGCGGGCTTCGCCTCTGGTGGAGGTGCGGGCTTCGCCTCTGGTGGAGGCGGCGCAGGCTTCGCTGCAGGCGGGGGCTTCAACCTGTCCGACGGCCTGGACATCTCCGACAACAAGAAGGCGGCCATGCAGAACCTGAACGACCGCCTGGCCTCCTACCTGGAGAAGGTCCGCAGCCTGGAGGCGGCCAACGCCGACCTGGAGAAGAAGATCCGGGAGTTCCTGGACAAGAAGGCCCAACCTGTCAGCCAGGATTACTCCAGGTTCTACTCCATCATCAGCGACCTGCAGACCCAGGTGAGTCCAGGTTCTGGTTTTAGGTCAGGGCAGAGAAACTGACGATGCTCCATTGTTAGAACACAAAGCCTGAAATCCTGCCAGCCTGGGCCACGCCCGCTGCAGGATCCTCTTCCTGCTGGAGGAAACTGGAGCGACCACGCCCAGAACCACCAGAACCTGCCGGGCCTCGCTCCTCACCTTAACCTGCATCATCTGACTCTCATTTCCATGTTTGCACCAGTAATCAGGCTCAGAAAGCTGCTTTACACCATGTCTGTCCTTCTCTCAGATCATTGATGCCACCCGGGTGAACGGCTCTCTGCACCTCTCCATCGACAACGCCAAGCTGGCCACCGATGACTTCAGGGTGAAGTGAGTCCACAAACTGCAGCCTGACGGTGGAAACACAGCTGATCGGCTCCTAACCCTGTTTCTGCTGCAGGTACGAGAACGAGCTGGCCATGCGGCAGTCGGTGGAGGCCGACATCGCCGGGTTGAAGAGGCTCCTGGACGAGCTGACGCTGGCCAGGTCCGACCTGGAGATGCAGATCGAGTCTCTGAGGGAGGAGCTGATCTACCTGAAGAAGAACCACGAGGAGGTGAGCCGAGCCAACGGTCCGGCTGCGAGGCGGAACCAAGCTTCGGGCTAAATCATGTCATTCCTGCAGGACCTGCTGAACATGAGGTCACAGGTGGGCGGGCAGGTCAACGTGGAGGTGGAAGCCGCGCAGCAGCCGGATCTGACCGCCATGATGGAGGAAATCAGAGAACACTATGAGGGCGTCGCCGCCAAGAACCGCAAAGACCTGGACAACTGGTTCCAGGCCAAGGTGAGGCTGAAGCATCAGTTCTGCTAAAACCACAGGAAGTCCAGGAAACGGTTCCCCTACGGAGGTCCATAAGGGCCACAATGAAAAATTATGTTTAACAATCAGAATTGATAGAAAATGAAAAAATATCTGAAGTTATCAAGAGTGAAATTAAGGAAATACATAAATAATACAATTTAGTATTTAATTATTGCATTGAATAATTAATAAAATAATCATGAATGTAAGCATAAGAACTTAAAATATAATTATTTTAGTAATTAACTGAATTGATTAATCACATAATAATTATATTATTCATATTTATTATATCAATGTAATATAATTATTATTTCCTTACCTCCATTATATAATCATGTTTACTGTTTAATTATGTAATATAACTATTAAATAATCATATTACTGATTTAAATAATAATATGATCATGATAAAAAATAATAAAATAACTAAATGAAAATAATGAATATAATAAATGTGTCATTATACTGAATAATAATCAGGCGGTTATCTTGGTCGGCGTGTTGGCCCCGCCCACAATGGGCTTGGCTCACAATGGAATCATATTGTTACTTTTTAAAATATATAATATTTAAATATAAAATATTTACTACACTTAACCCATTTTAAGACATCTTAAAAAGTAGATGCCTTTAATTAATTTATTAGGTTGTGACACCTTTGGTCTTCTATACTTTTGTGACGTTTATGTCACCATCTAGAGGCAGCAGATGGAACTGCATTTAAATGCTTGAAGTTTAAACTCCTAAATAAAAACAAAAAACATTTTTTACATGCCAGAGAGAAAAACCTTAGTGATGACAGCAGAGTGTCATCTGCATAAATGCTGATTTTCTGTTTTCTGTTTTCAGTCTGAGGAGCTTCAGAAAGAAACCGCCGTCAGCACAGAAACGCTCCAAACGTCTCGCTCTGAGATCTCAGATGTCAAGCGGACGCTGCAAAACCTGGAGATCGAGCTGCAGTCTCAACTCAGCATGGTGAGTCTCTGAAAGCTCCTCAACTCTTCTTCTACTGCCGTGCTTTCTCTAACGTTGCTCTCACTCCTGCAGAAAGCATCTCTGGAGGCAACGCTGGTGGAAACGCAGAGCAGGTACAGCAACATGCTGGGCGGCTACCAGATCCAGGTGACGTCTCTGGAGGAGCAGCTGATGCAGCTGAAGGCCGACCTGGAGCGGCAGAGACAGGAGTACCAGATGCTGCTGGACATGAAGACCCGCCTGGAGATGGAGATCGCAGAATACCGCCGCCTGCTGGACGGAGAGGGAGGCAGCAGGTGAGACAGAAATCTTACCCAGTATCTTTGGTCTAGTTTCTTGTGAAAATATGTTTGTACTCATGAAATAAGACAAAATTAACTTACAAGTAACTTTTCAGCAAAATACAGGAGTAAATAATTCCTTAATATTGATGAGAAGTTTTAGATCCATTGGCTGATTATTTCACTTTGTTACAAAACATTTTTCCATGTTAAAAGTGAAGTTTACAAAGACATTTGCACTAGAAACTAGAAAAATACTTGGCAGGACTTTGTGTTTTTGCAGTGAACTCTTCCAGCACCAGACAGTCCAGATTAGTCTAACCCTTCCTCCTCTTCCTCAGCTCCTCTTCCTCCTCGTCTACAAAGACGATGACAACCAAGAAGGTGGTGATCGTCACCAAGGAGACGTCAGAGAACGGAGAGGTCATCACCGAATCCCAGGAATACTCGTGAGATGTTGAACAGCCGCTGTTCTCTCCAATAAAACTCTACTGATCAACATCTGTGTCTCCTCTGGTTCTGTTGGTTCTGCTGAAGTCCAGAACCGGCTGGTTTGGGTTTGGATCAATGTTCCAACATTGGTTCAGATCTAGAATAACAGAAAGTGATCCTGAACACGAGATAAACCCAACCTGAAGGTCAGTCAGGCTGAGGTCAGGACTTTGACTAGACCAATGTTTGGCCCAAGCTTCAGCTCTAAGGACAGAAGGTTTATTCAATGGCTGTAAAACAAGTCCATATCATCAACCCTCCACTGCCGTGCTTCACAGCAGGAGGTAATGAACTAATGAACCTCGATGAGCCAAACACGGAGGCACCTGGTGAAGGTCCGGTTAGACAACGGATCCAGGTGTTAAAACTGAGATCAAACAGAACAAAATGAGGAGTAAATAATAAACAAACTGTCATGGCGGGTTTTAAAAGGTGAGATCCACAAACAGGTGATCAGAGAAAAGAGAAACTTCTAAAAAATGTAACAAACAGGAAAAGTTCAGGTAAACAGAGGAACCAGAGAAAAGTAAAATCTAAACAAGTAAAGAAACATCTGAGCAAAGAAGAACCCAATAACAAAAAATTAGTTCAAAAATGAACTAAAACCAACTAGGGTTCCGACACAAGTTAAAAAGAATTGATCAAATTGATTGATTTCATTAAAAATATCTGTAATAAATGTTAATGAGCAAAAAAATATGATAAGTGACTTAAATTGAAGTTAAATATTCCCTGGTTTGATCTGAAGGCCGGAGGGATCTGGACCCACCTCAAGGCCGTTCTGTTCACTCCGCTTTAACTCCAGTCCATCTGCCTAGTCAAAGTACGGCCATTTGGAGAGGTGTGAATGCTAACTGACCTCTGACCTCTGGTCCTCCAAACCTCATCTGGGTTTGGTTGAAGTGAACTCTGGTTCACTTGAATGTGAACACCAAGCGGACCAGAGAGCGCTCCAAAAGCAGGAAGTGGACTAAAGCGCAGGGCATTCTGGGTAAATACAACCAAAGCTAACATGCTAGCCTAGCGCTAGCAGCAGAAATGGCTCCTGGTTTTCAGCCAAAGACTAAAGAGAAATCCTCCATCTTGTTTCCATCTGGTGAAGAAGGAAGTTGCTCTCAGAGTCTTCAGAGGTTTTTTTGTCATTTCCTTCAGTGGTTCTTGGTGCAGCGCCCCCACAGGCCAGGAGGGGAACAGGCTGGTTTGGGTCAGACAGGGAACTGTAATCGAACCGAATCCACCCAACTAATGGTGGGAAACGGCCTCTGTCCCTCAAGGTCTGGAAATACAGACTCCAGATTTAATGTAAGTTAGATCTTTACCAGCTCTGCGTGGATCTGCAGGTTTCCTTCCCAGAGTTTCCCTGCAGCTTCTCCACTTTCTGGGCTCAAGGTTCAGGTTTCAGTCTTCTTCCTTTCATGACCCAGATGGAATCATCCAGACGTCCGGCCTTCAAATTAGAGACATTCTGTTTAAACAGAGCATCTTGTTTCTGGAGAGAAGAGGCTTTCATTCACACTGGTCCATAGCCATGACCTTTAACCTTTAGCTGAGGCCTGTAGGGCTCTGGGGTTTCTGCTCATTCCTCCGACGTCGGGCTGAATCTGCTCCTGGGATGTTTTCCTCTGGAGGACCCAGAACCGCTGTCGGCCATTTTGATGCCATAAGCATAAATGTTTTTAAGGTAAATATTATTTTTGATAATATTTAACTTATTAACTATTAACAAGTTAAATATTATTTTTGATCAGCTTCCTGAAGCGTTACAGATGGAGCCGGCTGAACATGGCATTTTTCCTCATGCTTTTATTTTGTCATATTTTTCATTTCTTCATATCAGCATTTTGTTGCTTCTGCACTGAAATGGAAAATAACATTTTGCTATAACGTCACAGGGGAGCCTGGAGGAAATGAATGTATTTCTGGAGCTTTTTGTATTGATTGGCCGGTTTTATTGAAATGATTCACACATTTTTATAAAGTCTGCAGGAATGGGCCTAAAACTGAAAACATTTTTATGAGCCTGATTTATGATGTCAAGATGTTCATTTCTCTCTGCTTTAAGATAAACTTCAGACCCTTCAGCGGTGTCGCCCTCTAGCGGTCGGTTCTTGTAAAGACAGTTAAAGGACGTCAGCCTTCAGATCCGTGAAAAAAAACCCGATTTCCTTAAAATTGATATTCCATCAGGTTCTGAATCTGAATGATTTGCTTTTTATATATTTGACCAGATGAAGTGATTTCAGCCTCAGTTCTGTGTTTTCCTGTAAATCTGAGGTCCAGAGGCGGAGAACAGAAATATAAAGCTATTTTCTCTGGCATTCTTCCCAATAAAAACAGCTGTTTATTTATGATTTTTAATAAAGTAAAACATTAATATGAATAATATCCGAGCAGCTCAATAATAAAGCAATATAAAAACAACTAATATGGGTTCTTAGAAATTATTAAAAACAAAGTTCTTATATAATAAACATTTAGTTTTTCTTTTCTTCTTATCTGCCCTGTCTGGAGGCTCTTCAGCTTCTAACTGCCCTTGCCTCCAACATGCAGTACCTCCAGACGGCCACAGGAGGGCAGCCAACTGCAGGAATAGGGTTAGGGTTGAGTTAGCTTTTTTTTCCTTACCTTTTTCACTCTGATGAAGCGGCAGCTTGGTTTTTGGTTCTTGGTTTTTGGTTGCTGGTTTTTGGTTCTTGGTTTTTGGTTCCTGGTTTTTGGTTCTTGGTTTTTGGTTGCTGGTTTTTGGTTCTTGGTTTTTGGTTCCTGGTTTTTGGTTCCTGGTTTTTGGTTCTTGGTTTTTGGTTGCTGGTTTTTGGTTCTTGGTTTTTGGTTCCTGGTTTTTGGTTCTTGGTTTTTGGTTGCTGGTTTTTGGTTCCTGGTTTTTGGTTCTTGGTTTTTGGTTCTTGGTTTTTGGTTCTTGGTTTTTGGTTCCTGGTTTTTGGTTCCTGGTTTTTGGTTCCTGGTTTTTGGTTCCTGGTTTTTGGTGTTTGGTTCTTGGTTCAGTTTTGCGGTTCTACTTCAGGCAGGTTCAGGGTGTAGCACCAAGACTTGATCCAAACGTGGAGAAGAACCAAGGTGGTGCTGTGGCCTAGTCAAAGGCCAGACTTATGTGATGTAAATACCTCAAGGAAGACAAATAAGTTTGGAGACAAAAGTGGAGCAGAAATCCAGCAGAACGCGACGGACTGAGGAAAGGAAGAAGAACCTTTAACGACGACGTTCTGCAGCTCCGCCGCCTCCTGAGCGAGTTCTGCTGTCAGCTCCTCCTCTTCCTCAGTCCAGCAGGAAACCGCCTGCAGGCCGAGCAGAGGAACCCGGCCCAGTCCACGTTCACATCGCAGATGAATCGATCAACGTTAGACACAGTGACTCACCACCAGGGGGCGTGTCTGAGTGAGTGCAGAACCGGGGCTGGACGACAGCTGGACCGTTGCAGCCAGTAGGAAAACTCAACTTCTGTCCCACCATTCATCCCAAAGAGGGCGGCACTGAGACGGTTTTAGGTGAAATATTGCAGAATTAAACCTATAAAATGTCACATTTAGCACAACAACAAGACAGGAGCCATTTAAAGGTTTCATCTGCAGAGGGATGTTGAGCCGGATCAAGTCGCTCTTCATCAGAAATGTTTTTCAGAGTTTCTGCTGCTTCAGGTTGTTTCCGCCGGTGTTTTCTCAGCCTCTCCAGTTATCTGAGTTGTAACAGTAGCTGCAGTGGGAGAACCCCGATGAACCAGAACCTGTTATTATGTAGAACAAGCAGAACCCGACGGTCCAAACACCAACATTTTGGACGAGGGGAGAAGCTGAACTTTGGTCCTGATTAAACTTCCACTAAAGGCCATAAAGTCCCACAATCAGCCAGGCTGTCGCCGTGGTGACTGGACTGTCACCATGGAAACGCCTCCCTGCAGGGATTTGTGCCGTTCCGGTGCAGATGCCGCCCTGAAGGTTGGCATCAATCAACGCTCTGACGGCTGTGCTGACGGCAGGGAAACATGGAGATCTGAGATGAGATCTCTAGGTGGGTGACGGGTCGGCGGCAGAAACGCTGCAGGTGACGATTCAAGGTCCGATTGGACCATCCGGCTCCCTGTAGACACTCAGCTTTTGATCCAAAGATGAATAAAAGCAGATTAAACATTCTCCGCTTTGCTCCAAGTCGCCCTGACATGAAACATGTCTTCTCACTGATGTCTTTGTGTTGTTGTAAGTTTACCGCTCTGGTTAGAGGCCAAACCTTTTCATGCTTTAGATGGAAAATTAATTCCAGTCAGAAAAGTTAATCCTTCATCCCAGGATCCGTGAACGACGGGTTGAAGCAGGAATGTTTCCACCTGCCGCAGCAGGAATGATGGACCTGCTGCTGAAGGAGTTCAAGGAGAAAATAACTCCTGCTATGCAGAACCAACGCTGAACATCCAGTCAGAGCTAATGCTACCCTGTCCCTCCTCCTGAGGAGCAAGCATGTGGCCACAGTGGGAAGGAACAACTGGGGAACCGGGATCAACTCGCCAGAATCCTCAGACCAGCCCTGAAGAACTGAAGAACTCAGGGTCCGTTTTGAGGTGGGTCCAACAGAACCCAAGGTCCAAACGTTGCCTTGGTTCCCCAGTTAGGAGTCGGCCCGGTTCGCCGCTGCTCCTTCCACGAACTCCTGACTGGATGTGGAGTTTCCTTCCTGGACCCGTCATCTCCATGTTCCGACCTCAGATAAGCAGAGAGCATCAGGTCAGAGGTCACCTCACCAGACCGGGTTCTTCCTGTTCTGAACTGGGAGGTCAGGATGAGCGAGAGACAATCAGGGAGGATCTTGGTCCTGGAGGTCATCTCTCCATCTGTTCCTGTGGATCCAACCTAAAGTGTGCTGGTGTTTGTTTGACCTCAGGCTGCAGAACCCAGAACCTCCAGGTCCATACCTGCAGAGTCCGGCCCGGTTCTGCTCAGCAGAGGGAAGGAAACTCTGACTTTACTGGTCCTCAGGACCTGCATCCTGATTCATGGTCTGTAACGGACCTGGACCGAGGTTCTCCAGAGACGGAGGAACTGCGCCGCGCCTCCACCCGGACCTCCAGGCTAAACGCTGTCATTCCTCAGAACCGGCTGATGTTCCCGACGCTGAAGCGTCTAATTTGCACCTCAGCGAAGCGCCTGCAGGTGGGGATTTTGTCAGAACAGGTCTGGGTAAAGGTCAGCTCCACGCCCAGAGCCTCGCATTCCTGCAGCCTCGCCTCCCG
This sequence comes from Poeciliopsis retropinna, assembly GCA_010277075.1. Taxonomy (NCBI): domain Eukaryota; kingdom Metazoa; phylum Chordata; class Actinopteri; order Cyprinodontiformes; family Poeciliidae; genus Poeciliopsis; species Poeciliopsis retropinna. Next base: position 625,274 of record VMRM01000035.1, on the reverse strand, counting down.
CAGGAGCTTTAAAAGCCGCGCCGCCGTCTCCGCTCCTCACTCTCCTCTCAGAGACGCAGCATCCGTCATGTCTGCCACCTTCATCTCCCGCTCCATCCGCTCCTCCGCCGGCTCCAGCGGCTCCATGAGGGGCTTTGGAGGAGGAGGAGGAGGAGGAGGAGGGTTCTCCTCCTTGAGGGCCGGCAGCGTGTATGGAGGAGCTGGAGGCTTTGGGGTCCGCATCTCCTCCGTCTCCTCCTCCCTGGGTGGAGGTGGAGGAGGTGGAGGTTTCTCCTTCAGCGCCTCCAGTATGGAGGACAGCCTGGTGGGCAACGAGAAGTTCACCATGCAGAACCTGAACGACCGGCTGGCCTCCTACCTGGAGAAGGTGCGCAAGCTGGAGGCGGCCAACGCCGAGCTGGAGCAGAAGATCTGCGGCTTTGTGGACAGCAAGGTGGGGCCCTCCACCCGGGACAACAGCGGCTTCTTCACCTCCATCACTGAGATCACAGAGAAGGTGAGGAGAACATGAGATGTGGAGCTCCAGGTTCTTCCACTGATCTGAAGCTACGAATCTGGGACTCATCCTGACGCTTCATCTCTTCTTCTCTGGAGTTTTTCCTCCTCCAGATCTTCTCCAGACTCTGATCTTCCAGGGTTTTAATTTGGTTTTCTTTGCCTTTCTTCTTCTGGTTCTCTGTCCTGAAGTTATGATTCCTGGACCTGGAAGTCTGACTAGAAATCTAGCAGCTTTCTCCAGGTTTTCCTTCTTTATGGACTTTTAGGATTGATAGATATCAGTTGGTTACCAGTAACACCTTGCTAAGGTCAACCAGTTCAGCTCATTAAGGTCAGTAGCAACATGCTGAGATCAGTAAAACCTCGTTATAAGTCTTCCACCTTGTGAAGGTCAGTTTGTTAAGGCCTTACAAATTGTTCTGGTCAGCAAAATTCATCAGGATCAGTAGAATCAGAGTTTATAAATCAGCTTCAGTGTCTCAGTGAATCCAGATTCCTGGGCTTTCCTTCCAGCTTTAGTTTCAGGATAAAACTCTGCCGTCCCGGTGAAGCTCCAGTCTGTCTCCATCACAGCTCACCTGCTGCCTCACCTGTTCACCTCAGGCTTCCTGTGTGCAGATCCAAGAGGCCCTCCGAGTGAACGGAGCCGTCCACCTGAGCCTGGACAACGCCCGCCTGGCCGCAGACGACTTCAGGACCAAGTGAGTCCTCCGTCCGCCCGCCCAGGCGTGTGCCGAGCGGAACGCCTCATCTGTCCCCGCGTCTCCTCAGGTACGAGAACGAGCTGGCCATGCGGCAGTCGGTGGAGGCCGACATCGCCGGGCTGCGGCGGCTGCTGGACGAGCTGACGCTGTCCAAGTCCGACCTGGAGATGCAGATCGAGAGTCTGAGGGAGGAGCTGATCTACCTGAAGAAGAACCACGAGGAGGTGAGCAAGACGGCGTCCGGGTTGTGTGATGATGTCGCTGTGTGATGATGTCGCTGTGATGATGTCACTGTGTGATGATGTCGCTGTGTGATGATGTCGCTGTGTGATGATGTCGCTGTGTGATGATGTCGCTGTGTGATGATGTCGCTGTGTGATGATGTCACTGTGTGTGCGTGCAGGAGCTGGTGTCCACGCGCTCCCAGATGAGCGGCCAGGTCCACGTGGAGGTGGACGCGGCGCCGGCTCAGGACCTCACCAAGGTGATGGAGGAGATCCGGGAGCATTACGAGTCGGTCGCCGCCAAGAACCAGAGAGACCTGGAGGCCTGGTTTCAGACCAAGGTGAGCCGCATGACCTCACTTCCTGTCCGCTCCTTCAAACTCAGTATAAATACAGATGCTTATAACAAAGGGACGACCTTTATCCAGTCCTCACGTTTTCTGTATCTCCAAGGTCAGAGGTTTGGTGTGGACTCGGTTCTGGTTCTGGTTAAGAATAAAAGCAGTTACTAAAAAGCATGGAAATCAATACAAAGTCCTCCATTTGTGTGTGTGTGTGTGTGTGTGTGTGTGTGTGTGTGTGTGTGTGTGGGTGTGTGGGTGTGTGCGCGTGTGTGTGTGGGTGCAGACAGAGACTCTGAACAAGGAGGTGGTCTCTCAGTCGGTGACGCTGCAAGAGTCCAGGAGCGAAGTGACAGAGGTCAAAAGGTCGCTGCAGTCTCTGGAGATCGAGTTGCAGACAATGCTGGGCATGGTGAGTACACACACACTCTGACACACACACTCTGACACACACACTCTGACACACACACTCTGACACACACACTCTGACACACACACTCTGATAAACTTTAACACACAGCTGCTATCGCTGCAGCTAATGATTATTTTAGTAATTGATTATTGTTGATTACTCAAAACTTTTTTATGAATAAATTAATAATTCATAACATTTTATTGCCTAAAAGTCACCAAGCATTCCCTTAGTGGACATCAACATGAGAAAAGCCTTTCTGATCATCAATACAGTAGAGTTGATCTGCTGATTAATTATTGATTAACAACTGGATGTAAAAGGTGATCAATAGATTTTATTACAGAAAATAAATCAAGTTAAAACTGATTTATAGGATTTTATCTTAAATGCTAAATGTTGATGGTTGTAGCTTCTTTAGCAAACTGTTTTATGCTCCAGTTAAGGATTAATCGATTAAACTGATCTGATTAACTTCATGCAACTTCTCCTGACAGGCGGGAAAACTTTTTAACTCTTTGGTTTTTAAATGAACGGAGTAAAAAAAACCAAGTTCTTCTTCTGTGGTTTGTGCGCAGAAAGCGTCTCTGGAGGCGACCCTGGCTGAGACCCAGAGCCGATACTCGCTGCAGCTGTCCGGCTACCAGATGCAGGTGAGACCGGTTCGGTTCTGCTTCACCTGTGATGCTGTGAAAGTGGGAGGAGCTACAGCCTCACCTGTGCCGTGTGCAGGTATCGTCTCTGGAGGAGCAGCTGGTTCAGCTGAGGGCCGACATGGAGCGGCAGGGACAGGAGTACCAGGTGCTGCTGGACCTGAAGACCCGACTGGAGATGGAGATCGCAGAATACCGCCGCCTGCTGGACGGAGAGGGAGGCGCAGGTGAGCCACGTTCACCTGGAGGACAAGTCTACAGGTGAACAGGCTCCACCTGATCTGTGCTCTGATTGGTCCGTAGCTCCTCCTCCTCGACGCGGCGCGTGGTGACCGTGGTGGAGGAAATCGTCAACGGGAAGCTGGTCTCCTCCTCATCTTCATCCACCTCTTCCTCAGTGACTCACTGAAGCAGCCAATCAGCTTCCTCCCTGCTCACTCACCTGAGAATAAACAGAGTCCGCCTCAGCGCCGCGTGCCCGTCTGCATTTCTCCTCCAGAACCTCACCGAGTTCGGTCCGGTCAGAACCGGGCCTGCAGGCTGCTGCTGTTCAGAACCAGAACCAGTAAAAAAACAGTGAAAGAAGTTCTGGTTCTGGCTGCAGATGTAAACTAACTGGAGGTTCTGATCACAGGAAAAGTTCCACATAATAATATTAAAACTGCAGTCAGTAACTTTTATTTAACATGTATTTATTTTTTCATACAGGATACAGAGAAATATCAGACATTATTATTATATTATTATTATTATTATTATTATTATTAAATAAATTCTAACAGAAATATGAAAATCAGAATTAAGAAAAGATCCCAGCAGCTGGAGGACAAACAACGCCTGGTCAGAACTGGGTCAGAACTGGGTCAGAACTGGGTCAGGATTTGGTTCCAGTTCAGTTTAAATGAACTAAACTCCAAACTGTCACAAGCAGAGGAAACCTGAGTGAAGTTCCTTCTTCAAATCAGACAAAATTGGTGTCAAACGTTTGTGCAGCAAAAATATTTGTTTCTGCTGCTTTGGCTTTGAAGATATTAATGAAAGGTTAAAGGTCAAAAGATCAACCAGCCCCCCCATTTTTATGAAATCAGACAAAATTGGTATCAAACGTTTGCACAAACGTAGTCGAGTTAAGTGATACCAATTTCGTCTGATTTAAAGTGTGGGGTGGTAACTTCACTCAGGAGGCTGGTATTGGTTCTGGTCCAGAAGGAGACGCAGGAGGAAATGGAGGGAATTCAGATTTATAATTATCCATCATGGCCACCAGGGGGCAGCAGCGGCCAGTTTTACTTCAATCCACCGATTCAAACTGTGGATTAGCATGCTACTGCTAACTACTATGCTACTGCTAACCACTATGCTACTGCTAACCACTATGCTACTGCTAACCGGTTTATTCTGAAAGAACCACGACTTTATTTCTGTTTAGTTTTTAACAGATCATCTAAATTCCTTCTCAGTTTAGAGCCACATGTTTCTCCAGGTTCCAGAGTTAAAGGTTTAATGAGCAGAACCAGAACCAGAACCCACCAGGTCCAACACAACTAGGTAAAGAGTTTCTGATGGTCCAGTGACAGGCATGAGCCCAAACTGGACCAAACTGATCTATTATCTGTTCTTATGAGTTCAATATGTGTTAAAATGATGAACCCGTCCTCACACGGGTCCTTCAGAACCAGCAGGTTAAACCCAAAGCCCATAGAGAGTCAACAGAGTTTGATGGTTCTGGTTCACAACAAATGAAAACTTAAATGCTACTTCCTCACAAAGTTAGAGAATTACATCAGACTGATCAGAAACATTTGTTTTACTACAGAAATGTTCTGGTTGGTTCTGATCATGTTCTGGTTGGTCGACCCAATCGTAATAAAGATCCTGACCCGGTTGTCCAACAGACTCGCTCTCCAAGCAGAAAAAGCCATAAAAGGTCATTTCTAAAGAAGCTGCTTGTTCACAGAGAGCTTTATCAATGGAAAGTTGAGTGGAAGGACAAAGTGCGGGGCGGGGCAGGGCGGATCACAGACCTGGAAAAAACCCAGAAGTCCCGCTTGTTGAATTTCTGTTGTCCTTATTTGTGTTGTCATGACAACTGCAATGCCACTGTGAGGGTCTGGAGCAGCTCATGCTGGTTCTGTCACCAGATCGTAATTCTGGAACCTCATCAGCAAATTCAGCTGCAATCTGAATGAGATGATGAGATGCAACTTGTTTCCACCAAGCGGGTCGGAGCGGTTCTGGACACCATTTTGAAACATTTAGGAGAGTTTCCACCACCAGCCGGACTGTCGCTGGGCGGGTTAAACCCAAACACGGCGGCAAACTGGTACGATGACCAGTCACAAGACAGACCAGCGTGAAAAACATGTTTCTGTTTTCCAATCAATGGATAGAAAAATCTCCACCCTAACTGGACCGATTGACCTACAGCTGGAGGACCCGGAATGGGTCGGGTCGGTTGTCTGGGTAACTCTGAGACGTTACCCAGATGTGTCACCGGTTTGCCAGCTGTGCAGAAGAACACAAACTGTCTCAGATAAAAGCAGAATGGCTCAGAAGCCGCCAGCCTCTCGCAGACCGACGGGGCGTCAGGGTGACGGTCCACTTGGAAGAAGCTGGTCAGACCAGACAGAAATTCAACTCTTTAAGAAACCTTTAGAAACCTAACAACACTGCCCGGTGGAGGGACCATCATGCTCAGGGCCTGCAGCCACTGAAGGGGCATAATGCACAAAGTTCACAGATTCCTGAACTGGATAAGGCAGGGTAACATTACGATCCTGGAATGGCCTAGTTAAAGTCTGGACCAGTTAGCAGAGAGGACAGGATGACGACTGAAGCTGCCGTTGTCTCCCGTTTCTTCTGCCCCGGTGAGGAAACCTGAGCCGTTTCCTGATGCGGCGAAGTTCCTGGGTGGTTGTCGGTTCATGCAGCGCCGGCTCGGTTCCGCCTGCAGCGGATCTGTGCCCTCTCTTCGGTTTCGTTAATCGGACCCCTCCCCGGCCCCTGGTGCTGTCAACCTTCCCAGATCTGCAGAGTGCTCATAAATATGTTGATGCGCAGCGCTGGAGGGGAACTCTCATCCAGATCCTAGAATGATCTCATCGCTGCGGCGTTTCGACGACACCCAGGGCTCCACAACCTGATCCGAGCCCGTTCCAGGAGGTTCTGTTGAGACCTGAACCAGAACTTGACTGAACGGTTGGAAAGCCAGCAGATAGAGAGCTGCATGTCCTGTCAGTACGATCACACAGCCAACGCCAGCAGCAGAAAACCTACTGGATTTGACCTTTAACCTCTAAACATTTCTGATCCTCAGGAAGTGAAGGAGGCTGGGCTCTTTGTTCATTTCCAGGTAATATTTGCTGTGAACGACGTGGAGCAAATGGCACGATAACGTCCATAAACACGCAAAATAATGAGAAAAGATAAATGACAAACAGGCCTGACGCATCAGCAATTAATCAATTAATCACATGATCAATTAAAACCAGCTATAATTTCTGTTTAGATGATTTATTGTTTTTCTCTGAAGCAGATCGGAGGCACAGAGGAAGTGGAAACGACTTTAATGTCTCCGTTTGTCCTCCAGACTGGATCAGGAGGATGGAAGCAGAAATTATTATGAATCATCAATTTCATGAAACTGTGACTCCAGAAATCAGAACTGAACCCAGGACAGTTGAACAATCCCGTCCTTATCGGACCGGTCGCCACTTCATCACAAATTAATGTCATATTTTGTAAAACCACGTCTGTCAGTGTTCATAGATTCGCTTTCTGGACCAGAACCTGCTCAGACTCCAGGTTCTGCTCTGGTATGAGTTTCTAGAAAACATGTTCAGTTTCTGGAATATTGAGTTGTTCCGATGTACAGGAGGAACAGAACCAGAACATATATGGTTCTGGACCAAAACTCAGGTTATGGACTCAGGAGTTTCAGGGGAATTCTGCAGGAAATGAGGGAAGGCGGAGCAAAGCAACACCAACCTGTCAAACACAGAAGGTCCTCCAAGATCAAACTGAAGGAAACCAAAATGTTCTGGACCGGTCCGTCTGCTTCTAGAGCTCTGTGGATCTTCAGGTCTCTGCTGGTCCAGTACCGGACGTCCAGAACCTGGTTTCAGAACCCGTTCCCCGTGTGGATCATGTTTCATGGATCATGAATTAACATTAAACAAAAAGGACACACAGAAAGTCAACCACTAAAATAATAAAGTCTTGTTCTGTTTGTGTTGTGCAGCAGATCTCATTTGGCTAGTTGAGTTTTTAAATTAGCAGCAAGTACTGATAGATAGGATAGCAACACCGTTAACGTGTGGCTTTAAGTAGATGCGTTTGCCTTCCTGTTGGCCTTCCTGTTTGTTCTCCCGGTGCTTCTCTCTGGGTTCTCCAGCTTCCGCCCTGATTGATCCACATGGCACCGATCTCATTTCAGTGAGAAATAATCTCTGAACTCTTGAAACCATCAGTCTGGACATAAACCAGTTTGCTTCTGCAGCCCAGCTCACAATCTGAACCCGCCTTCTGGATCTGAGCTGCTTGATTTAAACTGATGATGGGATCAAACCCGACAGCCTCTGGTGGGTTTTGGTCCATTATCACAGAAATGTTGAAGCTGGAAGCTTGAACATGAGCTGGATCCGTCCCCACACAGATGTTGAGATTCCCCCAGAGTGGGCGGAGCCACTAAGCTCTGAGGTCATGACGAGAGACACATTGTTGCTAACTTAGTGGCACTGTTGCTATATTAGTGACTTTTCAGACCCGACTTCTTGTCAAAAAAGCGACTAGCACCAAATCTGGAGAGATTTTCTTTAAAGAGCCAGTCCCTCTGCAGCAACCCGCCTGCAGGCAGACCCTCTCCGCTCCGCGTTCCCTCAGTGCTAACCACGCCAGCTGTCCATGCCCTGACTCACCACCAGGGGGCGTGTCTGAGTGAAACATAAATATAGAAGCCTTAACTCATGTTGACAGTTTATTTGCAAAAATGTGATTTGGGGTTTAGTTTCTCTTCCAGGTCATTAAACGTTGGATCAGTTGTGGACTAATTTGAGTTTTATTAGCAGGAGGTTCTGTAGAGCAGGGTTATTATCCCCCCATGTTTTATCAGCCTGGTGGGCTGCCAAGCTTTACTTGCCCTCCCACCAGGCTAAGAGTTTATATCTGATACTCAGTAACAGTGACAGACTGCTTCACATGCCTTCATCTCTCATGTCCTTCCAAATGATTGTAAATATTTTTTAACCCGGCACCCCGACCGCTGGGCTGCCCCGGCACCCCGACCGCTGGGCTGCCCCGGCACCCCGACCGCTGGGCTGCCCCGGCACCCCGACCGCTGGGCTGCCCCGGCACCCCGACCGCTGGGCTGCCCCGGCACCCCGACCGCTGGGCTGCACCATCTGGGGTCTAGACATGGGGACCAGTGTGGGGACCAGAATGCCCATGAATAAACGCCCCGGCTGCCTGCTTTAATGGTTCAAACACCAAATTTCATTAATACACACAGAAACCGACTGAGCCAGTCTAACTTACAGGTTTCTCCTCTCAGTGGTTCACAAACACCAGCATGTTGTGTAGCTTTGGTGTCTCAGCTTCCCCAGACGCATTTTCTACAGAAAATTCTGTTTTCCAGATTAACTTGATGCTGTTGGTACCAGAGAGGCTGGCTGTCTCCGTGTTGGACTGGAAACCCGTCCAGGATTCTTTCTGGACCTGCTAACATCCAGCATTTCCCTTCCACAACCGAAGGAATCATTTCAACAGGTTCTGTCAGGAAACCTGTCAGAATCTGAAGCGCTATGGAAAGTTTGATCACAGAAATGCTGACAGTTTAACAGGAACATCTTGATTAAAGCTTCATTTGCAGCGATTGGACCCGGAGCGATTGGACCCAAACATGATCCATCGCAGCTGAGTGCAATGGCTGACTGCTGTTACACACGCAGAGAAACATGCAGCTGGGATGAAGCTGCAGGCCGACGTTTATGGCAGATTACTGCCTGTCAGTCACCTTTAGTGCCTCGGATCAGAACCCGCCTGCAGCAGCTTGGCATTCAGAACCAAAACCAGAACCGACTGGTTGCTTTTATGCCTCTGCTCCACAGCGAGCTTTCAGAAGCAGAACCAGAAATTATGAAGCGCTAAGTTACTTGGATGTTTCATGAACTGTTATTCAAATAAAGTTCAACATCTGTGTTAAAGTTATTATTGTTAATAATTACATTTTAAGTTATTTTAAATTAAAATACCACGTTGAATAAAGTCATATTTACCGTACATCTTTTACTGACATTAAATTATTTTCAGTCAAACGAATCAATATTTTCATTTTATCTTTATAACTGTTGAATATTGTAATTACTTATTATTTCATTATTAGTGTAGAAATATTTTTATTACAATATTTATAAAGTAATATAAATACTTTATTATGATTAATTGTTTTTCTTTTTCACGTTTCATTTTGTTTCATTTGTTTATAAATAAACTTGCATTAAACATTGTGTTCATGTTTCAATGTGTTTAGCATTAGCATTTTAGCATCAGCATGTTTACGATTAGCGCTTTAGCGTTAGCAGAACTTGTAGTGTGAATAACTGGAAGACATGAACTGAGACGCCGACTCCATTCGGTCCAAAAGAGCTGGACCCCAGCAGAACCAGAACCAGTCCGGTGGTTCTACTCCCTGTAGAGCAGCAGGTCCAGATCATCAGCAGGTGAATCTACCTGAAGCTTCTGCTCCACTCTGATGATCAGAGGAAATGTTCTGAGATCTTTGACCAGCAGAATCCCTCCGAGGGCCGCAGACGGCCCCCGGACCACGGTTTGACGACCCTGGGTTTGGATCGAAGCAGATTGAAGGAGTTTCTGCATCAAAGCCAGTTTGTTTCAGAGCTTCACGCCTGAACACAGTCTGCGCCGAGTCAAGCTGCGTCGCCATGGTGACGGCGGCCCGCAGCGTTTTCCCACAGCAGCAGCCGGAGAGACGCGGCCCGGCAGGTTGGGGCTCGGCGCCGGCGGCCGTTTCGGTCCAATCTGAGAGCAGCGCCAGGTTATCTCATCCCGACGCTACAGGAGCTCCAGAACCGGTTCTGGACCCGGATCCACAGAACACAAACCAGCCTCAACATTATGACCACCTGAACCCAGAACACAGGCTGGGTCCAAACCAAACGGTTTGCTGCTCATGAGCAAAAGATGGATTCATGTCAGTCTCCATGTTTCCTGGAAGCTCGACGTGATTCAGAGGAAATTTATCAACAAAGATCCAGGATGGGCAGCAGAACCCGAGAGAACCCAGACACATTCTGGGCTCGAATGAGTAACATCAGAACCAGCTTTAGCGCCAGCAGAACCAAAGCACAACGAGATTCTACATCCTGCAATGTAACGTGCAGCCAAAGAATAACCACAGAAAGTTGAGTGGAAGGAAAAGCTGCAACCTGGACAGGCTTCACTGGGAGTCAGACGGGTCTGAACAAGAACCACAAGCTGGTCCAGTGACCCTGGTGGTTCTGGGCTTCATGGGCCCGAAACCAGAACCAATGATGAAGACTGCCCTGGACCTACAGAACATCAAGCAGAACCTGGTCCGGGTTCTGGAGCCCCGACCAGAACCGGGACATTTCTGTTAAATTCTCTTTTTTTTATTACTTTTCTGCAACATTCTGATATTCTGAGACGTTCTGGGTTTTCTGAGATCCAAACTGGACCGGTTCTGTTCAGCAGGTGGTTCTGTTTTTCCTGCATCCTGGAAGGTTCTGTGGGTTTTTTATGATCCTCCATCAGAACCACACAGATCAAATCGGGTCAGAATGCAGGTTTGGTTCTAGCCCTGGGATGAATTTGGACCCAGTTCGGTTCTGGACTGGTTCGGTTCTGGACGCGGTTCTGGATCCCGCAGAGCTGCAGCAGCGCCACCGCCCCGGCCTGGTTCGGGTTGAGACAGGTCAGAACAGAGCCTGATGTCTGGACCGGTTCGGTTGGGTTCGGTTCTGCTGCAGCCTGCAGGTGTCTCCTCGGTGGGTGTGGGTCTTGGCTCCGCCTCCTCAGCCGAAGCCCCGCCCACCGCGGCTCTATAAAACGCCGCCGGTCCGCCGGTCCTCACTTCTCCTCTCCTCCCCTGAGAAGACAGACCGACTCCTCATCCTCATCTTCATCATGGCCACCATGGTCTACTCCTCCTCCTCCTCCTCCCGGAGCTCCATGGGCGGAGGCCTGGCCCGCTCCTCCTTCGGCGGCGGCGGCCTCAGCTCCTTCAGCGTGGCCGGGGGGGCGGGCGGCGGCGGCAGCATCAGGGTCTCCCGGGCCAGCCGGAGCTTCTCCGCCGGCGGGGGCGGCGGCAGCGCGGCCTTCGGCTTCGGCGGGGGAGCCGGTTCCGGGTTCGGCGGCGGGTTCGGAGGGGGCGCGGGCGGCGGGTTCGGAGGGGGCGCGGGGTTCGGTGCAGGTGGCGGTGCCGGGTTCGGAGGAGGTGAAGACAGCATCATCGGCAACGAGAAGTTCACCATGCAGAACCTGAACGACCGGCTGGCCGCCTACCTGGCCAAGGTGGCGTCGCTGGAGAAAGCCAACGCCGAGCTGGAGCTCAAGATCCGGGAGTTCGCAGAGAGCAAGGTGGGCCCGTCCAAACGGGACTACAGCCACTTCTACGTCACCATCGCAGACCTGCAGGCCAAGGTGAGTCTGCGCCGAAAACACCCGAGAACACCCGACACCACAACTTCAGAAAGACGCTGACGGGACACTAATAAGAATTTATTTATTTATTAAAGATTTAACCTTTAATTAAAAAAATTCTCCAGATGATCAAAAAGTTTCAAGATGAGAAACTTTTCATCCTGATGAGAAAATGAACCGAACAGTTTCAGATGATGACATGAGACTTCTGTCATTAAAAACATAATAATCATATTAATGATAATATCTATAGTGATTATATCTATAATTATATCTATAATGATAATAAATGCTGATTTTAGGTTGTCTGTGTTGTCAGATCGAAGCGGCTCTTGTTGCTAAAGGCTCCGTGATGCTGAGCATCGACAACGCCAGACTGGCTCAGGATGACTTCAGGATCAAGTCAGTGTCTGTCTGTCCAGCTCAGGCGCGCCCTCTCCTGGCGGAACGCCCCCATTACATGGAAAAATCAGTGAAAACGCATCTGGAATTAATCAGTTATTGAAATTATCAAGTAATTTTTATAATGAATTGTTAAGTGGAGCATACAGACGGTAAAAAGGTCATTTGTTGATAAATCAAACCTGAAGTGGTGTGTTTATCTTCACATAGTCAGATTCTGCAATAATCTCCTATTAAGCACAATTTCTATAACATTAATAAAAATTTGATTTTCTGAAGGAATAAATAAAATATCATTATTTTATTTGCATTTTTAAGTATTTTATTGCAGACGATTAAATTGTAAAATTAAAACTCTGCAGAATGTGCCTTTTTTATCGATAATTAAAATAATCATTAGCTTTGTCTTTAACACTGCCTTCAGCTCACCAGGTGGGCGGCTGACCTTTGACCTGACCAGATAATTCAATTCCAAAATACTTTATTTGTCCCAAAATGAAGTTAAATGTTGTTGTAACTCATTAATAAGGCTGATTTCTTACCAGTTTATCTTGTTATTTTTCTAATAATTAAACAAAATTTCAAAAATAATTTCAAAAATAAAAAAAATTAACGTAAAACTTTTAAAAATATTAATACATTTTCAGCATTTTTTAAATTCTTAGTTCTTTATTTAACAAACATTAACATTTGAAAATTTAAAAAAAAATTAAAATTTAAAATTGTAATTTTTAGAAATGTGTCAATTATTTTTCAATGTATTTTAAAAAGTTTAAATTTAATTAAAAAAGTAATTGTTTTAAATGTGAAAAGGATGTAAATCCTCTGCCTCCTCCGGTAGCCGAGTCGTTCCCGGTGGTTCTGACGCGCTGCGCTTCGCCTGCAGGTACGAGAACGAGCTGTCCATGCGCCAGTCGGTGGAGGCCGACATCGCCGGCCTGAAGCTGCTGCTGGGAGAGATAGGCGTGGCCAAGAGCGACCTGACCATGCAGATCGAAAGCCTGAGGGACGAGCTGGTGTCCATGAAGAAGAACCACGAGGAGGTAGGCGGAGCCGCCTCTCGTCTTTCACGCCGCCTCCCGCAGGTTGACGCTTTCAGCTGCCGCTTCCCTCCGATGCAGGACCTCCTCGCCATGCGCACCCAGGTGGGCGGCCAGGTCAACGTGGAGGTGGACGCCGCTCCCCAGGAGGACCTCACCAAGATCATGGAGGAGATCAGGGAACACTACGAGTCCGTCGCCGCCAAGAATCGCAAAGAGCTGGAAGGCTGGTTCCAGGCCAAGGTAGGAACCCGACCGCGCGCAGCATGAGCCTGCAGAGGTTCTGTTGGACCGAACCGAACCGCTACGTCGTCTTTCTGCAGTCCGAGACGCTCTCAAAGGAAGTGGCGACCACAGAGATGACTCTGAAGACGACGACCACAGAGGTGAAGGAGGTGAAGAGTCAGCTGCAGGCGCTGGAGATCGAGCTCCAGTCGCAGCTCAGCATGGTGAGAACCAACAGAAACACAAGGAATAAAGTACCAAAACCAGACAGTTATCCACCCTGTTTCTATTTTGAATCTTAATGTCATTAGAACAAAGTTCAAATGATGAAACTCATAGTAACACAGGAATATATTAATGTGAGAATAAAAACACAAGAATAAAAGTATGAGAATGAAGTCGTAACATCAGGGAAATAAAGTCATAATTTTGAGAATAAAGTCATGAATGAAAATAGGAATGTTGAGCAGCTTGTGAAGTTCTTCTTTAGTATCAGTTTTACAAGTAAGAAAATACTTTATGTTTTTACACATCATCAAATCAGAAACAGCAGAAACAAAGAGTCTGTTCAGAAAGAACCACAGCAGAGCAGGACGTCCAAAACTTCCTCAATTGATAACTTTCCTGGTAAAACAGAATCCTTATTCTGCAAATATAAAGATTTTATTCTCAATTAAATGATGGATCGTTAGTCAGAGGGAAGCAGCGCTGCGGTTGTTCGTCTGATTTAATCGTCTCGTTGCAGAAAGCGTCTCTGGAAGCGTCTCTCGCTGACGTTCAGAACCGCTACGCCATGCAGCTGAACAGCTTCCAGATGAGGGTAAGCGGGAGCTCACCTGTGCACTGCTGAGGTCCATCTGAACGGCAGCGCTCAGCCTGAGCTTACCTGTGCAGGTGACGTCTCTGGAGGAGCAGCTGGTTCAGCTGAGGGCCGACCTGGAGCGGCAGGGACAGGAGTACCAGGTGCTGCTGGACATCAAGACCCGGCTGGAGATGGAGATCGCAGAATACCGCCGCCTGCTGGACGGAGAGGCAGCGGGATCCTTGGCAGGGTGAGGGTGGATTCAGATAACTGAGTTAAAATGGAGGCCGGCGATCTGTAGACACCCAGCAGGTCTGTTTGGTGGACATTAGCAGTAAAGCTAATTCCTGTTAGCATTGCATGCTAATGGCTACAGTTGCATTCAAACAGTAAAGCACCAGATTCACATATTTAAGTCTGGGAAAGAATTAATGCTCCAGAAACTTCAAACAGGGAAAACTAAATCTTTATAAAGGCGGCCATCTTGGATTGGTAAGACGCCTACAATTTAATCCAAGAGGATTTCTCTCCCTCTTTTTTCTTCTTTGTGTTTATCTTCCTTAAAACATTTTCTGACTCTAAAATATGTAAAGTAAAAGCAGACTCATCCATTTTCCTTCTTTTGCAGGCTTTCCTCTTCCTCCTCCTCCTCTTCCTCAACCACAGTTACCAAAACTGTGATCACCAAGGTGGTCGAGGAGACCAGCTAAGAGCATTCACACTGCTGTCTGATGGGGCAGAGTCGAATGTCGACCTTTCACCTTCCTGCTTAATGAAACGAGAACCACTTCCTGCCGATGAGGAGCGTCCATCTTCTTTTTACTTCTCACTTCCTGCTATGACTCAGTTAAAGATGGAGATTCTGTGAGTTAAACTTTCTGTCTGTCTTCAACAAATAAACTGAACTAAACTCAATAAAAATTGTCTTGTATTTATTTTAGTCGCTATTAAAGTATTTAAATCAGTTTTAAAAAACTCAGTTGATGTCACATCTATCAGCCAATCAGAATGGAGGAAAACTTTCTTCCCTACATGAGAGAAACGTAACGCAATCTTTAAAGGAGGGAGGTTTATCACAAATCAACTCTGAACTGCTACGACTGATATAAAGAAGCATAAACTATTGAAAACTAAAACCAAGAGGGAAAGTTTTCTGACAAACATTTAAAAAATGACTTGAACCAGAAAAAGTGGCTGAGATTTGATCAAAGTCTGACTAGCCCACATGCTAAAGTTAGCCAACATGCTAAAGTTAGCCAACATGCTAGAGATAACCAACATGTTAGTGATAGCCCACATGCTAAGGTTAGCGCTGGATAACATTGGGATTTAGCTCATTTTAGCTTTTTTGTCACTGCAAAAAAAAAAAAAACTGCAGATAATAAAACAAGCAAATATCTAAAAATGTTGAAAAGTTTGAACAACCATAAATTCATCTTATGGTGAAAAACCTGATTCTCAGGGCTCTGACCTCTGACCTTCTGTTATTGCTGCATTAAAAGAACACATCCTGTTGGAAATGTGAGAATAAAAGCACTTCCTGTCCTATTCACAAGTGTAACACTTTTCTGCTTCCTTCACTTTGTTTCCTTCATGATGTTGGATGTGAAACCGTAAATCTGAACATATTTATTATTTAGAGCTGAGAATAAATGGCTCAAACGTGAATTTCAAAATTAAAACTCAGAGTTAGAAGAAGAAAAACTCTCCGGGATTTCATGGTTGTTTTTGTCATTTTATGCAATAAGTCACTGATTTTGTGGTGCCATTTGTAACAAATTATGAGGTTTTTCCTTCCGAAATCTACTTATAGAAGATAAAATATTAATAAAAAGTTAAGCAGACAGACTGGACACAAAGATTAACAATCCACCAGGTGTTTGAACATAGGCTGCAGGTGAGTGAGATCAGCAGCAGGTGGCGCTGATCCCTGATGTTTTATGAACAAAAAGAAAAAAACATCCATGAAGCTTCAGCATTTTTTCAAGGTTTCATTTCAGGTTATGTATCTTTTTTCTGCACTCTGCTTATACAACATTTCCTCTAGAGGAGTATTTCTACCGAGTATTAAAAAAGGTACTAAAATAAGTTAAGAGACACATATAATCTACATTTTGGTGGATGAATACTCCTGGTTAGGGTTAAATAAATAAATGGTATAAAACAAATGCATCCAAACAAGTACATTTTTAGATTATAAAAAAATATTTGTTTTAATTTGTGGAGCTTCCTCCTCACCTATAATTTAAGATTAATTTAAATTATGGTAAATAATATAGTAGCTTTCAGAATCAAGCACTCAACCGGATATATGTGAAGAAAAATACATTTTTATACGTTTTGATTTTTCAACAACACAAAAACTGTTTAATACAAACAAAAACAATTCATTATAAAACCTCCAACCAAAGTGGAGATTTGAGAAAACTGTGGAGACATAAATATCCAACAGGAAGTCCCTGTTGTTGAGCCAGCTGATTGGCTGACAGGTTTGCGCTTTGCGCTACACTGCCCCCTGGAGGTCAGGCGAGTTTAAACAACTTGTCACTTCCTGTGAGTAAAAATGAAAACGATTCAATGTTCAATAGTTTTTAGATGATGTGGAGATTTTCAGCTTTATAAAGATTTTATGATGTAAAAAAATAAAAATGAATTAAACATTAACATTTGTACTTTAATTTTCTTTCGTTTCCATCTTGTTTAAAATGTTTATTTTTTTTCTTTTTCAAGTTTTGTAATTATTACACACTAAACTGAGAATGTGTTTCCTTTTTTATTTGAATCATTCTTGGAGGCTGTGCTCCAGGACTCTGCAGGTTCCTGATAAAGCAGAGGAGTCAAAGGTCAGGATGTAACATTATGTCTTTAATAACATCTCCATTACAGGATGTTGCATCACTTCCTCTTTTTTTCTTTATTACATTTTGTTGGAGCAACATAATCCATTCGAGATTTGTACACAGTGAACGATCTCCGTGGAGCTGAGGGGTCGGGATGTTTGGTCCGAAAGCCCGGCGTTCCCGCTGAGCTCGTCTGGAAAAATAATCTGGAATGCTTCGGAGCGAAAAGGAACGCCGCCTGATTATCGTCAGCAACGAGACGCCGGCCGCGTCCCGGTCCGAGGACTGCTGACCTCAGAGGGCCGCCTGCTGCAGGCAGGCGTCCCGGTCCGAGGTCAGAGTTAACCAGAAAACACCTGAAGTTAAGAACCAGAACCCACCGGAACCGGATCACAGAGCGGACGGAAGGAGCCGCAGAACCCTGACCCGGCTTTTATACAGGAAGTTACTCTGGATGCGGCTCCTGTAGAGCCGACGGAGCCATGAGACAGTGGACCCGGTCCGGTCCGGCCCGGTCCAGTCGGTCCGGTGCTGCTGGTCTGATTTAGTATAAAACTGGAAATATTTAAAAAACAAAACAAAAACAAAAAACAAACAAAAGAACATGAAACTTTTGTGCTTGTGTTTCATAAGTACTCCAAACATATGGACCGGTCCTGCAGAGCCGGTCCAGTTCCCCCCTCCCCCACAGTATATAAGGTGAACACACACACACACACACACACATTCAGCCTTGCATAAGTCGCTCCTTTCACTCTGTCCACAGATAAAATGTAAAAGAGCACAAAGGTATGAAAATGTAAGAAAAGTCATAAAGAAACCTTTATATAGCGCTTGTATAAAAACAGGAATAATACTTTGACTCTCCGGAGGTTAAAGGTCGGCTTTAGCTGCTGTCGCTGCTCACGGCGCTGCTGCCGCCGTCACTGCTGGTGCTGGCCGTGTCGGCCCGCTCCCGCTTGTGGATCTGCTCGTGCGCCTTCAGGTGGCCCGACTGGCTGAAAGTCTTGCCGCAGCGGGGGCACGCGTACGGCCGCTCGCCCGTGTGGATCTGCTGGTGCGCCTTCAGGTGCCCCAGCCGGCCGAAGCTCTTGCCGCACTGCGTGCAGCCGAACGGCCGCTCCCCCGTGTGGATCTTCTCGTGGGTCTTCAGGACGCCCGAGTTGCTGAAAGTCTTCCCGCACTGCGAGCAGGAGAAGGGCTTCTCGCCCGTGTGGATCTGGATGTGGTTGCGGTAGCTGGTCTCCTTGGTGAAGCTCTTGCCGCAGTGCTGGCAGCAGAACGGCCGCTCGCCCGTGTGGCTCAGCTGGTGCGCCTTCAGCTCCTTGGACTGGCCGAAGCTCTTTCCGCAGGCGGCGCAGATGAAGGGCCGCTCGCCGGTGTGCAGCCGCTGGTGCGAGCGCAGGTCGTCGGCCTTGGTGAAGCCCTTGGGGCAGTGGGCGCAGACGTAGGGCTTCTGGCCCGTGTGGATCAGCTGGTGGCGCTTCAGGTTTCCGGCCTGGCCGAAGCTCTTGCCGCACTGCGAGCAGGTGTACGGCCGCTCGCCCGTGTGGATGCGCTGGTGCGTCTTCAGGTTGCCCAGCGTGCTGAAGTTCTTCCCGCACTGCGTGCAGGAGAACGGTTTCTCACCCTGCATGTTGCGCGGCTTCCTCACCGTTGGACTCTGGGTCTTGGTGGTGATGAGCAGACCCAGTCCGGCGCCGGCCTGGCCCGCCCGGCCCGGCCCGTCCGCGGCGGGTTGCAGCTCGTACAGCGTGCCCTCTCCAAAGTCGGGGTCGGGTTTGCCCAGCCCGTCTAGCAGCAGGGCGTCGGGCCGCAGCTTGTTGAGCTCGGTGCGCAGCTCGGCCATGTGGATGGACTCCAGGCCGTTGTGGTGCAGGTGGGCCGACACGGCGCCGGCCTCCGGGTACTCGGACTTCAGCGCGCCCAGCTCGGCGCTGTAGTAGCAGTGCAGGTCCACGGCGTGGTCCGACTTGATGTACTCCAGGGTGTCGGTGACCTGCAGGAGGAAAACCACCCGATGAGTTGGACCTGGAACCGACCAGAACCGCCACGAGTTCTGCAGACCACAGGGCTACAGCGGAGCAGCTGAGAAAATCATTTCCATTTGGAGAACAAAGTCACAATTTTATAACTCCTCCATCGAAATTTAAATATAAAACAAAAGCATTTTCAGCATTTAATAAGCTTTACTTTTAGAAATAAGAAAATACTTCATCTTTTAAAATACCAGCATCAAATTATCAGCTCAGAACTTTGAGGCAACAGATGGAGCAACAGAAGGAGCAACAGATGGAGCAACAGAAGGAGCAACAGATGGAGCAACAGAAGGAGCAACAGAAGGAGCAACAGACGGAGCAACAGAAGGAGCAACAGAAGGAGCAACAGACGGAGCAACAGACGGAGCAACAGAAGGAGCAACAGACGGAGCAACAGAAGGAGCAACAGAAGGAGCAACAGACGGAGCAACAGAAGGAGCAACAGACGGAGCAACAGAAGGAGCAACAGAAGGAGCAACAGAAGGAGCAACAGACGGAGCAACAGAAGGAGCAACAGACGGAGCAACAGACGGAGCAACAGACGGAGCAACAGAAGGAGCAACAGAAGGAGCAACAGACGGAGCAACAGAAGGAGCAACAGACGGAGCAACAGAAGGAGCAACAGACGGAGCAACAGAAGGAGCAACAGACGGAGCAACAGACGGAGCAACAGACGGAGCAACAGAAGGAGCAACAGACGGAGCAACAGAAGGAGCAACAGACGGAGCAACAGACGGAGCAACAGAAGGAGCAACAGACGGAGCAACAGAAGGAGCAATAGAAGGAGCAACAGAAGGAGCAACAGAAGGAGCAACAGAAGGAGCAACAGAAGGAGCAACAGAAGGAGCAACAGAAGGAGCAACAGACGGAGCAACAGAAGGAGCAACAGAAGGAGCAACAGAAGGAGCCTCGTGTCAGATAATCATCCAAACTTTCTCATTAAAATGACTTTTTTCTGCTAATATATATATTTTTTTAAATGTTGTAATTAACAAAAATCAGTGATGTTTGATGTCGGCCATTTTTTCAGAATCTAGTGACTGCTCTAAAGTGTTAGCATTTCACAGCTAGCATGCAATTTTCTTGGTTCTTCCATATTTTATGTTGCTGCTAATAAAATATCACCAAGTCAGATTTAAAGGTTTATGTTAGACTGTTGAAACTGGGAGAAAGTTTAGTTTTTATTAGTTGTAATAAAACTAATAAACAATTTTTTTTATATAAAAGCAAAAAGATATGCAACTAAAAAACAATTTCTAAGTTATAAAAACAAAACATTTAACTAATAATTAATGCAAACTAAACAATATTTAACTAATAAAATCTAATTGAATCTAACTGAATTAGACAAAATGTCTCAGTGAAATAAATCTAAGTAGTAATGAAAACTCCAGAACCATCAAGACTCTGGTTCTGACCCGGTTCTGACCTGACCGGGCCGCGTCAGAACCGCCTCTGGTACCTGGGAGATATAGTCGAACACGGAGCAGGGCTCGTAGTGCGACTTGTAGTCCAGCTCTGACGCGTCGCCGTGGTGGAACGCCAGCTGGTGGTTGTCATGGTGACCGTGGTGCTCGGACTTGATGTAGTCGAGGCCGCTGATCTCCATCTTGATCTGGTCGTGGCCCAGCTCGGCGGTGGACAGCGGCTGGATCTCGGACAGGTCCACGGTCCGGATGGGCTCCAGGTCGCCGTCCGGCGGCTCGCTCTTCACACACGGCAGCATCACTAGCGGCTCGGCGATCTCCGCCGCCAGCGAGCTGAGCGTGGGCGTGGGACAGTCCGACGACAGCAGCACCAGCGTGGGCGTGGGGGGGGCGGCGCCGTCCAGAGGCGGGGGGGAGCCGCAGTCCGGCGGCAGGCCGAGGCCCAGACACTCTGCCTCCAAGTCCGACATGGTGAGGGGCGGAGCCAATCCTCCTCACCGCTCTCCGTACCTACGCCTGAAGAGTCGCCGAGGCAACAAGCCACGCCTCTTCCTCTCCTCCTCCTCACCCCACGGCTGCTGGGAGGTGGGGGGCGGTCTTGATGGGGGGGTGAGGGGGTCGACCTGAGAGGAACCAGAGACGATGAGGAGAAGGTCCGAGACGTCAACGCCGTCACCTGACTGGAACCAGCCTGCAGGGGGAGGGAGGAGGTAAAAATAATATTCATTATTACTAATAATGGTAATAATATTATTATTATTATTATTGTTATTATTATTACTGGTGGTTGCAGGAGCAACAGCAGTTTTAGTTTTCTCCGGGCCTGCCTGGTTAAAGCTGCAGTTATCGTGTTTTCCAGGCACATTGTTCCATTTTGCCTAACCCTAACATAGTTACAATCCAGTAACTATGTTACCTTCACATGTCAGAAAGATGCTGTTATATAATATATAAAATGCAACTTAAAGAAATTTTACATCCCAATTTAACGCCTTCAAATTGGGTCTCTGTCTCTTTAAAAACTCCTGCTCTTTCCGAAGCTCCGCCTCCAGGAAGTCATGCCAACATGGCTCTCGTCTCACCCTGACAAGTTTCTACCAACGCTGCTCAGAGAACCTGATGCATTCCTCCAGGTGTTTGCTAATTGCTGCTGGCTAGTCTGAAGGAGTTGAGAGACGGGAGCTGTGAGGAGGAGCTGCGCCTCGAAGGCGGAGCTAGCTCCACCCAGGAGCTTTGCAGCTGAATGGTTGCCATGGAAATTAAAGGATTTCTCAAACATGCATGAAAGAATTAAATCAACACTTCAGGTTTGTTTCTAATGAGGAAATTAAAACATTTTAATGTGATGGTTTTACATAAAACAGGCCCTGTAGTAAAATAATCTCTGAAAACATTTCTTCTCTCGACGCTGCTCTGCGACGCTCAGACCACAAGAACCGCTAAATTATTTTGCTGTTGCAGACAAAACAAAAGAGCATCACTGTACAAGCAGAAGCAACATTAAGCTGCAATGAACAAATAAAAACATGAATATGAGAAATGATCCTCTGATCTGCTACATCCTATTTTAA
The DNA here is from genome assembly GCA_010277075.1 of Poeciliopsis retropinna. Lineage (NCBI taxonomy): Eukaryota > Metazoa > Chordata > Actinopteri > Cyprinodontiformes > Poeciliidae > Poeciliopsis > Poeciliopsis retropinna. Next base: position 603,420 of record VMRM01000035.1, on the reverse strand, counting down.
TGAACTGACTGGCCTAATCAAATCATTTAGAAACCTTCTATTAACCAGTCATAATTAATTGACAGCACCGTCATTAATCAGATTAAACATTGAAACTGTCTGACAGCCATAATTAAGAGTTTTATTAATTATGTATCCAATACTTAACAAATTAAGTTTATTGTTTTTGGTTGTAGTGGTACTTTTTATTTAGCTGCATTAATTATTCATTTTACTGTAATTAGTCATCTAAAACCTTTTACCGGCATTTATTAAAATAGTTTAACAGGTGCAGCATTCACTGACTGCAGGAAAACGGACTAAAACTTTTCTTGCAATTTTTTTTCCAGTCCTCCTGCTGCAGACTGTGTCGCAGCACAACCTGCAGCAGGAAGCGTCATGTCAGGTTACTTCCTGCCTCTGAACTCCAGCAGCTTTAGTCCTTTATGTCTCCAGATGTTGGTAGAAACACAGAGCCAACATCTGTTTAGGAATAAGGTGGAAAACAAATGCAGCAGGTTTCCGTTCCCATCTTTAACTTGGTTAGTTTTTGTTTCCTCTTTTATCTGCCGGCAGCAAAGGATCTGATAGTTATAAGAGCCATAAATCAGCATCGGTATCGGTAATGTATTAGTAAACCTGGAAACATGCAACGTTTGTTTCCATCTTGTTTGTGTTTGCTCAGAGGAGTGTGTGACGTATTGACTGAAAACAGAGATGCAATGACAGCAAAGTGGTTGATTATTGAATGTTAAAATGTTAAGGAAATGCATATCAATAATATTGATAAATATTAATATTCATCTGGATATTCATTATCCAGCAGTTCCAGACTGGACCAGGGTTGTGTAAGGGTCAAGGCAAGGGCGATGCGTTCACTGACTCAGGCTGGGATGCGATGCGTTCACTGACTCAGGCTGGGATGCGATGCGTTCACTGACTCAGGCTGGGATGCGATGCGTTCACTGACTCAGGCTGGGATGCGATGCGTTCACTGACTCAGGCTGGGATGCGATGCGTTCACTGACTCAGGCTGGGATGCGATGCGTTCACTGACTCAGGCTGGGATGCGATGCGTTCACTGACGGGTGGGATGCGATGCGTTCACTGACTCAGGCTGGGATGCGATGCGTTCACTGACTCAGGCTGGGATGCGATGCGTTCACTGACTCAGGCTGGGATGCGATGCGTTCACTGACTCAGGCTGGGATGCGATGCGTTCACTGACTCAGGCTGGGATGCGATGCGTTCACTGACTCAGGCTGGGATGCGATGCGTTCACTGACTCATATTGCTTCCATCATTTTCAAAAGTTTACGTCCAGATTTATAATCTTCTTCTTCTGCTGCAGAACTATGACGCATGTTTCAAGTCTACGATGAAAAAGTCGGATAAACTGCGACGTTCCGACTGCAGGCGCTTTGGAAACTATCGGTTTTAGTTCCACATCTGGAAGAGGAACAGATAACATTAATTTAGCTCTTACTGATTTAGCTCTTATTTGGGCCAATGTTAATATTTCTACTATAAACTGGAACATAAATATTTTCCAAATGAAAAGTCGACCACATCACTAATGTTGCATCTCTGCTCCAAACTACCCACAATGCAACACTGCATCACTGTCACATGACCAAACCCCTCCACAAACACAAACAGCAACAAGATGGAAATAAACACCAGTTTCTAAATATCTCGTATCATTTATCGGTTCCATACGGTGAGTAAAAACCTCACAAACTTTACATCACTGATGTAGAAAAAAGGAAGAGAGAAAATCAAGAAACCCCAAAATCCTGGCAGTTTGGGTTCATCTGTCAGAGATTATTGTCACAATTAAACCAAATTCTGATCACATTCTGTCACCACAAAGGCATCAAGAACAATTTACAGACATTTCCTCGTCATCAGTGCTTTCAAAAACTGTGATAATTCCTGTAATATGGCCACCGACGAATGAAATGTTGAGCCGTTATATTAGTAACTCCAGTCCCTCTGCCTTCAATGTGAGTCCAGAAGGCAGTTCAGTCTGAGGAAGACTCGAGTTAAATTATGGGATGGCGCAGCTCCAGGTGTCCATCAGGTCTGGGTCGGATTTCCTGGTGATGATGAAAAGACTGACCTGGTACCAGGGTCAGAGGTCAAGCTGATGCCAGCTGATAAAGGCTGAGATGGTTTCAACATAAATCTGATCAACCGTCTGGATGGGAACTTCTCTTTTTCACTCATTTCTGAACCTCCAGGTTTTTTTATTGTTGAAACAAACAGAATCAAACGTCTGGGAATTTAAATGTTTTTCCTTTTTCCTCACTTATCCGTCCCTGGAAATACGTTCCAGCTTTACGGGATCCCAGGAAGTGACCCGGAGGCGCTGACCGTTACCTGTCTGCTGTCACACAGCCACGCAACTCACGCACACCGGCCACGCACCGCTGCCGTGACCTCCTCCCGGTGGCGGCTCTTTCTCCGCCTCCAGACAGCGGGAGAAAGCTGCTGCTGTTTGCGGAGGGAGTCGCACTGCAGCCGCACCAGCAGGGCCAAGCTGTTAGCCGCTAGCCGCTAGCAGCTAGCCAGTGGCCATCTTGTATACGGAGAACCAGCGGAGCTAGCTGCAGCTAGCATCCCGCAGAAAGTGAGAGTGAGGCGGGCGCAGGAGGAGACACAGCGGCCTCCTTCAGGCTGCCTGGCCGCTTTATGCATCTCACAGGCAGGCTGCGGGCAGCAGAGACCGGCTGACACCCCGACACGAAGCCACAGACCGGGGCGATACGAGCGGCGGCCCGGTCCTCCGTCCGACCGTTAACAGGCTCCGAACCGAGCGGAACTCCGAAGCTCGGGGCTGGGGAGAGGGAAATCCCCACAGAGGGAGGCTCTTACCTGCGGGTGGCCCGCTTCATGGTCCGCTATCCTGGTTCTGCTCGGTTCGGTTCGGCTTCCCCTCAGTTGCGGTAGCTCAGTCCTCCGGACCCGCCACGTCCACCTCGGCAGAACACCCTCTCCTCCTCCTCCTTCTTCTCCTCCTCTTTCACTGACTAATTCCCCTCCCTCCTTCCTTCATACCTTCCTTTCCTCCCTCCTTCCTCCCGCTCGTGCACACACATACCCGTTCAGGCGGGTATCTGGGTCACCATGACAACGCCGCCAGTAGGTGGGTACAGCTGTGAGGGCGCGCGCAGAGCGGGTACGCGCAATCATCTCGCGTTCTGCCTTTTTGATCTCCATTGTTCCGACTGCACGCGCCGATGTGCTAATTTGAATTAGTGAATGAATGAGGAGCACGCGCCCCGCTGAGCAGGGGCAGCCAGGGCACGAGGCAGTTATCTGACGTCACTACGTCCGAAAGATATGTTTGTTTTCTTAAGGGAACCAAACACAGTTCAGAATGTTTTAATTAACTTCTTTATCAATATGGAATTATTATTAATTCAATTTGAGTTTTCATTTAAATAATGACATTAATATTATGTGCTGTTATTTTTATTCCCATTTGTTTTGTCAGTTTTTATGTATGTTCTAATTTATTTATCTTAATTTTACTAATATTTTTGTTCAAATATGGTTTTTTTTTTCATTTGTTCTTATTTCATATTTAATATTTTCATATGTGGGAAACAACAGAACTAAAAGCCAGCAGGCCGCGATGTGTGGTTGGGAACATTTATTTGATTTTTACATTAAAAGTACCCGGTCTCATAGACTAAAACAGGTCAGAAATATTAGAAAAGAAACAAAAACACCTCCACCGTGGCCTTCATCAGCATCATCATCACATCACCAGTTAAATAACAGACACAGAGCATGAATTAAAACAAACTGATGAGTGGTCTGCATTTCTTCTGATGAAGGCTGACGGCTCCATGCTCTTCATCACTCATATTCAGACTGAAGAAACGTTTACATCGATTCATCAGAATTACAAAAAACACGCTATATTTTATAAAAGTATTGCATCAAATCCAAACAAACACAGAGATGAACTTTCTTTGTTAAACACAGTTCATCGACATCATACAGGAAGTAGAAACAAGATGTCTGAAGTACAAAAACAATGAGGAAATCCATAAGAATATGAACATCAGTCACGTTTGGCTGCATTAATAAAAACAGAGTTCTGTAAAAAAAAAAAAAAAAAAAAAAAAAATCAAAGATATTTTAAAACGTCCCTTTCACCCCCACACCTGCATCGAACATCAGGAGGACCGAGAGTCGTTCCCTGAGGAACTCCAGAGTCCGTCCGTCTGTCCGCCCCTGCTCAGCTGACCTTTTCAGACGCCTCTGCGCTCGCTGCTGGAGGTTCAACAGTAACATGGTTTTCTCTTCAAATAAAACAACAAAAACAGCTGAAATATGTACACGTTCACGGCGTCTAGCTGCGTCTCAGAGGACGAGGTGAACCCGACGTCACGGCGCCCAGCCTCCTTTAGAAACGTCAGATGGAGAGACGCGCACCCGCTGGAAATCAGCTCAACTGGGGAAATCTCAAACTTTAAATCTGACTGAATCACTCCAATACTTAAATTATTGCTTTATTTCTGAAATATTACATCAAATCAATCAAACTTTATGTTAGAATGTTTCTAAATGTTGGTTTACATTGGGAATATTTTGATATTAAAACAATCTGGATAACAGATGGCGCCGATCTTTTAATTTCCACACGGGTGCATTTCTCTCTCATGGCTTTGTAAACATGACAGGAGGAGCAGTGATTGGTTCAAGAGGTCACATGATCACAGCGGCTGGTGGAGGACACCAGGTAACCTCCAGGTAACTCTCACCTGGTTCCAGCTCTCCTCCCAAACTGGATCAGAACACTGAACTGAAGCTGTTTGGTAAAAAATAATGCATCATTTATTCTCATTTTAAGTGAAAATGATCAACTTGCGTCATATTTTTGGGGGCATTTTGCATGATTCTCTTCTTTTCCTAATTTCATTATTTTAATTCCCAAAATCACATGAAAAATCTTTGTGATATTTAAGTTTATTTATAAACCAAAAATAAGGTATGCAAGGTGAGCGCAACTAAAATAATTTGATTTAAAATATTTAAAAAATAAATTAAAAGTTACATTTAATCACAAGAACTTTGTTTTCCTTAGAAATATTTATTTTACTATACAGATCAGATTAATATCTTTTGGGATCAATGCTTTCTTCCCTTGAGACTAAAATTTTGATAAATTTGAAATAAAACGTTTTTTTTAACAACATGCAAAACTTTCGCTTTAACATGATTTAAAAACGTCGTTATAGACTTGTATCTGATAAAAATCTAAATATTTTCTTCGAAGTAAATGTTGTGACAGTTAAACACCTGCTGGGATTGAGAAAGAGAAACACGATTTGTATCCAAGTTCTGGCAGCTAAAAGCTTCCGTACATTTCTACTAATATGCCTTCAAATTTAAAGGCAAATTAAATCAGCATCAAATAGATTCGACCAAATCTATTTGGTCAAATCCTGTCAATAAATCTCTACTAAGAAAAGTAATAAATATTTGTAGATTCTAACGTTTAAATGTTTGTTTTTTATCAAACAGCTTCAGCTTCTCGTGTGATTTTCTGACACGCACCAAAACAGAAACAACAAACGATTTGCTTTAAAAAACTCCAAAAAAAATCCATTTTGACGTAGCCAAATATCAGCGCTGTACATCTGAGGTAATCGGGTCTGTTTGGACACAGAAACACTTGTAAAAAATGAGGTATGTGAACACGGTGGAGGCTGAGAGTGCAAACGAGTCGGTCCAACTGAACACGCGGCGTTCGCAGAAGTTCGGATGTCAGCGAATCAAAAACGGGGAAATAAACGAAAATCGACCCCCAACAAGGTTTTTTACACGCCGGGTTGGCAGAGACCAAACCGAAAACGCTCTGCAGATCCTGACCTTCATCTTCGATTAGAAACCAGGAGCTTCTTCACGAGGCGAGAAACGAAAGGATAAAAACAGAGTCGGTGTTTACGAGAAGAACCAAGAACCGTGAGATCAATCTGTCAGCCGATCCTCCCAGATAAAAACAATTAAAAATCTGTGATTCTGGCAGAAAAATCACTTCAGGATAAACGAGTCACGCTCATAGCAACAGGACATTTCCTGCATCCACAAATAAAATCAGAATTTTTAAAAAGATTATAGTTAAATGTAAAATATTCATGATTTTTGTGCCACGGCAAAAACTCAAATAAAAGCAATAAATTAATATGAAGCTCAATGTCTTCCATTTCAATATTTAAAAGAATGAAAATCAATCATTTTATTCAAAATCGTTTCAAAATAAAAGTGCAAATTTCAGGGTTTTTCTTTCTGACCTTTATTCTTTAAATAATCTAAATTTGCTTTTTATCTTTTTTAAAATGTTTCTTTCATTATAATTTTATTAATATTTTCATAATTTATCAAATGAATCTTTTTTAAATTATGTTTTAAAATTTTCAATATTGAATTGAATTGTTTTAAATTATATTTACATTTTCTTATTTTATTGCATCTTAAAATGGGTGAATAGTTTTTTTGCATATTTTTTTATATATGAAATTTTTAAGTTCAAGCATAATTCTTGGTAATATTTTATAAAATAGTAAGAGCTTTTCTGATCATCCATCTAATTTAAGTGCTAACTTGTAATTAATTGTCCCATCACCGTTTAGTTTTATGTTATAATTTAATATATTTTAATACTCTGACGTTTTATTTTAAGTCCTTTCCGCTCAGCAGGGAGGGAAAAGCAAACGGCTCGTTTTGACTTGAAATCTTGCTGGCAGTGACGATCTGACGCCGCCGCGGACCGACCGGCTCCTCTCTGTAAACATCTGAAGCAACATGGCCGACAGGAAGTAGAGCGGGGGTCAGGGAACGACGCCGGCCAGGAGAGTAGCCAGGAAGAGTCCGGTGGCACTTACAAAGCCCGGTTCTGATCCGACATGAGGAGCCAAACAAAACGTCAGGCGAAAGGGAGCCTCAGGGCATGAGGTCACTTCCTGTCCACCTGGAGGACTAATTTACACACCAAGGAGGAGAAGAAGAAGAGGGCCTTGGTTCTCCGGGTCGAGTTGGTTCCGATTCTGAGAAATTCAACAAGATGATCTCTAAATGAATTAAAGTTCTGAGTCCTGCATATCAGAGATCCTCTCTGGTTTCCTGTAAAACCCGAAGTCCAAGTGGTTCTGGTTCCGGTTGGGAAGTTCTCAGAATCGCGTTTTATTTTCTTACTTCGTCAGAAAGAGAAATTCTGGTAAAATCGACCGCAGAAGAACCGTTCTGTTGTCCTGATGGTAGCTGCAGCTCGGTACCGGACGCCCCGGGTCTGGACCTCTGGTTCTGGTTCCCTTAGTTAAATTCTTCTGCTTTAAACCCTACAAATGTTCTTTTTGGCTGCAGAATCAGGCGGATACGGTTTCCACGACCAGAACTCTGCTCTGGTTCCGAGGTCAACGGGCCTCGCTGATCCCACTTCCTGCTGCCTTTCAAAGTAAAAGCCTCAGGACTGGTTGGGGTGCTGGGTCCGGACGTGGCTGTGCAGCCGGGTGTTGGACGAGAACCTCTTGCCGCACTCGGAGCAGCGCAGCGGCGAGGCGGCGCCGGCCGGCGGCGGCGACGACGACGACGTGTCGGCGGCGGCCGAGTCGCCGGCAGTGTGCGTCTGGCGGTGCGCCTTCAGCAGCGACATGCGGCTGAACCGCCGGCCGCACTCCTCACACTCCGACCAAACGCGCCGCCGCTTCTTCTGCCAAACAAGAGAGAGAGAGAGCGTCACCCGACCAGAACCAGAACCAGAACCAGAAGCTTCTCCTCTTCCTCACCTTCCTCCCTTTGTCCCCCTCCTCTTCTTCCTCCTCCTCCTCCTCTTCCTCCTCGCCCCGGACCGTCGGCTCCGTGTCGTCCCGCTGGTCGCTGCTGCCGTTGGTTGCCAGGGCGATGAGCGTCTCCTTGGCGGCGGCGTCTTCGTCGTCTTCGTCAAGCAGCTGAGACGGCAGCGTGAGGAGGCGATGAAGCATGGAGGCAGAGGAGCAGCGGCCTGAGGGGTCAGAGGTCACAGATTACATTGTTGAAGATCCATCGGCCGCCAGAGGGCGACAGACACGAAACATGAGTTACAACATTTCATTTCCTTTGGATCAATAAAGTTTTTTATTTAAAATAATATAATTTCCTGACATTTTTGCAGGATTTTGCTTAATTTGTTTACAGTTTTATTAAAGAAGTTTTTATGGTAATTTATTAAAAGATTTTTCAAAAAAGTTAAAACTGTTTGAACCAAAAGCTTTTCTATGAATGTATTTTTTAAAAATTATATTTTCTTATTCGACTGAAACATGTTTGTGCACAAAATTGCTTTATTTAAATTATTACTTATAACACTTTAAATTTATAAACTTCCCTAATATTTTTGCATATTTTGTTTGTTTTTTTTTCATTTTAATTTTTTTACATTTTTATTGACTACATATAAATTGAATTAGCAGAATATTCAGATTTTACAGTTTTTGGTGCCTAATTTTCCAAATCCCTAGATATTTGATAAATTAATGGGTGTAAAATATTCTTCATGAGGCTCTGAAAGAAATAAAATAAAATAAAAAAAAGTTAGAAATACGAGTTGTATTTACAATTAAAATAAAACTTGCTTCAAAACTCAGAATTTACTTTTAATCTGACAAATATGACTTGGAAACACAAAACAACATTATGACTTATTCTCTAAATCAATGGTACCGGCCCGTGGACCAATTGGTACCGGGTCGTGCAAGAAATAATTAAATATTTCCGTTTTATGTATAATTTGATTCTGGAGGATCTTTTATTTTGAAAATCCTTGAACCGGATTCTCTCGGTTGCCGCCAACATTGAGCCACAAGCAGCAAAATGATCAGAATCAGATCAGATTCTTTGCGAAGGGAAAAGGCCCAGAGAGACAGGAGGACGGATTTATCCCTGTAGGTTGATTCCCACAGTCCAAGCTGCTCTGCATGATTTGGTGACCGGATGTTAATGAGGCCATGAAGCTTCAAACTGCTTCACCACTAGAGACCAAGTAGACTGAGCATTAGCAACACTTCAGTGTCATTGTCTCCCAGATGGAGAAATAAACTCAAGGCTCCATTAGTCGTTATCGTAAATTAAAATTTTCAGGAAAGTAAAATGTTCGTTTTTGTGGCGCATCTGTATCTTATTTTGAAGGATATGTAAACGTTACCATAGCGACCAGAGTCAAGAGGCTTTAGGGACAGAGGAGTGGAGCTTGAGAGTTTTGGATCTGGTTCACTATTTAAGGATTGTTGGCCGATTTTCCAAACTTCTGTGCCCTCACATGAACCGAGCCGATAAAAGTCCAACAGGTTCGATCGGTTCGTGTGTCCAGGAGCAACACACCACCAGAACCGATTGCACTGAACATCCCGATTCCAGGAGAAAATCCAGTAAAACCCCAACATACTACAGTGAATTCAGAATAATCAAATACGATGTAGGAGCAGTAGTGATAGTTTGTGGATCATTTTAGGCGATAAAAGACGAAACAAAAACAAAAAGAGTTTGAGAAAAGGAGCAGCCGCTCTGTTTGCTGCACTGTGATTTGGAGCTGAGTTATGTTTCATCATAGTTAACATTTTTAACTGAATAAACATAACTACGTTTAATAAACATATATAAAAATGACCTTAGGATAGTAATAAACATTTCCACATATCGCCTCCGATGTCCAGCAGACTCTCAGTTGCCATGCCAACTGTTTGGGTTTCCTGACGTCACCGCGCGTTCTGATTGGCTCCCTGTCACATTCAACAGGCTGCGTCAGTCAGGGAAACCCACACAGGCTGAGATAATTGGGCCAAGACAATGTTGAATATGGCCGATTTTATATGGGGCATATTCAACACACCACCACACACTGCAGGATGTTGTAAGATTGCCCCCCCCCGGGCCGCGGTAATAAAAAGGTTGGGGACCACTGCTCTAAATTATGGCTTTTATCCTTTTAAATATGTCCTTAAAATTTAAATAATAACCTGTAAACATGCTAACCCCGGTGGTTGGGCGCTCAGCAGTCACTCAGCGGCTCCTCGTGTTTTTGAGTTAGAAAATGTTTAATGTTGACAGGAAATTTGAAAATAACACTGGACAATTATGTGTTATTGTAATTTTAGAAGGTTAATATCTGAACACCAACTATAAAGTCTTAAAAAAATGCAAACGCTTCAAAGAAAACTTCAATAAATAAGCAATGCTAAGTCTGGTTTCCCGCCAGGCTGATAATATACTGGAACCCTGGATATGACTTCCTGTGAGGCTTTCTTGTTTTTCCATTAATAAATGAAACAAATGTAACCAGTTAGTTCAGTGTTCACCTGACGGGCTGAGCGGGGGCCCCGAGGTGGTTGTGGGTCCCGGGGTGGTTGTGGGCCCCGGGGTGGTTGTGGGCCCCGGGGTGGGTGGGGTCGCGGCGGCGGCGGCTGCGGCTGCGGCGCTGCTCTGGCTGTTGGCCGCTTCGTCGTCGTCGGGAGAAAACACCTCCATGTCTTCCAGGGGCGTCCAGCGGGGGTCCTGCTGGGGGGACGAGGGCGAGGGCTGCAGGATCACAGAGGAGGAGGAGACGAGGTCGCCATGGTGACCCCTGCCCTCGCTGGGACCCGCCCCGTCACCATGGCGACTGTCTCCACCTTGAGCTTTCATGGGCCAGACGTCGCTGCACCACTTCTGACCGAACACCTTGTCCAGGATGGGAACCCAGTCCTGGGCGGGAGGGGGCGCAGGGGGCGGCTCCGGCTCTGTGGGGGGGATTGATGTTAGGGTTTACAGATCCGTTCAGACCCGATCACAACCAGTGGACCAATAGGAGCGGATCACTCACCGTCTGCCGGCGCCGTCTCTTTGGACTCCTCTGCCGGTTCCTCCCGGGTGTCTTCGGACCCGCTGGGCGACACCGAGTCGTTGACGGAGCCCCGCCTCCTGCCCCCGGTCCCGCTCCCTCGGGGCTTATCCCCGCCCCCCCGCTCGGAGCTCCGCCCCAGCTTGTCCTCCAGCTTCTGCTGCTCCGCCTCCATCTTGGTGATCTCCAGCAGCAGGTCGTCGAACGACGCCTCCACGATCTTGGTGAGCTCACGCAGCGCGAAGGCCAGGACCTGCTCCATGACGGACTTCAGCTGGTCTGCAGGACGGAGACCAGACGGGTCAGAACCTCAGAACAACAGCCCCACACCACACAGAGCCCGGCAACAAGCCCCGCCCCTCAGGATTCAGACCAATCCTGGAGTCCTGAAGCACAGGATGCTAACAGCGATGCTAACAAATTAACATCAAAGACAGTTTATTAGATTAAATCTGTTCCCTCTGATGAAAGTCCATTTAGATTTTCTGTTAGTTTGGCCTCCATCCAGCAGAGGGCGCTGCTGCTCATCCCCAGCTGATGGAGGAGATCGAATCCTGGCGGAGGAAAGAGAAACGGAGTCGGGAATCCGTTCAGATGAGATTTTGAACTGAATCGTAAACGTTTCCAGTTCTCTGTGGGAACTCGTTCTGTTCCTTTTCAGTTCTGCAGCTTTAAACAGGTTGTTCCTGATTTCTTCCCAGCAACATTAAAGGTTCCAGTCCAGCCGCCTTCAGAACCAGAACCAAAACCATCCTTCTAATCTGACCCCCCTCCTCCTCTTTGCCCTCCGTCTCCATGACAACAAACAGATTTTAGGTCACCGTGTCATCTGACCAGTGTGTGTCACTGCAGTGACCTCATTGCATCACCCTGTTTGCTGGCGTTAAGCCCCGCCTCCCTACACTTATGGCTGCATCTGATTGGCAGATGAGGCCGGCTGTCCTCCAATCCGGCAGCGGAGGCCATGATCCTGGAGGGGCTCCGCTCTGTGTGTGGTGTGTGTGTGTGTGTGTGTGTGGTGTGTGTGTGTGTGTGGTGAGACATTGAGACAGGTTGAAGCTTCTTCAGGAGTTTTATTTTGAAAGTCTGAAGCTTTACGGCTCCAGGAAGATTAAATGATAAACGGACTGAACTCATTTGGAGTCACACTCACATTCACTGATATGCAGATTGGGTTCAGAGCCCAGTGGCAGAAAGAAGCTGGAATCGAACCTGTTAATGGACAGTTTACCGGATCAGAACCTCGGATTGGATTCTGGACCCAATAGAACTGCACAGATGGGATCTTCATCCATCCCTCCATCTTAAAGCCCAGATGTCTCGCTCTGCATATCTGAACTTCATAAATCTGGCAGCATCTCATCAGATTAAAATCCTAATCCCAGCCTCTTCCTCCCAGTTCTCCCAGTTTCCTGTTTCTCTCTCATCCAGTCCAGCAGTCCTTTTCCCAGTTTGCCTCCTTCCGGAAACACTGGGAGGAGTGGGAAGCTGCTGACTCTGGATTAGTGCCCGGGTCCAAATCCAATATTCCTGCTACAGAATATTATTATTATTGCTGCCGTTAATCTTGTTCTTTATCTTTTGTTTTTCACATTTTAAGAACTTTTTGTCGTTGCTGCGGTTCCCCATTGCGAGACAATAAAAGTTGTTTCTATTCTAATGAACAATCGGACCGGCCCGGTTCCAGAGGCCCGGTTCCGGCCCGTAGCCGGATGGGTTTTAAAGTGGTTGACATTTTGTTCGCCGTCTGGTTTCTTCTGCTGCAGAATTATGACTCATGTTGGATAAAATAAGCATCCAGACGCATCTGGAAGTGGAACAGGTCGGATTTATTTGGGGTGAAAACGTTGGAATTGGTCGGTTCTGGGTTCTGGGTCAGTTCTGTTACTGGACGACATTCATAGCTTCAAAGTGAAAATTAAACACCAACTTTTCTATTGTTTTAAGAAAATAAAGTAAACCAAACCACAGGTTGTTTATGTTTTCCAAAGATCTCATTGGTTCTGCCATGTTTGTTTCCAGTAGCTCCTCTAGAGGCCCGTCCCGCTGCTCTGTGCTCTGTGCCTCTGCTCCAGGTAGCAGCCGGCTGCAGTGACCTCCATCTCTGACCTCTGGCCCTCCATCCCGCAGCAGGACGCCCCCCCTGCCCCCTAACTGCAATGTGTTGCCTCTTTGTCCTGGTGACCCCCTCCCCCCACACACTCCACCCTTGAAGGCAGACCTGTCAAACCGGACTGTGGCTCATGTTTATGACCTCCACGCAGGCGGCTGGGAGGGGCTGGGGGCTCGGAGGTTTATTTTTAACCCGCCCGGTTCCGTCTTCTCTCCAGAACAGGTTCCGTCCCCGGGAATCCACAGCTTCTGGAAACTAGGCCACATCCTCCCTGTAAGCAGCTTTGCGTGTAGCGGCGCGGCGGGTGGGCGCTGCCCGCCCTCCGCGCCGCTTCGTCCCGGTGCGGGAGTCAGGAGAGTCCGGGGATGCGGGTCCCACCCCCCGCAGGCCTCCTGAGTCTGTAGCCTGTTTACACATCTCACCCGCTTACGCAACGCCTCTCCGACTCGGAGGGATCCCCCCACGGCCGTTTGTTTACGTGTGTGTGTGTGTGTGTGTGTGTGTTGCTTCAGCAGCTCACCTACGACCCGTCCTCTCTGCTCCAGGCGGTGGGTGTCCACAGCCGTCACGGGCGCTGCGGGTTCTCCGCCCCGCGCTCCGGCGCCGCGTGGCTCGGGCTTTGTCCTGCCGCCGTCCCCCCGCTCGTGGCCCGCCTTGCCGCTCCTACCGCCCGCCGCGGAGCCTCCGTCCTCCGGGGAGGTCGAGCCCCGGCCTTCGCGGGTCTGCAGCTGCAGGCGCAGCCGGCGGTTTTCCTGCTCCTTGGCAGCCGTCTCCAGCAGCAGGGCGTTCAGGCTGGAGCCCACCGACTTGCTGATTTCCTGGACGGCGAGCTGAACGACCTGCTCCAGCACGGACTCCAGCTGGCCCTGGAAAAACGAAATGTAAACGGCCCCGTTCATGTTTTCGGCCCCTCCGCTTAGAGGCCTCTCTCATTATTCTGTTCCCGACCCTCCAGCCGCTCCCCGCGCCGACACCCTGACCGCAGACTGGGTGAAATCTTTCCCAGGTCGCGGTGCTCCTCCGGCGGCTGCGCGCTCCACGTCGCTCGCTGCTAGTGCTGCTCCGCATGTTTTCCGACGATGGCCGAAAAGAGCCGAATAGAGGCGCAGCGACATTTTCCCGCCCACATGTGCTGCCTGGGCCGTGACGCCATTTTGGCTTTCAGAGAATAACAGCAGTAATTCCCAAATGTCAGACTTCCTGCCTGATTTTTACTAGAAAAATACCCGGGAAATGAGCTGCAGGGACCACGCAAAGCAACCACACGTAGATTAACTACAGGTTCAGCTATAAGAATCTAAATAATGTCACTGAAACTCAGATATTATTCTAATCTCTCACCAGTGGCTGGATTTATTGAGCTGTTTATTCAGGAACCTGAAGGTTTTCTCTCTGCTTGTTTTCATGCTAAATTCAGCAACATTAGGCCTCGGCTTTGTTATTAACATGAGTTTTTAGTTGTTAACTTCCTCCATCATTCAAAAGTTTGGCCTCCTGCTGGTTTACCAGACACATGGTTCTGGTTCCAGCGGACCCGTCCTCTGTGTCTAATGTTGTTACATTTAACCTGGAAACAGTTTAATCAAACATTTAAATTAAATAATTTGATTATTTATGCATTTACTTTCTTTTCCCCTATTTTTAAGAAGTAGCATACTTTTGTCTATTGATGCAGTTTTTTATTTATACCTTTTTATTTAGGAATACACAAATATGAAAATTTGGGTCATTGTCAATGTTAAGTATTTATATTAAGGTTAGTAACTAACCTTTATTGATATATAAATTTGCCTCTTAATAATATTGACCCAGTTTTAGTTATCAGATACAATAAAAATGACCAACATCAGCTGAGCATCGAGCGTTTTTATTTTACTACTTTATTTTTATACCTTTATCATTTTTTCCCCAAACATTTACTATTTATTAGTAATCTTTTTGTTATTTTTTTCTGACTGTCCACTTTACATCTAATTTTACGTTTTATTCTTCAATGTTTCTTTATGAATTAATAGTACAAAACTACATTTCTAAACAAGTTTTTTAAATGAGTTTGTTACTTTTTCTAGCATTGTTTCGTTGGGAAACATTTTGTGCAACACTTTTTGTTGCACAAAATGAGCCTTAAATGTTTGTTCATTGGTTTATTGACTGCAGAAAATGTGTTTTTAAATTTTGTGGATAAATTTAAAAATGATGGATGCTTGTTCTGCCTGAGGCGGTTAAACTGGGCCCAGTGGTAAACTGGTTTACTGGTAGTAAACTGGTTTACTGGTGGTAAACTGGGCCTGGTGGTAAACTGGTTTACTGGTAGTAAACTGGTTTACTGGTGGTAAACTGGGCCTGGTGGTAAACTGGTTTACTGGTAGTAAACTGGTTTACTGGTGGTAAACTGGGCCTGGTGGTAAACTGGTTTACTGGTAGTAAACTGGTTTACTGGTGGTAAACTGGGCCTGGTGGTAAACTGGGCCCGGTGGTAAACTGGGCCTGGACGGCCCCAGAGGCGTCTGTTCTCCATGCAGCTCAGTAAAAGCGAGCGACCTGCGGGTGAAAGTGTCCCCATAAGGTGCTGATCAAAAGTGCTGTAAACAACTGGATGTGGTTAAATTTGGGCGGACTTGCCCTTTAATCCAGCATTACATCACTGACTCCCTCCCTCCCCCCCAGCCGTCCCCCGTGGTGGAGCGCATGCCGCAGCGGAGCGACACTCCCCCTGAAAACAGCTGCACCTCTGCTCTGGGTTTTACGGTAGCTGGGATCACGGAGTTTGAGCAGGAGGGGGCGGAGCCTGCACGCAGCTAGTCTGCGGCTTTTGTTGTTGTGAGACGGTGGAGGAAGCCGAGCCGAGCCGAGCCGAGCAGAACCGAGCAGAACCGAGCAGAACCGGGCTCCGTGCCTGCAGAACGTGGCTTTAGGGAAGTGGTTTCATCATTTCCTTCCCATGTCTGCAGCTTCTGTGACTTCGCTTCATAAATCATCTATGAGGCTGAAATCATCAGTTCGATGCCTGTTGAAGTGTATTTAAGTTCCTGATTATTTCCAAAACACTTTAGATTCCGGTTTCAAACATTCGACAGAAACTGATTTAGTCGTTGCAGTGAGTTTAATAAATCAAGTTTGTGAATTCAGTTGGTTCTTTAGTTAAAGGAGCGCATGTTGGATTTGTTGTGATTCTGTCCGACCCATCCAGGGTCCAGTTAGGTTCGGTCCTGAGGCCGGTACCGGTCCATTAAGGCCTTTCGTGATGACACAATTAGATGGACGATAAATTGTTCCAGTAGTTATTGCGATAAACAATAATACTGTTGTTTTTGAAACAATTTTTATGTAATATAAAGCAAATGGGAATAAACTTTAAATTCCAATTAATATTTAACCCTGGAACTTTTAAACATCCAAAATAAATAAAACAACAAATAAGGTGATTATGAAGTCTCTGTAAACAAACCTGTCCTTTAAAAAAGGAACTAGTTGAGACCAAAGCAGGGAACTGAAAACTTTTCTCATCCAGGTTTTGGTAGAAAACAAATCTATTGAGTTCATTTTAACTTATCATGCAATTAATTTATTTATTGCTTATTGTGAGGAGCTTAGGTCTGTCCATCTCATTCAACCTGAATCAGACTTTTGGGCCAAAAATAAAAGCGAAAAGGGCAAAAGAAGACAAAACAGAAACAAAATACTAAAATTTTTACTTACTCAGCAATAAAATATGTTGCAAGACTTTAATTAAATTACTAATTAGTTCAATTTTGTTGGAGATAAAGGTGTTAATTATTGTACCATTTTTTAAAGCTCTACACTGAAAATAGTGTAGATCTTTTTCGTCCATTTTAATAATAAACCTGAAAGCTGTTTTGTTTTAAAGAGAATTATGAAATATTAATGAGGCGATGCATTAAAAACACTCAACCCTGCCAGATGAGCTGCCGACTGAATCCTGTCCAGTCTGACTGCAGGTGGAGGTAAAACTGAAACACTTCGCTTTCCTGGTTCTGGATGCTGATGGACGGAAGTGACCCACTGATGCACCGGCAACCTGCAGATGGAAACATGAAGAACAGAACCTGCAGCCAAGTTTCAGACCCGCTGAGACCCAAAGAGAGGAAACAACTCAGGTGATCTTCAGCTGAGCCTCTGGCTCTACAGTCTGCGTTCAGATTAACTGAACTAAATGAACTAAATCTGAAACAGGAAACCAGCTTTGAGACTGAAAACAACCAAAACATAAATTAAAGTCTAGACTTCAGGTGAAACATTAAACAGAATCACCTGGAAATCATTCAGTCCGAGATCCTGAGAGGTGATGGGAGCAGCATCATTCATCCTCATGTTACCATGGAGACGTGTTGCTGCCAACATCCATGATGAGCCAGAAGAGGGAGTGTGCCTTAGATGAAAGCCAACTTCCTGTGGAACCGTGTTCGGTTCTGAAAACACACACACACACACACCCACACACACACACACACACACCCACACACACACACACACACACACACACACACACACACGCACACCCACACACACACACACACACACACACACACACTTCCTGGTGCCCTTCAACCTCAGTCCAAGGAGAAATTGGAGCAGCTGTTGTCTGAACCTTGGCCAGCAGGGGGCGCTACAGAACAGAGGAGGAAGAGCTCAGAACTTTGATTATTCTTCTATTAACGCCGTTTCTATTTTGATTGTTGAAATACTTTTTAAAGATTCTGACACAATTTTATTTTCCTTTTTATCAGGAAAGATTTCTGTTAAAATGCTTCAGAGTCTTTTTGAACATCATCCTCCATTGTGCAAATCTGTGAAGTCTGTAAAGACACACTCACAATAAAGACACACTGACAATAAAGACACACTGACACCAGTATTTAACTCAGAGGCCAGTTCACCCACTGAGGGAAGAATCTGAGTGAATCCACACCTGCATGGACAGTAGAGGACAAATTTACTCAATATAAATATGTGTAATAAAAAACTCTAAACATGTAGCCTATTTGTTCTCAAGGGTTTTTTAAAAAAGTTTTATGTTCATAAAAGAGCAACTTATTATCTACAGACAATTAGTTTTTTGAATAATAATTTTTCTCTGTTATGTTATGATGACGTAAAAAGTTAATTTATTTAGTGAACAGCATTATTTTAATTATTTTGTTTTAAAAGTGTTTGCATTTTGCCCTCAGTCTCTCCTGGGACAGTGGAAACCTGGAGACCCTGCAGGGTCAGCTGGGGTCAGCTGGGGTCAGCTGGGGTCAGCTGTCAGGTCAAAGTGTAAAAGAATAGCAGCTTCCGAACACAGTTGACAGCTAATATTTACATTTACTTGAGTAATTTTATTACGAGGTAATTTTACTCTTATGTCAGTAAAATTTCTGCATTTTCTTCCCACTGAATGAAAATCAAACATATTTTAACTAGAAATTCACTAAACTCAGACTCACAGTTGTAGTTTCTGTTAAAGTCTCAGAAGTTTTTTCACTGAAACTGATTTGGAACAGTTTTCTTTTGCCTGATTTTATTTTTTGTTACTGAGATGAATTATTGTCATTTTCATCTTTAAAATACCAAAATTTCCACTTAATCTTACATCTGAATGGATGTAATTTATAAATATTAAATTATTGATAATTTAATCTGTTACTCAGTACTTGAGTTGACTTTTACCAGATACTTTGTTAGCTTTGAACTTTTTGGACAGCTACTTTTTACTTTTACTTCAGTACAAATATGCTGAAGTACTTCTACTGTTGAGAGGTGGGAACATTAATATTAACGTTTAAAAACGGGTCACACCGTTTGTTTTGGAAACACAGCAGAAATAACCGCAGCTTCATTTCTTTTAGATTTACGTGTAAAATCATGCTTTTATTATGAAATCATGTTGGATCTTGTTGCAGTTTTTGAATCGCTGTTTGGTAAGTTTGTTAGTTTTGCACATTTCAGCAACAGCAAATTTTCAACATGACAAAAACAAGAAATTATGAAACAAACAATAAACATATTTTGTCAAATGATCCCATCAAAGACTTCCAGAATGATCAAACTTATTGATCAGTGATCCATTTATTATTTATGAGAGGCAGAGCTAAAGTCTCGATTTAAAGGATCTCGGCGTTTCGGATGTTTTTCAGTTTTCTGGTTCTGAACCAGAACCAGAACCAGAACCAGTCATTAGGCTTGAGGTCTGTAAGGTTGCTATGACAACAGCAGCAGATCTTTAATATATCCTAGAGATGTTCTTCAGCTGTCAGAAGGCCGACTTTGTAACCGTGTCTCTGAAGGTTCAGGTCAGAGGTCAGCCTGAAGCTGTGTGTTGACTCTAGATCTGTAACTATAGATCTATAAATCTAGATCTATAAATGTAGATCTATAAATATAGATCATTCGTCCTTAATAACTTCTTCTCTGTTCGGCTGGAGAAAGTTTTGGCTCATCCTCACATCGATCTGTTCTCAGCACCTGTTCAGTGATTGGATGGGGTCAAAGGTCACCTGGTGACCTCATGATGAGGTGAGTGTCAATATGCTAATCGGTTATCTGAGTTTGCATTAAAAACTGATCAGGTTCTAATAAACTGGTCCAGAACCGGACTCAGAACAGGTGATCCCAGTTGTAGCTAGTGCGCATGTGCCCCCCCACTCTTGACCCGCCCCCTCCACGCACGCGCATATGCGCACGCACACATGCCTATATAAGGCAGCAGAGTGAACAGATTGTCCTCCCTCTGATGCTTATCCTCCCTCACCTGAAAGCAAACAGTCTGCTGCGGTGGGGGGAGGGGGAGGGGGAGGGGGGGGGCAGACAACGGGGGGGGGGCAGCAGGAAGGGATGGAGGGTGAAGGAAGGGAGCGCATGCGCGCTGCTCTCCATCCGCTCCGCATCTCCCCCTCCCTCCCCTTCTCCTTTTCTGCAGCATCAGTACCACTCCCCCCCCCCCTCCAAGACCCCCCCTCCCCCTTCAGCCGCCCCCCTCCCTCCCCCTCTCTCTCGCTCCGTTTTCCTGCCGGGCTGCTGCTGCTTTGCGCGCTGCGGGGCCACACTGCGACCGCACCGAGGAGGAAGAGGAGAAAGGCGCGGAGTGAAAGGGGGGACAGATCCACTGAGGAAGAGGCAGACCGAGCTGAGGAGGAGGGCTGATTCACGCACCGTCACCGCACGGATAAAAAACCTTCCGAAGCAGCAGCAGAAGGCGGAGACGCGTCACACCGCGCTCTTCCTCCCTCCATCTCTGCTCCGTGAAGAAGAGGAGGACGCCCGGAGGGACCCGCTGGGATCCGGTGTTGGACAGCCCCCCTCCCGCACGGACCAGGGCCGATTCCCCGCACTCTAGCAGCCAGCTCGGCGCCATGAAGGACCGCACGGCGGAACTGCGAAGCGTAAGCTGCTTTTCCTCTCCCATCCGCCCGCTGGCCTCCATCTTCCTCCCTCCTCTTCCTCCTCCCGGGCCGCCGCAGCATCTCGGCCTGCCTGAGCGCGGCGGCCGGAGGATGCGGGGAGGGAGAGCCGCTGGACCCGCGCTGCTGCGGGGTCCCGGCGGCTCTGCGGAGGTTCGGGTGCGGGTCGCGCTGCGGCCCGGAGCTTTTCATGCCGTGAATACAGATTGTGCTGCAGCCCTTAATGGAGTCTGTGCGGTGTGAGCGGATGCTGCGTGGCTGCAGTTTGGACTCTTAATTCTGATTATTTGCGGGATTTCCGCCTCTGACGGCGGATTTGAGCGACTCGACGTCGAGGCCCAGCTCCGCCGCTCCGCTCGGGTTTTTCTTTCCTCATGCAGAGCTGCATGCATCACGGGAACGCGGCTTTAAACGCACCCATCCGAGCTACTTCTAATTCGGGCCGTGCGTGTCCGTGCATGCGTGTGAGGAGGGAGGAGGAGATCTGACCGAGAGGAGGAAAAATGCAGATTTTCTGTTTTCTACACCGAAAGAGGCCGCATCCGGCAGCCCGCCGCCTCCCTGATGGAGAGCCGCGGGAATGTGGAGGAGGCGGGATGGATGGATGGATGGATGGACGAACAGTTGGATGGATGGATGGATGGATGGATGGATGGATGGATGGATGGATGGATGGATGGATGGATGGATGGATGGATGGATGGACGAACAGTTGGATGGATGGATGGATGGATGGATGCGGCTCTCCTCGTGCTCCTGCTCGGGTGAAGGTGGGAGGGGGCGGTGGGGCCTTCGTTGTAGGAAAGCCTCACCCATTTTATGACTGTGCGCCTCTGCGCCGGGTGAGAGCGGCGCTTTGACGCGCGGGCGGCGCGGCGCGATGCGGCGTTTCTGCATCGCCTGGAGCGAACAGCTGATGCTGGCGGTTTGGGCGGACTCATGGGGGGGGGGGGGGGAGTATATCACGTCAAGCAGTCATTCTGCTGCAGCTCCACGCGTGTCCCCCCTCCCCTGTGGGTTCATCCAAGTTGGGATGATCTGAGTTCAGCAGTAATTCCAATTTTGTTGCATTTCTTCTTCTGTCCCTCCGTCAGGGTGGGGGGATGAGGGGGATCAATAACCTCTGATCGGTAAATCAGCAGCTGGATGTGGAGCTGATCTGAATGAAAGAGGCTCAGCAGAGTTTACCGCACTGCCGTCCTCAGCAGCTTCTCTCATCTTTCATTTGATATCTTCTCCTCCAGTCATCATCTTCCAAGCTTTGCTTCTTTTTCTGAGCTCTAAATTAAAAGTCCAGTTGGGAAATTTCCTCTGTGGATTCCTCGGCTTTGACTTGAAATATTTTATCTGGAGATATAAAAAAAACCTAATTGGATTTCCAAACTGAACCTGGAAAAGTTGAACCAGGTTCGGTTTGGAAATCTTCAGGTTGCTGTTGAACATACTGGAGTAGAAAGGTCCTCCTCCACATGAGAGGGAATAAACTCTGCCTCCGTTCGGCCAATAAACTGTCCCAGCTACAATCGCAATAAACGTTATTGTTGTTATGAGACCATTAAATATATTGATAATAATAGCAAAAAAATGCAAGTATGTCCTGTCAAAAACAAAAACAACCTTTAATTCAGTAAAAAACTTGCAGATACACATTGACCCGTGAACAATGAGGTCAAGGGTCAAAAGACATTAAGCTTGAAAAATAAGTCTAATCTATGGTGTACAAATGTATTATCAGATAATCCGGCGGCAGGAACCAAAAGAAGACGTGAATGTGAAATATATACACGTTGGTGATTTGTTTACTTTGGGGAATGTGAGTCCTGGAAAAGGGACAGAGATCAGGAGGATTTTGCTACGATTGGGCCAAGATTTCCTCACAACTTGGTCATGCTGACTTAGGCTGCAGGATTGCAGTAAAACTTCGCTGTTCAACCAAAGTCTGCAGCATGTAGAGTTTTTTCCTGCAACGTCTCCACAGAGCATAAAGAGGAGACAGAAACTCTCAAAACTGGAAAACCTTTTAAACATCCAATATGAAACACGACATTCAGAAACAAAATGCAAAAAAACCTACTTCCAACCAAAACCGTAAATAAAATAGATTATAAAAGAATCTGTTCAAAAAGTGACCATCATCGTGTAAATGACAGAGCTCAATTTAATTTATCATGCGATTAATTGGTTGCTTATTATCAGTTTATTTTAGTTTTACTTGGTTGAATCCTGCTCCCAGGATTCAACTGACAATTATTTTAGTCATCAATTACTTTATTGATTATTATCACGATTAATCCATCATTAGAGCTACTAATTATGACAATGAATCAATTGCCAGAATATGAGATAATTCTGTTGATTATTCCAACGATTAATTAATTAATTAACAGCATTCCATCTGCAACTAAAACATCCTGCTAGCATCCCCATGTGGAAAGCTCGGGCCTTTTTGCTCGACTGAACATCAGTACAGGGGAGAGATTATTTGGGATTATTTTATCCCAAATTCTGTCCAGTAACTGATTGATTACTGGACAGAAAAAGGAATTTATTACGGGATTTTCTTTTGGACAGTCTGAACAAAACTGACAATCAAATAACAGTTTGTTACTCCTTCAGAAAATAACATTTTTTCTTAACCAGCACTCTCCAGTTACCAATTAAACAATTATTAAATCAATTGATATTTTATAATCGATTAATCGGATTAATCATTTCAGCTCATTTTAAAATTTGAAACACTGAACTTTTTTTATCTGATTAAAGTGAAGAGCTGGTCCTGGTCTGCAGGAATGTTCACCACTTCTGGTGTCTGGCAGAGAAACACCATTTCCTGACATTTACTGATGTGCTTTTCCTCTCGACCAGCACAGCCCAACAGTGAATCAGATTCTCCGGACTCATAGTAGTTTTCTTAATTTTAGTTCCATCTTCGTTAGGTTTCTCTGTCATATTCAGGTCTTTCTTATCCCATAATTTATCTGCAATTACTCACTTTTATTCCTTCATACATATTCTCCTCTCTGTTATTCCATTTATTCTCTCATTTTTGTCTTCCTCCTGAATTTGTCTAGCATCACTTTTTGTCTTTGAACTTACTCATTCCTTTTTTTCTTTTTTCACCATTTCATTTATGAAGAGCCATTCCTCTTCATTAAATAAATTTGTGTTTTTAATTTCTATGTTCTGCCTTTGTGAAGCACTTTGTTGCACTTTTCACAGATAAAATTCAAATGGTAAATGGACTGAATATATCTAGAGCTTTCCAGTCATATGGACAGTTTAAAGCCACATTCATCCAGATATGTTCAGTACTCAGCTCTGTGTTAGCTTCTTTGCCCAGAGGCAGATATATAGCAGGAGGAAACTGGAATTAAACCCACAACTTTCCCATAGGGCCACTAAATTTGCAGCAGCAAAGCTAAAAATGGAAAATAAAACCAAAAGTCTGGCTTTGGCACATGTTAGACATCATTAAATATTGATAAAATAATTAAAATGTCACTTTAATTAATGTTGATTAACTGGTCGCTATGTCTGACAGTGTCATGCTAAGTTGAAGGGTTTTGTAAGTGATGTAATTATGGGGTGGGTAGGGCAAATGTAAGCACTACAACATGCATTAGAGGTTTTTAAAATAGAGACGTTTCCTTGATTGCTGTATCAAACATTGCTCCTTAAAACATCAATAGTCGTCTTATTAATAATTGATTTGCTGGTTCTGCTGGTTGCTGCAGCTGCATGTCGACAGTATTTTAAAGAGCTGGAAACAATATCTGTGCACATGGAGCAACAGACGGATCGTTTGTGTTTGTTTGCAGCAGAGTGTGTGATCACATATCCTATTTCATTTTCATTGACTAAAACGGGGGGAGTTGGGACAGGGATTGGGCGGTCTGTGCTGGGACATAACTCACTGGTGATGGATGGATACTGACTTTTTTATCAACTCTGAAGACAATATCCTGAAATAAACTGAGTTTTCACACTGAATTATCACAAGTTTTCTGGTGGACCCACAACATGTCAAGACCCCACAAGGTAGCTGTGTATGTGCTGAGCCCTGAACCACACATAAACAAGTACAGAGGTGTAAGTTTAATACAACTGATGTGTGCTGTTTTGTTTCCATAGTATAGTAAATAGATATTTCATAAAGTTTCAGTTCAGTTTCATGTCCAATCCATACAAGTACCATCAAGCATGATAAAGCACTCAGTCCAAATTAAATAATTAAATTAATCATTCCTTAAAATTTAAGCTTTAATTTTCAATTCTTTTTTATTTCATAATAGCTAGTTTTGTGAAATTAAATTAAACTACTCAGTTCATCCAATTTTAATCATTCTTGGTCAAATTTGGTACAATGCAAATGGATGCCATTTTAAGGTATTTCTAATATTGTATAAAAATATAGGTGGTTAAGTGACAAACATGCAAAATGTTCAGATTTTTCTAAAATTAATCAATCAACACAATTGATTCTTAAAATAATCATTGGTTGCAGTGCAAAAGCCAATACAATGAACTATTCCAGCTCTTTGCACTATTCTTAAATGATTCAGTTTATCTATAAACAATCCTCTAATAGCTCTAATTATTTTAGAAATTTCTAGTGTAGTTTAAAACATTCTAATTAAGACATTATGAAAAACCAACTGGTATAATATTTGCACTGAATCATTTACTATTGTGCAGTTCCAATGTATTCTTTTTCCATAATGACAATTTTTAAAATGTAATTATCTCAGTTTGTTTCATGGGGCTTATTAAAAAGGGATCATATTTTTATAATTTTAATTATTAAAGTTCAATTAATCATAGTGCAGATTTTAAACATCTGAAAGCTGAGTTAGAGTTTGAACGATTATATATCAGGACAGCCAGTGAGTGATCAGAGCGGTCCTGATCCCTGCTGGGTTCAGGTGGTAGCAAAGCAGCCTGAGGTGACGAGAGCACCATTTAATGACGACGATTAAAAACTAAAGCTGAAGAATATCTGAGGTAACATGAGGCATCCTGACAACATGAGGAAACAAACGGCTGAAAATGTGATCACACCGTCAGTGTTGCCAAGCCAGCATGTTTTAAACCCAGAACATGTTTTTCTTTAGTTTCTGGTTTTTGCTTCCTCTAACTTGTAAAGACACGTTTACATCAAAATGCAATGAATACGCTCAACAAAAAGGCCTCTGCACAATTTTCCTGATATAGTTGGATGACTCAGAAGAGTGTAAAGCTGATGGTTTTGAATACAATTGCATTTAGACCTGTCCGACAGGATGGACCATAGCCTGAAGGCAACAATCCAGTCAAAATCACAGCAAATCATTTAGTATGATTCATATTTCTCCATTTATTGATTCCGTCATCTAATACAATCAATTTATGTTGACAATTGTGCCAAATATTGGGTATTTGATTCAAAATAGATTCTTACTGATGAATTACAAAGTTCTTAATAATTAGATCAATACACTTTGATAAATATATAGGAAATACTAAGTAATTTAAAAATTTTAACTTATCTTGATGCATTTCTAGAACGCCTGTAAAACTGGTGCACAAACAACTTCTGCTAACGGTGATGCTGCTTCTCTCTGGTCCCACTGCTGAGGTTAATTTCTGCTTTTAAGCAATCTGGTGGAAAAGACTAATGTGTTCAAGTTGTGCTAAAAGGAGTTAGCCTATCAGTGAAGCTATGCTCACCTAAAGTAGCATCTTAATGCTAAAAATATAGCAGCTATCAGTAATGTCAGCGTCCATAGTCCGCATTTCTAAAGAATCTCCATCAATGATCAGGACTTTCTGAAACTCTAGAATGATGAATGGACAGAATAAAAATTTGCTCCAATCTGATGGTTGAAGAAACTGAAGAACAAATTAAAAACTATACATATTTTTGGGTTTTTTTTAGCTCCAATGTCTATTCATTCAATAATTCAGCAGCAGAAACGAGTTTGAATTGAAAATGTTGCTAATTTTGTCTATGGTTTTGAATAAAATTATTGACAATTCATTACAGATCCTGCAATTAACTCCATTAAAAATTTTAAATAAGTGCCACCACTAATAAAAATGCTTCCTCCTGCTTTATGGATACAAATGGACTTCATGTTTCAGATGATGGAAACTAAACAAAAGCCGTGTGTGCTCAGTCCTGGATAAATGGTCTGGTTTGTTCTGCCCTTCTGGCAGCTCTGGGCAGGTGGGGCTGGGTTCGTCTGACTTTATTTACTTAGTGAGCACACACACACACACACCACACACCCACCCCCCCCACACACACACACACACACACACCTGCTGTGGTAAGGCGTGCAAGGACACTTTGATTGCTCCAATCAGACTTTCAAATTGAGCTGCTGCACTTCCTGTTGTGTAAAACTTTCAAAATAAAGCTGGAGAGACTAGCTGCTGATCTGCTTATTTGTACATTTCAAGGTCTTTGAAGAACAAGTTAAATATTTAAAACCACGTTAAAAACAGTTCAGTTTGTGCTTTACATTTGTGACTATTCATCCTGTTTTATGGAAGATATTAAACAAATCAGATGTCCATTCATTGTTCACTAGTTTCTTCTGATGGTCATGACTCAGCGTGTGTGTTGGTGCTGGTTTGATGTCTGGAAGTTGCTTTAAAACACAGTCATGAAGAGACCGACTGGGCTCAGACCCAGCGGGCTGCAGTCAAACCCAGCCCAATGTTTGTTTATGTTTTTAATCTCATCTCAGCTACAGAACACACTGATGGATCGTTAACATTTCACTCAGTTTCTGCTGACATACCCTCACTGGAAACTGACACACAGATACAAAAATAGAAAAAACAGAGCTGCAGCTTTAGTCCAAGATGTGAAGCCATCAAATCTACAGCCAAAAGGCAACAATGGGCGAAAACACCAGAGCAAAAGTCCAGTCAAACTGACCAGGAGGACAGAATCTACACCATAGTAACTGCTGGTCACCATGGCGGAGCTTGGTTGATTAAAACAGTTTATTGCAGTTTTTGAGATGAAAACTAAGTAAAAATGTACATTTTTGTATACAAAAAAGATACGAATGATGAAATAAGACTATCAGATTTAATGTTAGTCATGTAGAAGTATGGCAATTTAAACAACAACCACTAGCTATGTTGTCAGGCTAATTTTGAGAGAACTTTTAAAATGTCACTGGTTTGAAATGAATCAATCAGGCTAAGCAGAGTGTGATTTCGTAATATGCTGATGCTACGCAGGTTGCAAATTAGTACGAACCACAAATCTCAGAAAAAAATCATCCCTTCCAACTGGAACTACAAGCATCACTTCAGCCAAAGTTTTGAAATCAGGGAACATCTCTCAGATTGAAGCAGTCAGAAGAAAGGAAGAGTCTCTGAAAGTCTGCGCTCCCTCTGCCAGATGCTCCAAAGCCTCCAACGCATCGTCAGCTCCTGCTTAGCAGGATGCATTTAGTTCAGTCTGCAGGTCAGAGATGATGTTCAGATCTCTTCTGTTGAAATGTTGAATTTTCCCATAAAAAAAAAATGGAAAATATTCGGTTAACGTGACTATCGCTGTGGACTGAAATTTCTGAGTTTGGTGCCTCTGTAAGGCATAGACCCACTAGTGGATGGAAACATATTTGCTGCATCAGCAAATATGTTTCCATCACTTCTTTAGATTAACTCTTTTAGCCAAAAGCCACCTCAAGTTAAAACATTTTTGCGAAATTTTGAATTTTGCCATTTCCAACATTTTCGAATGCAACACCTCAAAATGTACAAAATAAACAGTTGACGGAAACATGGTTAGTGTTTCTGTCAACACTAACCATGCTGGTTAGTGTTAGGGTTAATCTGTACATACAATGCTTTATTTATGACTTCCTTTTTAAAAGTATTTGGATTTGCTTTTCTTCATAAGGCTTTTTTTAGTCTTTGTGCTTCAAAATATTGCATCCTTTGCTGATCACTTTATCAATATGTGAAATGATTTTCCCTCTGGTCCTAAAAGACCAGAAAAACAACTAAGTTAAAGTCTGCCGTGAAAATGAACACGTGTCTGAGGACTCGCCAATATTCCAATGCAGTAACTGTGATGTGTTGAGCTGCAGTAAAATCTGCAGGATTTGAACTCTGTTGGTGTTCCTGCCTCAGTGGTCACACAGCAGCCACACCAAGGACGAACTCAGCGTTTCTGCAAGTGCTGAAACGCTTGCAGAAACGCTGCGATGAAAGAGGTCACTTTCATCGCTCCGCGTGCGGAAAATCAGGGAGCAGGACTGGAAGCTGATCGGAAGGATGCAGAGCGGCACGTCAAGGCCGCTGCAGAAACACTCAGGCTGTCAAAGAAAAGCTGGAAGAGAAGACAGGTTGGGAAACATGTAGCAGGAACTTCATCCCATCGATGGGTTGAAGGAGAATGCTCATGTTCACTTAGCAGGTCTTGATGTCCAATTCCAAATAATTTTTTGACAACAGCTTCTGACCCCAAAGAAGTGCAGAAGAAGAATATAGCCTTTCTCCGGCAGCACTCTGTTTATGGCAGTAAAGATGGCCGCCGCAGCACTCTGGATAGATCTTAAGGTTGTTGAGAGTGACAGCATGACCACCAAGCTGATAAGACGCTAACAGCAGCGGTCTTTAGCGGAGCACTGACTGCAGCTTCTGACTTGGTTCTACTTGGATGTGGAGTCGGACCAGGAGCGGTGGGGTTGGGTTGTGATGCTTTCACTGACTCAGACTGATTTCAGTTCATTATTATCATTTTCAGACATTTTTTTACGTCCAGATTTACCATCTGTCTTCTGATGCAGAATCATGATGCATGTCTCACATGAACAAAGTAAAAGTTGGATGAAATGTGATCTATTGGATATGATTTTGTTCCATTTGGGTTCTTTCTGGGTTTTCCAGTTAGGAAACTGTTTGGTTATTGGTCTCCCTAGTTTCCCTTTGGTGCGTCTGCATGGTTGTTATCTTGTGTCTCTGTTTCCTCGCTTGTGAGTTCTGCTCAGCTGTTGCAGCTTCAACCTTTTTCTGCTTTATGAAGGAGACGGTAAAGAACAGCAGCGTTACCTAAACCATTTGAGGTTTTGATGGAAAGATGAGAAAATTAGAGGTTGTTCTTGTGATCATAATCCATCATGGCTGCATCCAATGATCCCGAGTCATTTCATTGAATCTCTGATCATTCTTTTTAGTATTTTATTATTTCTGGTTTTTAAAAAATTACCTGCACAGCAATAAAAGATCTTATCTGATGGATTTGGGATTTTTTGACAATATTTAAAGTTTCTCCTGAAGTTTCCTGAGCTGCTTTTAACAGCCTTGATTTAAATCCCAGAAATCTTCAGATGTAAGGAGCAAAAACGCTGAATAATAAATGTAAAAACATAAAAATCGGCTCATAAATAATGAGTGATGAAATAATGAAAGATTTGTAAATAATTTTTTATCCAAAGCAGAAATATGAAGCTAAAAAATAGTTTAATTCTCTCTGTCGGCTTCTCATGTAGTTTTTTTTCTTTAAACGTGAAGATGGAGGCACAACCTGCACAAATATTGTATTCAAAATCTTTTAAGTGCTGAAATGGCAAATTCTGACTTTCATTTTTCTTTTGCATTGAAATATTGTTGCTAGGATTGATTTCATAGCCTCCTACTTGGCGGGTTATTTCTTTCAAACAAAGATCTGGAAGTTTGGAGATCATGTCGGATTTTTCCGTTTTCAGGACATGTCCTCATTTTTAAAAACGCATCCAGACATGAACAAAGCCGTTTCTCTGATGTCTGTGGAGAAAAACCCTCTTCCTCTCTGAAAACGAGCTGCCAATGAAGATGCTCTGACTTTCCTCTATGCATCTGCTGACTGAAGGCATCCTAGAGCGTGGAAGCTGATTGGTCCGTCAGACGGTCATGTGACTCGTGGCTGTCTCTGCTCAATGGCCTCTCTGTTGTCCCTGGCCTCCTTTATGTGTGAGTTTTGTGTGTGTGTGCCATCATGCATAATAGATGCACCCCTCCCCCCTCAGCAGCACGGCGAACCTCTTCCTCTCACCCTCCTCTTCCTCATCCTTTAAAGCTCGCTCGTTTGTTCTCGCAGCCAATCAGAGAGCAGCTCGTTATCGTCGCTTACTGTCAGGTTTTGGTTTCTGGCTTCATGCAGAGAGACGATGATGTCATAGTGATGTCACAGAAGATGTGATCGTTTTACCGCTCCAGTTGTCTTTCAGACTGATGAAGACTTTTGATGCTGTTGGATAAATGAAGCTGCCAAAACCTAATTATGGTTTTGGGTTATTACTCAGAACTGCAGCATCAGCAACTTTCAGGGTTCAGTTATTATTCAGGTGATGCTGAAGCAGGACTGCTCTGATTGGTCAAGCTGCAGTGGATCCGTACAACATTTTGAGTATTATTTATTCAAAAATTTAGATTTTCCCATTTTCAGTTTGTGTGGTTTGGAAGGAAAATGAACTCATGTTTCATTTCAGAAAACATGAACTTCCTGTTTGTGTTTCGAAGAGAAATTCATAAAAAATATCCACACAGTTCTGATGCCGACTTTGGTTGGTCGTATGTCTCTCTTCACAGTATGAAGTCTCATCATCGTTTATCCCAAAAGGAAACTACATGTCATAACTCAAACTATCCAGAGACCTTCAACGGGTCACAGGATGGTGATGCTGCGGGCCGGAAGTCTCCAGTAGCGGTCAGTTTTATCTGGCGAGGCCTCTGACTGAAGACTGTTGATTTGTGATGCTAAAATGCTAACAGCTCAATACCCAGGAATCAGAGATGAAATTCCACCTGTCCCGATGACATCATCAGTTGTTAATCCATCAACTCCTTTACTTTTGCTGCTCCTCTAAAAATCCTTTGTATTGTTAGAGATGTTCGAGTAGGGGGTAAGATGGCATGAACATTCTCCTCCTCTCTGTGCACCGTTTCAGCTCCTCTGGCATTTGGGGTCAACAATTATTTGAGAAGTCAGCAACACACAGCAACCTGGTTACACAATAAAACCTGTTTCAGTTCCTGCTGCGGCTCTCGGGGTCAGAGTTCACCGTCTGCAGGTTCAGCGGCTCCGTCTGAAATATTCCCACCGGTACCGGCGGTCCAACAGCGTCTGTCTCCCTCCGCAGCCTGAATCATTGTTGGGTTTTTGGTTTGGCTTTCTGACCGTGATGCTAATCGCTGAGCGTTTGTTGCTGCGCCTGCGGCAACAAGAGACAGTGATCGATCACCGATCATACTCTTGTTCACGGAAATCAGCCGATTATGATCGGAGGCCGATCGATCAGAACATCTCTTAAATATTATTAGCGTCTTGAGGATACAACCATGTGAAACTTCAAAACTAAATTTGTCTATATTCAAAGATTTTCTGTAATTCATCGCTGTTTGAATTCCCATCTCTTCTTCTGACCCCATCCTGCTTCCTGGGGTCACACTGTGACCCAGAGAGGAGGATTCTGGGTAATAGTTATAATCCAAGGGGCTTTAATTTAAACACAAATGTGTTCAATTAGAAGAAAACCGAAAAATGTCTAAAATCTGTGTCAAGTGAGACAAAAATGAGGTTTGGGTCGTCTTCAGCTGCAGTCTGAACGCTAACATGCTAATGCTAATGGCACGGCTCTCTGGGGAACAGAAAGTGGAATCAGGATGCTTTAGAAACAGGAAATGGATTGTTGTGGAGAACTTCTTGCTGCAAGGAACCATTAATATGTTGGAAAATGTTTAAATAATTAACATTAAAACACAGAAACAGCACATTAGCTTCACAGCAGTCAGCCACATTGAATGTTCATGAAGCCGCAGCTTTTAATTTGTGATAAATGATGATGATGATGATGATGGACATGAAACCACCTCCTGGTTCCTCCTCCTCATCATCATCATCGTTTCACCCAGAGACGACAGGAAGGAGGGAATGAATGAGCAAACAGAGGAACCAGGTGACCCAGTCGGGCATGCAGGTGAATGAATCAAACAACCTCAGCTTCACCTTCATGCTGACAGGAAGTGAGTCACTAACCTTCATCACCTGAGCTGCCTCATCTTCCCACCCTGCTGAGGTCCCATCAGGTTAGTTCAGGACAAACATTTCATCCTCCGGACGCATTTTTGAAATGTTTCTGTTGTATTTCATTTATTTTAACATGCAGAGATTTTTATGTCTGAGGAAGTGATTACATCACAACTGGTCACTCAGAATTAAATCCATTCAAACATCCAAAACAGAATAAACTAAACAAAGGAAACCAAATAAATGTAACTAAAAATGAAGTAAATTGTAATAAATAAATGTTGTGAAAATAAACATTGAATAAAGTAGAAAAAAGACAAAAATATATGAAATATAATAGATTAAAAATAAAGAAACTTCACAAAATAGAAAAAAATATAATGAATCAGAGACAAAACCAACTAATATTAAATTAAGAATGAATTCCAATAAAAGAAGAAAGAAAAAATAAACATTTAATTAAAGATTCCATATATACACATAATTTGTATTTAGTTTTGTGTTTTGTCTTTTTTCCATTTTTATTTTGGATTTGTTTCATTTTTTGATTTTACGATATTAATCTGGACTTAAAATTGTAGTTGTGATTTTGTGTTGTTTGCATTATTCAGTTGCTTCCTGTTTGAGTTTTTTTGTTCAGTTTTTATTGTAGAAACAATCTTTGCTATAAAGTTTGTTTCTTAATCTCTGTTGTATCTGACTGGTGTTTACGTTTGTGGGGTCGAATTTCTTTTTGCTTGTTTATTTTTGGTGTTTCCCAACAGTTTTACATTTTTTTCAGTCTTCA
Organism: Poeciliopsis retropinna; assembly: GCA_010277075.1. Lineage (NCBI taxonomy): Eukaryota > Metazoa > Chordata > Actinopteri > Cyprinodontiformes > Poeciliidae > Poeciliopsis > Poeciliopsis retropinna. The sequence goes on along the minus strand of VMRM01000035.1, from coordinate 570,261 downwards.
GGTTGCATTAGGCATAAAAGCAGTTTCTAAAATAAATGGTAGTCGATTGAAAGTCCTCAGACAGACAGAAGAACAAGAATGTGTGTGTGTGTGTGTGTACAAAAAGTCTTAATTATCTAATTAGAGCCTCACCAAATTAATTATCTGCTAGGAAGCCACTTTGTTCAGGTTTTCTGTAGCTTTCTGAGCTTTGGTCGCTTGTTAAGGAGGCGGTTAATGATGCAGCATCTGTGAATAAATCCCAGGTGTAGCGTTGACGTGAGCCGTAACACCTGAAATCCTTTTTGTTGAAATATTTAATGACATATTTAGAAAATCTCAATAAGACAGTTGGGCCTGCTTCTGGTCGGGAATGTTTCTGAAGTGTTCTGCTGCGGTTATGTTCAGTTGGATCTTTTACAACATTACATGGTATTGAGTTAATCTGGGAAACCCATTCTTTAAATCCTGAAACCATAAAGTTTCCGCACCAGAACAGCCATGACAGAAGGAGTGCCTTATTTTTTCCCAAAATGAGCCATTATGTGCAGGATGGACCGGGTCACAGCACCAACATCTGGTTCTGCTGGAACCTACTGCTTGATTTGAACTTGACCTTTCACTTCCAGTTTCTTCATCCAATCGTAGGTTTGTCTTCCACTACTAGAGGACTTCCTGTTTTCTGTCCAATCAGAGCTCAGAGTGCAAGTAGACACGCCCACTCCTTACAATTAAGCTTTGAAGGGTTTTGTAAATTTGTTTGGTCGACTGAACATTTGGACATTTATTGCTTCTGGTTCTGGATGATTGGCAGCTGGAAGAGTTCTGCTTGCCTTGCCTTGATATTGAGCTGTTAGCATGTTAGCATGGCCTGGTGGTCATAAGACTGTTGCACAGCAAGTCTTCAGTCAGAGGACTCTTCAGATTCACTGCAAGACTGACTGCTACTGGAGCATCACCATCCATAACGACTCTGAAGATTCTTGGATGAGTTAGTTTTGCTTTGGGATATTTACAATTTTTCGGAATTTGAATTTGAATTTGATTCTATTAAATCAGGAGACAGGAAGCTGGATTCTCACTTCCTGTGGGCCGCCGTCCACTTGGCTAAAAGGTCATTATTGATTCTGACCTTTCCGTCCTTTATGTGTTCACAGAGTCAGGACATAACAGCAAGTCTTATGTTGGTGTTATGTGACGAACAGGAAGGTTTCCCTTCCTGTTTCAGGTCTCAGCTGCTGGTTTCAGGTCTGTGAGTCTCTAAATGACCAGAGGATGAGCCGAGCGTCTCCATCCTCCTCGCTGACGCTCCGCTCCGTCTCAGCTCTCAGGCTGAACCTCCGGCCCGGTCACAGCTTCAATAATTCAGCAGAAACAATCAGAACCAGGTTTCTGCGGTTCTGCTCAAAACCACCAGACATGCTGCCTTCAGGAGCGTCAGGAAATCCCAGCCACGTCTGAACAGCCGTCAGCCCTGCGTTGATTCCAGGACTGATGGAGCAGATTCTGTTTTCTAGGACAGACTTTATTAATATCCTCCATGACGTCCAAATATTAAACACCATCAGATCAGTCAGAAGGAGTTTGAAGTCTTTTTGCTGTTAAAAGAAAAAACAAACTGAAGAAGTAAATAAAAAAATATTCACCTTTAAAAATCGGTTTTCAGGAAGAACAAAGCCCTCTGATCAGAATATTCTGATGTTTTATCCTGGAGAGAAATAAATAAGCCAAATACCTAAAATCAGATGGTGAAACATGTCGGATCGTCACCAACCAATCCGCTTGCAGCTATGTTAGCATTAAAATAAAAGAAACGCAGGAACTGCAGATTTTCTGTTACTTTTTCAATGATTCATAAGAGCTTGTCACTGATTGGCTGTTGGCTGGTTTTCATGGAGCAACAAATACTAAAAACATCGTCCTTCACTGTCAGCAGATGCTGCTTGTGCGTCAGATTTACAGTTGTACCAGAAACAAGCAGATATATAAAGGTTCCTGTTCAGGACTTTTCTGTGGAAAATATGGGGAAAAAATGTTCACACATCAAAATCTGTGCAATTAATAAATCAAAAATTTACACATTAAAGTCCCGGCCCCAATTGAAATACATTTATATTTGTTCAAGTTTTTATAAATGCATCGTTAGTTTCTCTCAAAGGTTCGGTCAGATTGGGGGTCGGCTCGTTTTCCAGCAGCAGCTAGCTGGATGAAGCGCCAGAGGACGTGGGAGGAGTCAAACCCTGAGACGGATTCAGGATCAGCATCTGAAAACAGCAAAGAAGCGGAGAAACGACTCCATCAGCTTTTCCTTGTGCTTTTCAATTTTCAGACGGTTTTTGGAAGCTCTGCGTCTTTTTTCAACTTTTAAAAGTATTGTTTTTCAATTTGTTCTTTTTTCAGCAGGATTTTTTGCTTGTATTTTCTCCTGGAAACGTTTCGTTGTTTTTCTGCGTCTGTTTTTCACCTTTTTTAACTTTTGGTTCACCTTTGCCGTCACTTTGTCGTTAATAGTTTGTTTGGAGATTCAGATCGTTTCTGCAGCTGAAGTGAAAACCTTCGGTCCGGTTTCGGTTCTCACTGCAGAATCACGAGGATTTTCACTGGTTCTGGTTCTGAAGACCCGATCGTTAAGTAGCTGATGCAGTTCTGGTGGTGCATTCAGGAGCTCCTGATAGCCTCTGAATTCTGAGCATCCGGATCAGCAGGAGACAGGAAAGATTCCTGTTGGCTGATAAAGTCGGAGACTGGAACCACAGATGGACTCTGGGAAGAGCCAGCGCTCCCAGAGGATTGTGGGTAAGATGCTGCTGGCGTGCTCTGCTGCTCACACACATGCGTATGCAGAGTGTGTGTCCATGCATGCAAACACACACTCTGCTGGCATCAGAGCTCGCTGTGACACCTGAGGTCAGCCTCCTGATGTGAGCGTGTGTGACGTGAGAGCAGAGAGGAGACGCGAGGAAGAGGAGAGACGGGAATAAACTGGACAAACACAGTTCCTCCTGATTCAACTCTGAACTGAATAAAGTGTTAAAATCGTCTGATTATGATATTTGTTGCTGCAGAAGATTATTTAAGATCCTTTTATTAAAATAGCAGATTTCTGCTATTTTAAATGTTATGCTAGAAAATGTTTCTCTCAAAGGTTTGGTCAGATTGGGGTCGGCTCGTTTTCTAGCAGCAGCTGGATGAAGCGCCAGAGGACGTGGGAGGAGGTTGATAAGATCAGAAAAGCTGCAGTTTTAATTCACTTTATTCATAACTTTTTCTTTCTGTCGTGGAAAACGTTTAAAATTTTAACAGAACATCAGAGGAAATGTAGAAAAAGTTTAATCATTTTTCCTATGAACAGCAGCAGCTTTTAGGCTGCAGCTGTGATGAACCCAATCCATCAGAACTGGGTCACAGGAAGCCGGACTTTCCCGACCCGGTCATCACTCTGATCCGTTTTCCTGTTTTTCCATCATCCCAGTTTAACTTTGCGGATTTTTCTGGATTTTAATTCGGAGAACCAAAAAGGCTTCATCTGATCAAGAATCGCTTGTGCGTCAGATTTACAGTCCCACCAGAAACACAGTAATTCAAAGGTTCCTGCTGAAACTTTTGTTTGTTAAAATGAGATTAGTTTCATTTTTAAATTCATTAACTGAAATGAAGGCGTTAATGTTCGGCTCTCCTTAGTGATTACAAGAAGAAAAACTTTAATCCCTTAAATCACTCACAGAACCAGAACCGGCAGGTCCAGTCTGAGCTTCCTCCATCATCATCATCATCATCATCATCCCTCTCTCTGTCTGCTGCTATGGAATCGTCTTCAGATATTAATCCGAGCGGTTCTGTCTAAATCCTAGAATCAATCAGATCTGATTCCATTCTGGACTCCTCGGTTCTGCTCGGGATCTGTTGGATCTCTGTGTTGTTCTGTTTGTTGGAAGTTCCCAGACTTGGGCCATCAGTAGAGTCTGCAGCAGCGCCCCCATCAGGCTCAGTTCTGGTTCTCGGTCCGGTTCTATTGATGTCATTCAGAATATTTTTACTGAGTGTTTTAACATTGAGTTATATTTTAATTATAATAATAAACCACAGTTTAATTTTATGGTGAATAGTTTTTACTTTATCAGCCTATTTGTCTGTTTTTTATATCCAGATTTATTTTATTTTTTCCGCTAACCCAATTTTCCTGGAGTCGCTGCTGTTATCTGAGGCGGCATCGGTCTGGGCTCGGTCTATCTCCTGGAGTCTCTCAGATCAGCCGATTCTCTGAAGGTTATCGAGTCCTCTGCTGTCACATCGTCTGCCGAGGATTTCCACTGGGAGGGGCCCGCGGTGCCTTCAGGGCCCCTGTCTGAGTCAGACACTCGATGACACGCTGCTGCGTTTTCTGGCCCTGAAGCCCGACCCAAACTGAACCCTGAAACCAGATCAGAACCCAGAAGGTTTTGGACCGGCGACTAGACCAGTCTGAGGACAGAAAGCTGGGCGTTTTGAGGAGTCCGACATCAGCGGCCATGTTGGGTCATTTCCGTTAAAACCTGCTGCCTGTGGCAGGAAGGATGGAGTCGCCGCCGCCTGCAGATCTGCGGCTCGTTAGTCATTATTTTTAAAGCTGTGAATTGAAGAAGTAGAACGACCCAGTTTCAGATGAGCTGCATTTTGGCCCCAAGCGATGGGAACCACAAACCATCTGCATGTTCGCACTCTGCTCTGCACAACATGATACAGTAAAACTCAACTCAGAAAATCATTTTCTGCTTCTGCCTGAAGGGAACCTGCCGCGTTACAGAGCAGAGAACCAAAACATCCGATGAAAAAAGATTCAGATCAAAACCTGTTCAGGTTTCACTAGCAGCTGTTTGGGTCGGTTCTGAACATCTCGGTTTCAGATAAGAATCTCTGAAGAAATCTACACAGATCCTTGGAAACGACTTGAATGAGGCATTATCTGAGTCTGAAGCTGATTGGGTGGGATTAGTTGGGACTGGGATTAGTTGGGATTGGGTGGGATTAGGATTAGCTGGGATTGGGATTAGTTGGGATTGGGATTAGTTGGGATTGGGTGGGATTAGGATTAGGTGGGATTGGGTGGGATTAGGATTAGCTGGGATTGGGATTAGTTGGGATTGGGATTAGCTGGGATTGGGTGGGATTAGGATTAGCTGGGATTGGGTGGGATTAGGATTAGGTGGGATTGGGATTGGGTGGGACTGGGGATGATGTTTGCTGAAGAACAGATACATTTAGATCTTGTCAGAACCAGTGAGCACCATGTAGATCCAGTTAGATTCTGTAAGATCCAATTGAAAAAAGCTCCAGTAAACCTAAAATCTCAGGAGAACCTTCTGCTTGTGGCTCGGTCTGACCCAGTTTCAACCCGGTTTACTTCTGATTGTTGGGACAAAACTGGTTCTGTTCAGGTCAATAAATCAGGAGGTGAAATATTTCCCATCAGGCCTTGCTCCTGTCCGGCTGACAGGTGACCCGACACACAGAGCCGTTTGTTCGGTTGTCGCTGACGGAGGGAGCGGATTGGGCGCCGGCGGCTGGACGTCATCAGCAGACAGCAGCTACCTGGCCGCCGTTTGCCCGTCGCCGCCATGTTTTCAGCTCGTTTCTGAACAAATTCAGAGTAAAACGGGTTTAAACTGAGCCTCCAAATCAGCAGCTGGTCAACAAATCTAATCTGATCAGAACCAGAACATCAAGACCCTGAAGGATCAGTGACCAGTTTGCTGAACTGGTCACTGGTTTCCAGCAGTGAGCTTCTCCCCAGACTCACTTATTGACTTCATGGATTGCCCCATCAGATGTTTGACATATGGATCCATTAAATCCAGTTCAGAGGTTTGAGATTTTAAGGACAGATTTCTCTGGAGGCAGAGTCTGCCGACATATTGACAGGATGGAGTCCTGTCAATATGTCGGGGTAACCCTGTCATACTACCCTAACCCTAACCCCCTAACCCTAGACGCAGCGCAGGAAGAAAAGCTCTGATTGGTCATCCATCCAGTTTGCAGCTTTAATTGGCTTAAACTCGCCTTTGTCTGTCATGATGTCAAGAGTTTATTTCACCAGGGAGCCAATCATCTTCATCCTCTTTGTGTCCGCAGGCTAAGGACAGCGATGATGATGAAGAGGTGGTGCAGGTCGACAGGGACCACTTCATGGACGAGTTCTTTGAACAGGTGAGACCCAGAAACACGGACAGGTGCGTCAACCAGCTGGAGCCCAATGCTGAGAAAAGGTTCTGGTAACAATAACTGGCGTTATGTAGAGGTCATGAGGGTTAGAGGTCATGAGGGTTATGTAACTAACTGATGTTCTGGAACCTGTCCGTCCCGTCCAGGTGGAGGAGATCCGGGGCTGCATAGAGAAGCTGTCTGAGGACGTGGAGCAGGTGAAGAAGCAGCACAGCGCCATCCTGGCCGCGCCGAACCCGGACGAAAGTAAGCCACCCCTCAGCCTCTTCCCTCTGCTAACCACAGCTGGTCCACAAAGTTCTGGTCGGGTCCAGCTCCGGGTCTGCAGAACCGGGCTCAGTCAGCTGAAAGGAGGGTCACATGGCTGCCGGATGACCCTCGTTTGACTGGGCTTTGAGTCCGGACCACCTAGCCGACAGAACGGGTCGGCTAGGTGGTCCGAGAGAATGGACCACATTATCCAGCTTCCTGATTGGCTTTGGGAGCTTCCTGTCACATTTCATCCCTCTGTTCTACGCCGCTATCCTCAGACCCGAAGCAGGACTGGTTCTGGTTCCGACAGGTATCCGGCTCCAGAAGGCTTTAAACACCTGAGCCTGGTTCTGGGACCAGACAGAGACCTTGCGGGAGGTTCTGATTGTCGTACTGAAAGCCTCATCCCGTTAAACGGGTTCTGATGACCTCCGACCCGACTCACGCCGCCGCTCCTCCTGACACCAGAAGAAAAAACGGAAGCGATTTGGACCGGAGGGCGTGACCCGGTCTGACCCGGCCGGCTCCGACTCAGCAGGAATGACTCCACAGCAAATGGGTCGGGTGGAAGCAGATCACCCGGGTTGATGAGTCCGGTTCTGGACCTTTCTGGGCCGGTCAGAGCCAGAAACCCAACATGTTAACAGAAAACTCTGTTTGTTCCTCCTGCATGTTTTCTCCATGTGGTTTAGTTTCTTCTGCATGAAAAATGACGTTTTGTTTGTTTTCCATCTGTTCCGTGTTTCTGTTCTTCTGCATGATCCTGCTTTTTAAACTGCATGACGTGACATTAACTTGGAGGAGACACCCAGGTCGGCCTCATGTGAGTAACGCCCATTAGCTCTGCATTGTTCATGTTGGGAGCTTTAATGATCGTTAGAGGAAAACAAAGTTTCTCCTGAGGCTGTAACCCCGGGAGGCCATCAGTGACTGAATAATCAATCTGAAGGACTAAAGAAAACATGTAATCAATACTGCTAATGACATCGAGACCTTCCTCCTAATCACAGTGGGACGAGTGAACGACAAAACCAGTGGTTGGCACACTAATGCAGCTAACCTTTAGCTTAGCACGTTAGCATTTTTGCTAACTGTAATAATATTTAGCGCACTAAACAATCACTAAATAAACTTCTCTTGGTAAATTCTAAAGCGTTAATTATCTTAGGTGTTTTGTAAACTTTAATTTGAAAAATATTTGAAATCTGTATCGAGGTTTTGGTTATCGACTTAAGAATTACGATGTGGGGAGACATTGCTAGCTAACGTTATCTGCACTAACCCCAAACCACTAATCATAAACATTAGCACGGCTAATGCTAAAGCGCTAACTGCACTTCAAAATATATCTGTTCTTGAAAGCTTCCAGCACCAGTTTAATGTTGATATGAGATATAAATGAAACGACCTCTGACCTCTGTCAGCTATTTGCCTTATTTATGTCACTGTAAAAATGTTTAATAAATGTAGAGACTTTTTTCCCTGATGTTTTTTAGAAAAACCCCTTTGATGAGTTCAGAGAGACGTTTCTGACCAGAACGTGAATCGCTGCTGTAATTCAAAACTGCTGCAGTATAATCTCAGACTGAAATATTTTTAGAGTATTTATTCGGTGAGGAAAAACCAGCCTGTAAAAATGTTTTTCTGTTTAAGAAAACTGAAACATGAGGTTTGTCAGAATGTTTGATTTCAACTCCAACATTTCTGATGGGAACAAAAACATTCCTGGTTTTTGTTCAGAGGTATTCCCGTCCTGGATGCGTTTTATTTGCTCCGGGAAGTTAGCGCACAGACTTCGATCTGGATGATAAAAAAACCCAAAGTGACGTTTATGGGAGTGGACGTTCCTCATCTCTGCTCAGTTCTGGATCAGCTGCCAACAAGTCGTGTTTCAGCCTGAATAATGCATGATGGGAGTTGTAGTGAGAGCCGAGTACTACAGACGTAAACCGCAGCCGTTCAGGATCCTAACAGCTCATTTAGCTCATCCTGTTGTCTTTATCCGTTTGGTCATTTTAATTATAGCTGCTGGCTTCACACATTAATCACATCAACTAAATCTGAGTTCCAGTTAAAAATTAAAACATTTTTACAGGCTTTTAGAGCATAAACAGACAGTCTTGAGTCCAGAGGAAAATCTCCCTCAGGCAAAAGACCTTCATAAAACACATATTTTTATTTCATGTTATTTGAATTTGGATTTAAAAGCTAATCAGTTAATTTTTAAATAAACATAAATTCACTAAAATCCAATGTATGTAAAAAGAAAAAATATTTTGTCTGAACAACGATTTAAAACCTGTGACTCCATTCATCAGTTCTATCAGTTATGTCATTAACCAGCGATAAAAACTCACCTTAAATCTGTTTTCTTTTAAACTGATCAACTGAACAACTTGGTGGTTTTGTCATTAAACTGGAGCATTTTGGCTACGTTTGCAAATATGGTCATTTTTAACCAGCAGACCAGACGGGACATGACAAGCTGTTCCCCTCCTGGCCTCTGGGGGCGCTGCACAAAACCCTACTCAAAAACCTGAAGGTTAAATAAAAACTAGATGCAGAAACAGAATGTTTGGCGTTACTGATGGGAGCCACTGCTGATTGATCATTACTGTATTGATGAGCGTGTTAACTGCGTTTCTGATGACTCACCTGCTGATTGATGGGGAAATAAAAGTCTGACAGCAGGTTTGCTCATCAATCCGCTCCATTAATGCTAATTGGTTAACGACCAGCCAATTAAAACGCTCTGATGGCAGTTTGAGTACAAAGCTGGTTTTCTGCCAGAGTTTGGTTTCTCTCTAACGGCCACTGACAGAAATGTTCATCAAAAGGCTGACGGGTTTAATAATTAATCTGAAGCTCAGAAACAGAAACGGCTCATCAGATTCAGTCTCGGCTGCATTTTTAACGCCAGATTAATTCCTGGGCGCCTCACAGGACGTTTATCCAGGCAGACGTTAGTGGGTCGAGGCCCCGCTGGGTCTCCGAGCCGCAGCCTAGCGACGCGGCCAGACGAGGAGCAGGGCGAGGTAGAGCGGCTGAACGGCACTGCAGCGCTCGTAAATCTGACTGCACTGCTGCAGCCTCCGCTCGCCTGCACCACCTTCCAACATGGCTGACACGATGGGAGGTTACTGCTCCTCCTCCTCGACCTTTAACCCCCAAACAGCCCCAGGGAGAAACCATGTCTGAGTTTTATTCTGCAGGTCCAAATTGCAGTGTATTGCAGTTTCACACTGCAATCCTGAAACACAGACTACCATCGTCCACTGAGACAGACTGGACTGTTTTTCAGGTGGCTTTATAATAATCCAAAGACAATAATAAAATATGTGAAATAAATAAAGCTAAACCAAATACCATAAACCATTTCTTAAGCACAAGAAATGCTCACAAACCGAGTCGTGTCCACTGCTGCTCGTTAATCACTAAACTATCTGAGGTTTCTGTGAAAGAAAATATGATTTTAAATCTTTTCAAATGAATTTAATCAGTCAGGCTCGTAGGTGTCTAAAAATGACTCACTATAAATCATTTCTCAAATGAAATATGGATTTCACCATGAAAATGTTGGAGAACCTTGTGCCACGTCCTCACCTGTTTTTCCTGTCTTTCTCTGCAGAGACCAAGCAGGAGTTGGAGGATCTCACAGCTGACATCAAGAAGACAGCCAATAAAGTTCGCTCAAAATTAAAAGGTACGAGCAGAAAACATTTGATAATCGATGGAACTGACGATCAGCTGCTCGTCTCATCAGGATTTGTTTGTTTCAATCTTAATTTGGGTTGAACGATCTTCCTCTGAATCTGACTGGATTAATTCATGTTGGGTTGTATTAGCACACCAGCTTCTTCACTCCTTCGTGCACCAATATTAGAATCATTGTTTGTCATTTTAGCATCATTTACAGATTTTAAAGGCAAGTGCCACAAGTTAGGTTTTTACACTGCAATACTGAAACACAGACTACCATCGTCCACTGAGACAGACTGGATTGTTTTTCAGATAGCTTTATAATAATCCAAGGGCAATAATAAAATATGTGAAATAAATAAAGCTAAACCAAATACCATAAATTGTTTCCAAGTTGGCACAGCAGTTGTTGTTAAATGCACTTTGATATTATTTCAAATACAACGCAAGTCCATCTGTGCTAAATGAGCCGCAACTAATGACTAAAGCCCCAAACACGACTTGTGATTTCAGAGTTCGTATCAGTTCAAGCACGAGTTTCCCTAAATACAGCGACAAAAATAGTGACACAGTGACTTGGATGCGTAACTTTAATATGATTATGTTCATAGTGTTGCGTTAGATTACTGGTTACTGAAACAAAAGAGGTAAATATAGTAACGTTACTAAGTAACGGGTTGGTGACACCATGACACATTTCTGCTCAGGCTATTTATGGACCTGTCAGGTTTCCGATGTGTGTCCCCCAGGGGTCAGGGGTCACAGGGGGCCCTGGTGTGTGACACACATCTCCTGTGTATCTTTTCTGGTACATTAATTGGTAAGAATAAAAGTAGCTGGAGTGGAAGATGTTTTAGACTGTAATAAGAACACATTTTTCACGTCTCTTTAAAACAGAAATGATTGCTTTACAGCAGCTGCATCATGCAGGTATTATCTGTGAGTTCATAGAAAACTTCTGCTCTGAGGATGAGCACACATGTCGACCTTCAGCTGCGTCAAAAGATGAAAATATTCAGAAACTGTAGCAGCAATTTATCAAGCTATAATCACTGTGACAGCAACACAAACACACAGAGAGGAAGACAAGCCAAAGGGCTTAAAGCTACAGAAGCACAGAGAGCGGCTGCTGCTGCAGCACCGGTTCATGCTGAAGGTTCAAGGACATCCCTGCTTTAATGTGCACAGCCAGAAGATGGACTACCCACCACACACAGACTGTACATATACAGACTGAGAATAGCTGCGATGAAGCTATAATTGGAACCCCCATGAGGCAGCAGAGTGTTATTGTCCCCACCAGACAGGATCTCTGCAGAACCTCTTACTGTAGATGTGAACCCTGAGGACGGGTGCAGCGCTCTCTGCTCCGCCTGCAGGGATCATCAGCATGTCTGTCCAGCCGGCTGTGAAGCTGCAAGCTTTTTACAACAGACACAATCAACTTTTACTGACAAATTTAACATAAGCTGCATTCCCATTACAAATGTGCACAAATCTTTGTCAATATTAACTTTGACCGATATTTCCTCACTGGGAGGCCAAACATTCACTGATGTTTTTCCTCATAGTTACTTAAGTCTATGCTTTTATGTCTAACTGCACAATTACATCAGAGTCCAGTCTCCTGATCAAGAACGCCTGATTTATAATATTGCTTTTATGAGAGAAAAACCAAACACGTTTAAAAAGATTTTAATGAAACTAAGAATTTACATTTTTAAAATTGCAAATAAAGGTTTCATTAATTAAATTGTTTCAGAAAATGTCAGAATAACTGAGATCAGATTTAATCATTACATAAATTTATGATTTAATGCACCACATGATCAAAGCCTAACTTTATACATCTTGGCAAAACATTGTGAGTTTAAACATTTCACATGAAAATCTGCAATGCTGCAAAATTAAAACTAAGGTTATAATTCAGATTAATTTATTACACACACGTTACCTCATTAAAAAGACAATATCTGTCTTTGTTAATGAGCCAACATGTCTATTATTAAAATATACATAAGTTATAATAATTTAGCAACAACTAAAGTTTTTGAGTCCCGCCTCTAACTAAAACAATCCTGTAAACCCAAGGGGTCAAAGTTCAACTACAGGCATGTAAAAGACTCCAGTTATCACAAAGTCTTAGATTTAAGGAAAATTATTTTTTCACATAGAGCCAGGTTGTTTTCTTAACTTTTTAAAAATTATAATTCATAATTAAAATAAGCCACTTCATAATCTGAAATATTTAAGTGTGACAATAAAAATTACAGCATTCTGTGACAAGAAAAATATTTTTTAACACTACAGTGTAAAATTTCCTTTAGCAAGTTCACTGGTTTGTCCATTTCTTTGTCTCTTACTCTTCAAGAAGCGTTTATGTCAGAGTGAAGTGGACGAGAAATACTTTGCAGCAAAATGATTGGCAGCTCTTTAAATGTTTTCAGCTTGTGAATAATCTTTCTCTGTGTTTGACGACGGACTTCAGATGACTAGAAATGACCTCATAACTCTTCCAGATTGATGAGCAGCCACATTTGCTCCTTGCTGATGCCTGCCCAGTTTGGCGTTGCATTTGCTGCCAGAACTCTTCCTTTTATAGAGGTGATCACATTGAATATGATCACTTATTCAATGCATTTGATCTGCAGCTCTTGGCTGCTACTTTCACTCTTAAGTCCCATGAAAACAGCAAGCAGAGACTTTAAGCTTCATCTTTGTTTAATTAAATAATGACCCTATAAAGTCTGTCATCTTTTGTATACTTGCAAAATTTAAACCTTTTTAGATCCATTTAATTTGTACCCTGCACATGAAAGACATTGAATTTTCTTTTTTACCATCACGGTTTCAATCACTAATGTTGAAGTGATGGTTCCAATTTGATGTATTTTTTCAGTTCTCCACAAAAACGGAGTCTAAATTGTAGTTTGTTTGGGTTTTTTTTGATAGTTTCACTGCAGCTCTGCTGAGTTCTTATAATTTGGGACTCTTACATAAGAACAAATAAGCATGCATCAGTTTTTTTCAGCTAAATGGGCTAAACGTCCTCAAAAATACATGAGGACTCAATCTGTTGCTTACTCACCCAGTTTTCATCTCACTGTCATACAGAAAGACAACAACACCCAGGAATACAGTGCGCACGCACACACACACACACACACACACACACCACACACACCACCAGACCATCGGTGGTGTGATACTGCTGAGTCATCGTGGATCCAGCAGGGCGCTGCCAGGCCACGGGCCAGAAAACGCACACAAACAATCCTTTGAGGTAAATATCAGGACATGACATTGTCTTCCACCACTCCTAACTGCTGAACACTGAGCATTTCTGCAAACAGGTAATGATATTCATTAAGGAGACTCCTGAGAGTGTTTGTCCCCATAGTGCAGGTAAACTGATGCCCGACCCCAAAATGCAGTGAGACAAGTATATCTACACACACACACACACACACCAACAACTTATGAGATATTTATCAACTCAGATATCCTGTAAAGCGTTGACAGTAATTTCTTTCTGTCTCAACTCTTTGGGCCCCTCCAGGTATATTAACACAATAGTCATATTTTAATGAGTCAATTAAAACTTATGGTCTTGGGTATTTTTTTATATCTGCACTTGTTAGGCACTGATAATTCACAACTACACCTATATTTATAATATTTTTTTGTGTCAGTTGAGCCACAGTTGATAATGCTGTGAATTGCAGTGAATTGTAGCGTAATTTTCTTGAGAATAAAAGGATGCAGTACAGTAGTTTTCCAATTGGGACAATGCATACGTAATGATGTCACAGCCCAGCTAAGATCTAGTCATTTGTGAAAATGTTAAGACAAAATTTACTTCGGAAGATTTGCTTAAATAAATCAGTTAAACTGGAGATATCCCCTTCTGATTTCTGTTCTCAGTGAAACATAATTATCAACTAAAATATGCTTATTTGCCATTAGCTTATGAAATTGATTCTCAACTAAAGTATAATTGTAGAGAATGACCAGATTTAGAGTTGTGCACTTTGTTTCCTTAAATTATGTTAGACTCATAAGCAAGAGGAGATTCAATTATGATAATATTCACTGGGGTCTGCGCAGATTTGCTGGTTTACAACCGTATGATGTATTTACAATACCTTATAAACACTGATAAATCATCAGGTAAAATGATATTCATAAAAAAAAGAAAAGAAAAACAATTTGTAAAAATGTTTCATAAGTAAAATAATTTAAAAACCCTCACATCTACAGCACAAACATTTACATTTTACAACAGTGAAACATAACTGTCACAAAAGCTGATATAAACATATAAGTATTATAGAACATGAAAATTAATGTCAAATTTAAATTGGTGCTCAAAGGTTGTAGTTTTTCAAGGGCAGATAAAATGTGATTTGAAGTCAGCACTTTAGCGTTAGCTTCTGCTAGATACAGCATTGGTGTAGAGTGTTAGCGATAGCAGAACTAATGTTTATGATTAGCGCTTTAGGACTAGCGCAGCTAACGTTTGTTAGCGGTGCCCACTACTGGTGGAATAAAGTAATAATCAAAGAAGTTGCTAAACTTCCTCTCTAATGTTCTCCTCATTAGCATATTGAAGGCTCAGGAAATTGTCTTTTCAGATTAATTTCCTTGTTATAGATTTAAATCAGTTCTTGTTAAACTCGCTGAGAGTCTCGCTGGTCAAATGTGGTTCAGGCTTTTCCTCCTGGATGGTTTCTTTAGAAGCTGCAGTGATCACAGAGATCCTCAGTGAGAAGATGTAATTAAGCTAGCTCTCCTGGGTAAATAAGCGCTGCAGCTGCAGCAGCGGTGAGGTGAGGCTGGAGCACATTTCAGTTCCTTCACTTCAGGCTGAAACTGAACAATCTTTATACACATGCTGCATTTCCCTCCAGTCTTCCTGTTAACCTGCTCCAGCTCTGTCAGGTTCAAGAGGATCAGCTGTGAGCAGGTCTGGGCTTTGAATAGGCCACCTAGCTGTCTTCAATCCACCTCTGTTTTGCTTTAGCTTGATGCTTTGAGTCGTCACCTTAGACCAGTGTTTCCCAACCCTGGTCCTCAAGGCTCACCGGCCCAGTGGTTTTAGAGGTTTCCCTGCATTAAAGCTCTCTAAAACCTCTAAAACCACTGGGCCTGATTCAACAGATTGCAGTTCAACAAATGCCTATTAATCAGTCATCAATTGAAATCAGATGGACTGAAGCAAAGAAATGCCTAAAACATGCAGAGCAGTGAGTCTTTGGAACCAGAATTAGAAAAACAGAATTAAAGTTTACTTTATAACATCGTCTGCATGTTTGTGTTCCTGCAGCAATTGAGCAGAGCATCGAGCAGGAGGAAGGTCTCAACAGATCATCAGCAGACCTCCGGATCCGTAAGACACAGGTGGGTCGGGTCCAGACCCGGGCGTGGCAACGTCTTCTCACATTCAAACCCGTCATGTAGCAGAACCAGTTACCAGATGGTCGACCTCTCCAGAACGGGTCAAGCTTACAAAGTCTGTCAGCAAACAATAAAAGTTTGATCTGAAGAGCTGAGCAGAAGTCCCGGTTTATCATGTGACTGCTGCTGATTAAACGTGTTCAAACTGACACGCATGTCACAGCCAGCTTTCATTTCTCACACCAAAGATCCTCACACGTAGCAGCTTTATCACAAAAACATTATTCTTTAGCTTTATAATTCATTCTTGCTCAAAGTTCCTTCTGAACATCACTTCTTCATGCTCTCGCGCTCTGTGATTGGCTGCAGCCGTCATGTCTGCTGCCGCCCAGTGGACAAGAAGGGAACTGCAGCCACTAACAACAGCAGCATCAGCATATTGGGGCTGTTGCAGATGGAACAAAGGAGAACATTTCAACAATTTTGAGATTAGTCTATGAAATCTTCAAGAAAAAATAGAAATTTTCAAGTTTTTAATAAAATTTTCAGTGTTTTTGAAAGTATGTTTACTGCCTTTTTTCTATCTACAATTTCTCTAATATGCAGTTTTATTTGGTTGTTTATCATATTTGACCAAAGTTATTAAGAGCCATTGAGGAAAGTCCAAATGATCAGTTCAACAAAAATAAGTTCTGAGTATCTGGACGTACATCATGGAGTTCCAGCTCTGGTTTACAGTCCTTCCCAGTTAAACCAGTTCATCCATGTTCAACCGGTTTTCCTCCTTGTCTCTCTCCAGCACTCGACGCTGTCGCGTAAATTCGTGGAGGTGATGACCGAGTACAACACCACGCAGTCCAAGTATCGCGACCGCTGCAAGGACCGCATCCAGAGGCAGCTGGAGATCAGTGAGTTCAACACGCAACATGGCGGGTGGTAAACACCAACAGCAACAACTACCCAGCAGCAACAAACCGGCAGCAACAACACCCAGCAGCAACAAACCCAGCAGCAACAAACCAGCAGCAACAACACCGCAGCAACAAACCGGCAGCAACATGCCAGGAGCCTCGACACTCCCGTTACGATTTCTTGTGAAATCCATGTTTGTTTTTCTGCGTGGTCGTTCTCACTTCTGAAGATCTGCAGCATTTATGTGATCTGTGTGAACTGCTAGCAACCTAAAACTTTATTCTCGTGGCATTACAACTTTATTTTGGTTATATTTTGATTTTACTCTGGTGATATTTCTACTTTGCCTCCTGAACTTGCTCCGGTGACCCGAGGCTCGGTCAGAACAGAAACATTTTATCTCTAAGCTGGTTGCTGTTCGGTGAAATCCTGCTTCATAAATCATCCTCCTTCTGTCGGTTGGACCTTAATGGATCGAAGATGCTGAGTGATGTGAAAGGTTGCTATGGCGATCTCCTCTGAATAATGTCATTGTTTCTTCTCTGTCTGCAGCTGGAAGAACCACCACCAACGAAGAGCTGGAGGACATGTTGGAGAGTGGCAAACTGGCCATCTTCACCGATGATGTAAGCACCGCACCTGCGATCACTTTAACGTGGAGCCTTCTGCTTCCTGTACGCATCATCATGTGGTCAGGACGCAGAACGGCCACAAGGTGCGCTGAAACATCAAGTGAAGGCAGCCTTTGCTT
Source organism: Poeciliopsis retropinna (assembly GCA_010277075.1). Classification (NCBI taxonomy): domain Eukaryota; kingdom Metazoa; phylum Chordata; class Actinopteri; order Cyprinodontiformes; family Poeciliidae; genus Poeciliopsis; species Poeciliopsis retropinna. The sequence continues at coordinate 553,073 of VMRM01000035.1, read as the reverse complement.
CTGGACATGGGAAGGAAAGCTGAAGAAAAGCCGCCACTGCTTTTATTCTGAAGGAGTTCGTATTGTTTTCTTCTTCAAATTAAAAGCAGCCCTGACTGCACGGATTTAACAAAACACCTGGCTGCAAATGACAGCTGAGCTACTCTGATTGAAGCCACTTGAACTGTGATGTCACAGTGTGGTGACCAATCAGCACAGGTCAGTAAAGTTCAGATTTACAGCAGGTGTGGAGTTAGTCTGAACAGGTAAGTCCGTCCAACTGCCAACGAACCGAAGACAACTAAAACTGGAACCTGTGACTTTCATTTAACAGACGAAGATAGAAAACAAAGTTTCTTTACCAAGTAACCATGTTATCACCAGAAAATAGAAACAATCCCATTTAAACAACTTGTTGTAAACTATGCTGAAAAAAAAAGAAAACTAATAGAAACAGAAACATTTAAATTTAATAATAAAATCACAAAGACCCAAAAAAAATGTAGGTGGAATTTAATTTAACTCTGTCTAAATTTAAAATGCTAATGCTAATTAACAAACAAGGCTAGTCAGGAAGTCAACTGTAGCTAACAGTGAAATAATCCTTGCTACTCTTAAAGCTAACTGCAGCTAGCACAATTAGCTGTAACCTAGCTTAGGCTGATTCAGAGTTTAACTTCAGCTAAACTGACAGCTAAAGCCAAGATAACACATCCATAAATGATTTCTCATCTTATATCATGAAACAATTTTAATTTATTTTGAAGCTAATTGTAGCTAACCGAAGCTAGTTTTAGCTAATCCCACAATTTAATTGAATATGTTTATTGTCACCCATCACAAAATTCTTCCGGCAAATCTGGATTTTTGGATTTGCGGTTTGTTTGGCTAATTAGTAATTAGATAAATTGCTAATTCTGAAGATAATCTTCAAATTAGCAATTAGTGTAAATTTTTTTTCTTCATTTTTCATACTTTGTGTACAACTGTTCCATAAAGATAAACTTATCCAACGAGCTAACTTAGAAGCCAGTAAGTCATGTTTAACTGTATGTTCATAATATAAAATTGAAGTCAATAAATATTGTAGATGTATAGTTTTTTCTTCTTCTTTGAGACGAGCAGATTTAAACTGTGGAAAAATGTTCTAATAATTTACCATTTATTTCCCACATTTTAGATTTTATCTTCTTTCTAAAGTTACTTTTTCGGGGTTTTTTTACTTGACGTTCTGTGACGGAGCAGAGAAGACCGAATGTGCTTCTGTAAACTTGTCCTGCAGATCAAAATGGACTCTCAGATGACCAAGCAGGCCCTGAACGAGATCGAGACCCGACACACCGAGATCATCAAGCTGGAAAACAGCATCCGTGAGCTCCACGACATGTTTGTCGACATGGCCATGCTGGTGGAGAGCCAGGTAGGCCACAGGTGTTAGAAAGCTACCTGATCCCAGAGGAGTTGCTTGGTGTCGTTTAAATGCAAATGTTTGTTTTAGGGAGAAATGATTGACAGAATTGAGTACAACGTAGAGCACTCTGTCGACTACGTGGAGCGAGCCGTCTCCGACACCAAGAAGGCCGTAAAATACCAGAGCCAGGCTCGCAAGGTAAGGCTCCAGCTTCCCTCTTGATGAAACCCACCGTCCATCCAGGAGGCTCCTTTTCCAACAGCTAACAAAAGGCTAGCTAAAATGCTAAAAGGCACCAATTTGTCCAATCGGAATCTAAAAAATGTCCATGGAGCTCTTCCTCCATTTAGCGTGAGACACTTCAGACAACAGTCGTAAACGTCTATGAAGACTCCTTCATGTCCATGACAGTGTCGAGTCAGTCTTAGGCACTCCCTTCCAAACACAACGGTACCTCTTCAACCGACAAGTGACGGGAATCCAACTGCAGACTGCAGGAAGTGATGCAGCTGCCTCCCTCCAGGAACTCAAACCTTCCTGTTGGTCTTTCAGTGTCTTTGAGGAATTTAATGCCCAGAATGAGATTTCAGCTGCAGATGAATTGCATTCCTGTCAGACGACTCTAACTGTCCAGTTCGAACTTAAAATGCTGTTTTTAGCAGTTGTTGCTTGAACCTTTAACATTTCAGTATTTAACCATGCTAGCATGATTTCAGGCTCTGTTCTGGTTCTCTCGTTATTTGGTGAGAAAATCGTTTAAAAAAATGGAAATTTGCACAACCAGTCAAAACAGCAGCACACGGCGTCCTGATCGACACGGCGCCTTAATGAAGACAGAAACCGCAGGTTCAAACTCACGCAGAGATTTTTATATAATTTTTGTCCAAATTTCCCTTTCCAATAATCTTAATAACGTCTCAGGCGTTGGAATGGCTCTTCAAACGCGCTAGCCTAGCGTGTTTGTTTCAGATGTATTTACCCAGAATGCCTCGTGCTGCTTTTGTCCGGTCCCTTCAACCGAACCCAGACCGAGATTTGTGGGCAGACCAGTTAAATTTTTTTGTTCGATTACGAAGTGAACCGCTCTTTCTGGGCAAACAGCCTGGAGTCGGATTAAATTGGAGCGAACAGAGCTGGAGGGAATGCAGCCTAAGATTTCTAACAAAAAGACAACGCTAAACATTTTAAACAAAAGGAAAAGTTGAAAGAAAAAGTGGTTCTGAATGTCATTCATGCGTTTGCCTCCTTCTGTCGCCCTGCAGAAGAAGATCATGATCATCATCTGCTGCGTCATCCTCGGCGTGGTCCTGGCGTCGACCATCGGCGGCACGCTGGGCTTCTAAGACGTTCCTCCACCTGCTGCCATGATGACTGATGCCGACCGACTGACCGACAGCCAGCAGAGAAAAGAAACAGCAACGACAACACAAAAAACTTGAAACACAAATGCAAGACCGACAACCAATCAGCTAGGAAGAGATAATCCAATCACAAATAAGAGGAAACACCAGGGGTTTGGGCGGGGTACAAAAAGCTAAGAAGAAAACACAGTAACACCACATTATAGGTGACTTATCCACACAACAAGAGAGGGAAAAATAAACCTATTTATGTAAATGTATTGAACATATGAAGCAACACGTGGGTTAGCTACCTGTAAAAAATGATAACCTCGAATATAACTTTTACTTTGTTTGTTTGGCTGTTTTCCTATGTTTGAAGTTCCTTGTTTGTTTTTTCGGGAGTGTCCGAGGACAGCGACGGCTGCTGGGTGGGAGTCCTGTGGGACAAATCTGTCATTCGGGTTCATCACGTTCATTTCAGAAAACAAACAGCTAATGCATAGATGTAGAAAACCCGAAGGTTGCAGAAGTTGGGGAACGACGTTAATGTTGCGCCTCGCCGTCAGCTAGTCCATCTCTCATTGGCTGCTTTGCCCCGTCATTCGCCTCGGCCAGCCTGTTACCGGAGACCGATTGGACCCTTAGCAGATGTTTTCACAGCCGGCTGCGGTTGGGAAAACACCGCCTTGACGAGGCGGAGGTCAGACTCCCCTGACTGTTGCATCGATCCAACCAAAGAGTTGGGGAGGGAGGGCCTCTGACCATCCCGGTTATTCTGATTGGCCAGCGTAGGCGACAAGGTGACACCTGAGGACTGGGTGGAGATGGACAGTTAATCTATGCAGTTTAGATACAAGAAAGACGACTTGTCCCGCCTACCACACACAGATAGCCAATGAGAATCTGTTAAAAGCCAGGGCCGTCATCCTCAAGCTGCTTTTCTCGAGGAGTCAACAAAAAATAACCGAAACGCATCAAAACCAACAAACAGGCGAAACCAGTTACCCGGTGTGGCGATGGTCCTGTGGCTGTTTGTGTTTCGATGGCGAGCGTTTGTTGCTTTTGTCGTGCTGCTGTTCCGGTGTGTGCGTGACGTATCCTGTGCTGTATCTGCTTAACATTGTGTTAACATTGAGTTTGTGCGATCCGACGTGTCTCCGGTGTGTTTGTGTTGGAAAAGCTGTGATGTTTCGGTTGCCACACATGAAGGCATTCCTGTAGATAATGTGAAAGGAGCATCACTCCTCTGCATGCTGAGACAGGATGCTCCAACGACCCCGACTAGGAGTACGGCAGCTTCTGCGGCCCATTCACATTGTCTATGGGTGCATTTCCCTGGAAGGTGTATCAACGTGACACACATTCATTCACAACATGAACATGTCATATATGTTTTAACTTCTGACGTAGACAGACCCCATGAATGTTGTGTTACTGCCAGTGTTAGGGTTAGTCTGAGCTGCTTTGCATGGTGTAGAATTAGCTTGTGTTTGTGTAGGTTGTGTAGAAGCTTATTGAAGATTAATCTTCTGTTTTCTAGATACTGTGAAAGACATTCGTGGTGTTTGGCCCAGAATGGTGGAAAAGATTTCAGAAAATACAACAAAGGGTTTGTGGCTTGTAGCAACATAGTAAGAAAATTACTTTTTAAATTGTTGAAAGCTATTTCTAGCTAAGCCAATCCTTGATATTTTGGAAGCTAATTCTAGCTGCACCAAAAATAACCAATCTGGAAGCTAATTATTGTTAATGATAAGCTAAGTCTAATTTTAGAGGAAGTAAAGATATTTAATATTCAGAATAAAAAGTATTTATTTGATTGTTAGCCTTCAACTGTGAACCACATTACACTAATTTGGAAGCTAATTTTTGTTAAACTTCATTAGCTAATTAGCTAATCATAGATTTTAGCTAAAAAATAGATAATTCTTCCAAATCATTGGCTAATTCTAACTTAAAGGAAAGATATCTGTAAAAACATTTGATTTTACAATACAAAAAGTACTTATGTGTAGAATTTTGTACGTTATTAGTCTGTAATTGTGAACCAAATTAATTTGTAAGTGAATCCTTGTTAACCTGGAGGATAATTCCAGTTAAGAAATTTTAGCTAATAATTAAATACCTGCAGTGGAGTTTAAACATGTTTTTATGCTGTGTTTGCAGTAGCAACCTACCCATTGCCCAAAGAATGCAAACTGACTATGTGGAACCACTAGCTAATTTCAGCTAGCTATTGGAGTTAGCAGTGTTGAACTCACTGGGGTTTATTGAAAGGTAACAACGGTACTGGGTGAAAAGCTGGAAATGGCCCAACAAATTGTTCGTTTTACAGAGCGATGCAGTCTCCTGGCAGCTCATGGAAAACTTTATCTACACATTTTAAAAATGTCACATTTGACAAATTTGCTCAGATTATCCGAACTCTGAGGGATTCTTCCATTAATAAAGCATCTACTGAGTCGCTAGGAATCAGTTCAGACTGAGCTTTTTATAGTCTGAAACGTTGTTGTTTCTGTTCGGAAATGTTTGGTGAGGTGTTCGTTATTTGCCAGGACGCTGGCTGGGTTTGAGGTTTCTGGAGGAAAGCGCTCAGGCTCTGTGATACGGAGGTCATCGTACTTCTGTTGAGGCCTACGCTGGAGGAAAAACCACCTTCAAATCCCTCCGCACTCTCTGCCAGAGCAATAAGCTTCAGTTCACAGAGTCTAGGAAGTAGTCGTTTAGTGGAAAAAGTGTTTTTTCTTGAGATGTAGAAGTTAGCATTGTTAGCTTTAGATGTCTGTGGTGCGCTTGATGTTCTAGTTTCAGCTTTGGAGAAGATTGGGGTCTACTTAATTTATTCTTTGGCTTCAATAAACCAAAACTGTTGTGTTCACCAAAGTGTCACCGTCTTCTCCCAGCAGCAAACTCCAACAAATCTCTCAAACAGACCGTCTGTAAATTCAAAATGATTGGACCCGTTCTTAGCTGTTGTCGTTAGTTTTTAGTGGTTTCCAACAGTAAATAAAAGTAAACCGAAGTGGATTTAATGACTTAGCGAGTCAAAATCTCATTGTCACCTCATGCATCAGATTTTTTTAAAAGTTAGCTGCGCTTTTCTTCCCTCAGCGCCATGGTCTATTGGACAGTTGACGGATGTCCTGGTGGTGGTCGAGGTGGATGAACATGAGCGGTGTAAGGATGCCGTCAAAGCACCAGCCAGTTTGTTGACAATGATGTTGTGTTTTGTGTCTGTATTTTCTGTAAAGTTCCTGTTTCATCCATCAGGCCCCTGAAAACACATCAAACCACAAAGACGTCACCAAAATGATTCAGAGGGTCGGTTCGCCCGAGAGTCCGGCCCTCCCGGTCCTCTTGTCTTGTGTTGTAGTCGTTTGGTTGTGTAAAAAGATGGCGACGCGCGTTGGGAGTCTGACCTTTCCCCTCCATCCTGCTGTGTGTAATAATTATAACGTTAATAATAAAAAAGGCATGCAAAGCGTTGTGGAGTTTGCATGAAGGTGTTTTTGTACCCCACCCCGCCCTCCTTACCGTGCACTTTACCACTCATCGGACCTGTTTGATTAGCACATGAGCTACTAGCCACAACTTATTACCTGTTACTAATTGATCTGCGTTTCAGTATTTCTGTTAGACGCGTTTTGTTGGAACATAATTGAGTGTTTTATTTAAATGTGACAGGCTAAACTCCCGTCAGCTTCGGTCATTCAGGTCCGTCTGGACTTCTCGCTGGATTTCACCCCGCCTTTATCTGCTGGGCTTGTTTACTCCACCCTTTGTTTGCTGAGAAATCGCCTGTAGGCTGACCTCCGGTTGCTCCTCCACCCATCGTTGTGCGTGTGCAGCATGTTTCCCTGCGTCTTCGGTGAAGACGGCGTGTTTGTGAGCGCGTGTTGCGTCAGACTGCATCCGCCGGGTTGCAGCAGTTTTCACAAGTTGTTAAAAAATTGCGACTAAGAGGATCAGAGCCCTAAATGTACGCGACGTTCACTGTTTGTTTGATTCAAACCAAAGCCTTCTCCCTCCCACTCGTGTTCTCAAAATGTCCGCCGCTAGAATCGAAGAGCACAAAGCAAGTGAAGTTTACACCGAGACGTTCCTCAAACAGATACAGCAATTTAAAAAAAGCAACACTAGAAGTGAAAAGCCTGCCCTGATCCCCCCACGCACCACCAGCCCTCACTGCATGATGGTCTTTCCCTGCATAAGTTGATCCAACCAATCTGAACAACGTCTGCCTCCAGTTCCTTTTCTCCTGTAGATGCTAGTTTGTGGTCTGATTAGTGGAAAATATGGCACATAATCATAACCGGAGACAACGGTGGTGCTTTCTTCTTCTATTCAATAACTGCTCTTGTTCTTGTTGTTTTAGTGTCATTTTGTTTTTCCTGTACAGTTAATCAGTCGTCTTCACACCTCCGGATCAACGCGCTGCTGCGGCGGGAGCAAAAGAAAAATTATTCCAATTATAGATTATTATTTATGATGTGCATTTATGTGTAGATTTGTGGGAAAATCTAGAAATTAAACTCAGAGTTCAACTTAATTCCAGGATATCTAACAGAAAGGCCAGTTTTCTGTTGCTTTGAGGCTGAATTTTGACCCAAGATCCGTGAACCAAATGTTCTGCGTCTCCTTCCTAACCGCTAACACTGGAGAACATTTAGAAAACGTGAGTTTCTAAATGATTTTAACCAAAAGAGATCGTAGACTGATACGGACCTCGGATTGTTGCAGAAAACTCTCATCTCTACCTGATGTCCCTCCTTGGAGAAACATGGATTTATAAAAACTAATCTGTTTGCAAACATGCGGTTTGTTGCAGATGTGCATGTGAATCCAGATGTTTGCATAATTCAGACGTTTTCCAGGAGAAAGTTTGAAATAAAAACATTTAGATATTAACGCTCCACAAACCGCCAGCAAGCGTTGTCCGCGGCGTGACGAAGGACTGCAGCGACTAATATATAAACAACAATATATAAATATTTTCATGTAAATCTTACACCAACATACTGCGTCTGTATGACTGTATGTACATGGCCGCGTGCCATTACTGCTTCTGTGGGCGTTTTTCTGTCAGAGCAGGACGCGAGCGAGCAGGAAGTGGATCATCCTGACGGGTTCGGGCGCAGAGGCTCCAAAGATCAACTCTCTGTTCGCCAAACAATCCGCCGTGTTTCTCCACACGCGGTAAAACGCTGTCGTCATTTTGCTTGAAGTAAGCATGAGCCAGTCCTACTTTTACCTCCTCATTTGTCGGACCAGAACCCGCTCTGCGATGATTTTCGGAAACAAAGCCTGCTGCGCGTCCTGCTCTGATTACATGAAAACTTTGATTTTTTTGTTGCAGTAAAAGCTGTGACTTGTTCTGAACTGATTTGATTTTTTCAAGCTTGATCCAAACGTCTCTTTGCTCTCTTCATCAAGCGAGACAGTATTTGGTTTCTATCAGTGTTTATTTTTCCTGAGTGGGAGGAGTTAGGGGAGGGGTCAAATAGATAGACCACACCCACATAGTCCCTGCCATATTAAGAAATACACTTAAATAACATTATTATTATTATAGTTGTTGTTGTTATAATTCTAACCATAAAAGGCAAATAAAATGCAGAAAAATATTTGCAAAAACCCAGGAGGAGAGTGAACGGCTTCACACAAAGTGATAAACAGAAAAACTTTTCAAAGGGAGGTTACCACGATTCCATGATTTAAAGAAGTACAAAAGGAGTTATGTTATCATAAATAATAGTAGTAATATTGAATATTGAATGCTCGCAATTTTGTCAAACTGAAACTGGAATCTTTGTGTTCTGTAATTATTGTAAATAACTTAAAAGAGAGAAAAAATGACTTGCATGTCTATGTATAAATCTACTGAGATATTTATTCCCGTCAAAGTTGACAAGCACTTCGATGTCTGTCCTTTTTCGCTGCTTTTATTTCCTGGACTTCGCGTGTCCTAAGCCCCGCCCCTCCGCTCTCCTTCGGCGGCAGAGAGACGGCGCCGTGTAGCTTCCATCGCCGTCGTTCTCCGCCTCGCTGCGTCGGGACGCCGTGTCCGCTCACAGCCGCTCCTCCGTCCATGACCCCAAATCCAGAGGCTCCGCCCACTGGCTCCTCTGATGAAAGTGCTTCCCTCCATATTAGGAAACTAAACCCCGCCCCAGGGCCTTAGAGGCCACGCCCTGGTCCCTCTGGAAGTCCTGTTCCGGGTCACCACCTCTCTGTCCGACGTCGTCTCTCCGCCGCATTTTGCCAAACATCCGACCTTTTCCTGTCTGGTTCCCACTTAGCCTGCAGCCAGTCCTCTAAAACCGACTCAGTCCAACCAGTTCATAGCCATATTCAAACGAAAGTGCCCAGGCAGTCTGTAGACCACAGGCAGTCTGCAGACCACAGGCAGTCTGCAGACCACAGGCAGTCTGTAGACCACAGGCAGTCTGCAGACCACAGGCAGTCTGCAGACCACAGGCAGTCTGTAGACTGCATGTTGGACTGGGATCAGACCCTGAGACAGAATCGGTGGTGGTAGCATCAACTTTAGAGAAAAAGCACACATCCACCGGATGAAGCAAAGGGTCTTTCTTGCTGATCTTCATGCTCTCACTAACCAAACCGCCTCTGACTAAAACTAGATGGAGGTCTGAGTTAGTCCTCCAGACCTCCACCACAGTCTTCCTGCTACCAAACTTTCCCCGGAGTTCCTGGAGGAGATCGTAGCTCTGGTTTCTCGAAGTCGTCAAAGGGAAGCAGAAGCTAGCTGGCTAAGTTAGGCTAAAGCTAAAGCTAGCTGAGTTCAGTAAAGTTAGCTAAACTCAGCGTTAACTAGCTTCGTTCCCAGTGAACTGGTTCAGTTCTTTTCAGGCCGTTTGGCGGCTTCGAGGTCTGCGGTTCGGCCGGAGTCGCGACCCAATTCCAGGCCCGGTCTCCAGCCTCACAGGCCTTTCGTAACAAAGCGTGCAATATTAGAGAAACAAGGGCTGACCTGGTCATGCAGAGGCCGACGGGCCGACGCTCTCCGGCAGGAACTCCGACCGGAACCCCGCCGTCCAGACGCCACGATCCGGGAGGATCCGGGAGGATCCTCCGCTGTTCTAGTTGTATTATTATTTTTATTTATGACAGCTGATGCTGATGCTGGGGAGGAGGGGCCGAGAAGAGACGGAGATCAGAAACAAAAGTCCGCACAGTAAAAAATCGCAGAAAGAGGACAGTGACGTCGCTCTTTGCACGCAACTTTGACCGGAAATGCAACTCGTGTCCCGTTTTTTTTGTGTGTGTATGTGTGCGTAGCGTAATGTAAAGCGATCTGTCCCCCTCCCCCCGCTGCCCTCCTGCCCCTCCTGCCCCCTCTCTCGTACTGCTGTTGGCTGTTCTGTTTAGTTCATGTGACGTGCCAGTACCCCCCCCCCTCCTTAGCCCCCCCTGACTCCCCCCTGACCCCCCCGCCTCGCCTTTCCCCTCTTCATGGATCTTTAAGATGACAACTCTATGCAGATGCTGTCTTTTATAAGTGTGTCAAAATTTTAATTTAAAATAAAAACTAAAAAAACAAACCCTGACAGACATATTGAAATGAAACAAAAAATTAATAAAGAAAAGGATTGTTCAGTGTACTCTGTGACGTTATGGGATCATTATTGCTTTGTGTTTGGATGGATGGATGGACGGACGGAGGATGATTGATGGATGGATGGATGGATGGATGGATGGATGGATGGATGATGGATGGATGGATGGATGGATGGATGGATGGATGATTGATGGATGGATGGATGGATGGATGGATGGATGGATGGATGGATTGATGGATGGATGGATGGATGGATGGATGGATGGATGGATGGATGGATGGACTGATGATGGATGGACGGACGGATGATTGATGGATGGATGGATGGACGGACGGATGATTGATGGATGGATGGACTGATGATGGATGGACGGACGGATGAAGTTCATGAGGAGACTCAGGACAGAGCCGTGAGGAACACCAGGAATCCAATTTCAGCCCAAAGCAGTAAAACTATTCAACTTGAGTGGAAAGGTCCGAGCGACTCTAAAATGACGTCACCACCACTTGGTGCGACTCCTGCACGCCCCCGTGTGGCGGGCCTGGGTTTGTCCTCTGCAGCTGCTGATGGAAACACGTGGAAACTAAGACTATGGAGAGTGAAGAGTGCCAATTTAAAATAATCTAAAAAAAAAAAAAATTTTTATTTACTATATGTTTGAGGCAGCCAAGAGACGTCAGAGTCGCTGCAGAAACAGCCAATCAGATGTCAGGGTTCCCGATGTCCCACCCACCATTTTGTGCTTCATCAAAGGATATATGGAATCATTTATGGAATGATAAAATATAGCTCTTGGAATGAACAACATTTAATTGAGGTACATATAATTCTATATGTCAGTGATTCTTGGGAAGTGGGACAAAATGGGTTTAAAATTTTAAACCCATATAATTTTTATATGGGTTTAAATTAATTATTTTTAAATAATTTTTAAAAAATGATTCCTAAAGCTTATGTACAAATATGACAAATAATGTTTTGGAAATGTAAAGATGCTAAGGTGCAGGCTCCCAGTTGCAATTTTTTTTTTTTTTGAAAATTACATTTTTAATGGATTTGACCCAGAACTTTGTCATCCCCATCTGACAAAAATATTAAATTATTTTTATTGACCCCATTAGAGATATTCCTACTCAGTTTCACAGACAAATGCTTCTCAAGAAACAGAATAAATATTATTTAAAATAAAAAGCAACATAAAGTCCATCTGAGGGAGTTGACACAGAACTGATAGTGGTAACAAACTAGTGAGTAAAAAGAAAACCTTGATACATGTGAAGTAATGATATTTATAAAATACATTAAAATGAACTAAGTGCATATTAAAGTGAGATTTGTCAACATTATCACTGAAAGAGTCACAATGTCAGTTCAAAACTGACAGTTGACAAAATGCCAAACTACCTCAATTTCTATGATGTTATTCTGAAGGCGGCCGTATTGTAGCTCATCAGGTCCATAAAATCTTTACAGTTTACTAAAATTAAACATTTATTTCACAAAACTTCGAAGGTTTGTAAACTGTCACTTAAGGTGTTGACACAATATGGTTGTGATGAACAACTTAGGAATAAAACAGAAGAAAAAAACTAAAGAATAACATAGGCTAACTAGAGGTGCCTGGTCCTATTAGCAAAGGAAGAGGTAGGAGGAGGTCCGGGGTTCCTCAGGGGTGCTGGTGCCCCCGATATTGCCTGATTTAAAAAAAAAAAAATGTTTTACATTCTTTTTTTGTCAGATATTGTTGTCAAAAACCAGGGACAAAATTTCAATGGAGTTGGAAAATATCTAAAAATAATTTTTAATTCAATTTATTGATACTTTTATAATTTATTTGAATACTTATACTTAATTGTCATACTATATTATCTTAGTATTCCTTTAGTTGTTTTAAACTATTCCAATGTATTGAGTTCTGCACCAGGAAAAGGGATTTTACAGACATCATCTACTTACAACAATGTTAAAAATAAAAAATATTCAGCAAACACCAAGAAAACATACATTGTTGTGATCACATGGCCCAGGTTTGTTGACTCAGATATTTGAAAAAAATACATATGTTGTGTATATTTTATTCAAATTTTGTGCTTTATCCATAGGAAATGTTTTGTCCCAATTTTCAAGAATCACTGAATTAATATGTTAAAAAAAATTTTTCAAAAAATATATTTCCATTGATTTCCAGTTTTAAAAAATTAATGTGTAATTATTTCATAAGTATTCATTAGAAATTAGCGCTCTTCATTTTTCACACAAAATTGAGAAAAACATGAACCATGTAGGGAGACCCAAAAGTGTCACAATCCAACTAAATATATTTCTACTTCTTGTTTATAAAACATATAAAAACAAAATATGTAATAGATGGAGTAACTATAAAGTATGAATAATTTATTAAATGTATGATATTTTATACAGGATTTAGTGAGACAGCACTGCACCCCATAACAGAGAAACCCATAATGTGCTGCAATGAGGGACAAGGAAATTAGCTGTGTGACAGAATTCATATAATGTAATAAATTTAAAATATATTTTTTCAATTGTATTGTGACACTTCTGGCCTTCCATACAATTGACTCCAGGAATCAGACTCGTAAACTGATTATTTTTTCTCATCTATTTATTTTCAGTACTCAGCAGTAAGGGTTATAGTATATGGACAAGTTCTCTGTTAAGAAATGAATTATCAAAACATAGTTTATAAAAGTGTATAGTAAGCATTACATCATATATACGCATGAAAACAGAAAGTTTGAGCTTCAAACGGAGGATTACAGCTGCTCCAAACTTTCTTCTTCTCTAATCTACTGAGATGCAGGCAGGAAGTGTCGGAGGACAGACGGGGATATTTCTGTGTTCTAGATCACATGGACTCCTACAGCACTTGACGGTCACTGCACGGCTTTCACTTTATTTTTATTTTTTGACTAGCACCGGTGCTCCTCGACACGCTGACAGACACACACAGGCTTCCACAGTTAAATAAGGGAAACGGGAAAGAAACACCAATAAATACAGGAAGTGGGACAGAGCCGGAAGTCCCGCCGACTCGGCCGGGAAGTCCGTCCGGAAGCAGGGAGTCGGCGTGACGTCACGGGGTGAAGAAGGCAGGATCCGGATGAGTCTGTCGGTTCCGAGCGGAGGGGTGCTTCACATCGACACGGCTCTAAAGTCACACAGCCTAAACACTAGCGCGGTCCGATACACGAGTTAATCATCAATAATCAATAATCAGCTTCATATAAATAAATGAGTTACTACAGGATCTGCTTCCTTCGGTCAAAGCCGCAGAGATACGAGTTCGGGATCCAGTTCACACACACGTACTGCAGGTTCTGATGAGGTTCTGATGGTTTAGCCAGCAGGTGGCGCTGCAGGCTGAATACACAGCCAGCAGGACAAACATGGAGGAATTTCCGGTTGGAGTCGGAGGTGAACCAGCTGATCAGGGTCAGAAAACTCAGGAGATAAAAACTGCACAGTCCAATTCGGAACCAGAACCTGTTTCTGGTCTGATTTGAGAAAAACGCTGTGATCGGTAAACTACGGTGACTGAGAGGGTCCAGAGCAGCCACTGGTGAAGTTAAAAAACTTTAATTATCTGTATTAAGTGAAAAATGTTTGTTCTTTCAGAAACATGTTTTTATAAAATATGAAGGATAAACATTTAGCTTTTACATGCGTTGTGCGCATTAATAACGTTTTTCTGATATGTCTCAGAAACACAGTCAGATCATCATGACCCAGTTTTTAAAACCGTCGCCCTCTACTGGTGCAGAACAGGCATTGCAACATTTACGAACGGAGAAGCTGCTGAAGCAAAACCAGGATTTCAGACTCAAACCGGATTTGGTTCTGGTGGAGGAGGAAACGTCTCCAGAACCAGAACTTGGTCAATAATTTAGCAGCAAAAAAAGTTTTTTAAATGGAAAATGTTTACTTTGTTGCCAGTTTTCTGATTAAATTGCGAGTTAATTTCAGGCCCTGAAATGAACAAGTTTTAATTGAGTCTCACTATTATCAAAATAGAAATAAAAATCTGGCTGTTCTTTCTGAATGTTAAATTTCTGATATGTTTTTCCTCTGATTTTACTTAATTTGTTCCAGTTCAGCTGAAAGTTGTGACTGGAAATCTGTAACGTTGAAGTTGGGCTCTCTGAGCCACCGTAGCAAAGAGATGTTCTTCCATCATCTGCACCGTTTCAGGGTTGGACCGGGAATGTTGAGACTGATCCAGGACTGAACACCAAACTTCCTGTGCGGCGTCAGCAGCGGAGGAAAGAGCAGAGCAGTAGGAGAACTTGTTACGGCAAATCCAGACAGTGTTGGATACAAACACGCATCTGTGGTTTGATAAATGCAAATGACATGAGTTTGAACGAACTCGTTGGCACAGAAATCATCCGCTCTGAGTCCGTGTGTGTGAACCAGATAAAAGGAAGCGTCTGTCTGCTGCATACGCGTCTTAAGTCTGAAAAAGTCCCACGAGTCTTTGCTGCCCGATGGTGGCGTGAAGGTCCGACAGCCGAGCTCCACTCGTGCTACGTTTTAGAGTGAGAAGGCTTTAAAACACTGACAAAGGCCACCAGAGGAACCAGCAGCGACCCGACGACCCCACAGTCCGGGTCAGGCTCAGGCGCTGCAGCTGTGAGGGGCATCATGCAGGGAGCCATGGTTAGCAGAAGGTCTGTGTGTGTGTTTATCTGTCCTCACACACACTGCCACCACACAACGAGGAGGACGAAGGTTCAGCTACGGTTTGGCACCGCCGGTGCTGGACACCCGCTCAGACTAAACGAAAGGTCCGCCGGGCATGCCCAGGTAGTTGGGTGCCGCCATGGCCGACGGTGGCGGCGTGGTGCCGCTCCAGTGCACCTTCATGTGGTGCCGCAGGTTGGACTTGGAGGAGAAGCGCTTGTCGCACTGCTGGCAGGAGAAGGGCTTCTCCTTGGTGTGGATCCGGCGGTGGCAGATGAGCTGCGTGGACACCCGGAACGACTTCCCGCAGTCCGGGCACTGGTAGCGCTTAGGCTCGGTGTGAATCCGCCGGTGGTTCTTCAGGGACATGAGGTTGGGGAACTCCTTCTGGCAGGAGGAGCAGAAGAAGGTCCCGGTCTTGTGGCTGTTCTTGTGGTTGAGCAGCGAGCTAGCGTGGCGGTACGAGCGTCCGCACTGGTTGCAGATGTGGGGCTTGGCCACCTCGTCGTTGCCCTCGCGGCCACGGCCTTTAGCCAAACTGCCGGGATCGAGTCCTTGCTCTTGCATGAGGGTGAGGTCGAGGCCCGACCCCCAGCCCAGCTCCTGGGAGCCGCCCGGCCGGTGCTGCTGGGGTCTGGGCTGGCGGGGTTGCGGCATCTGGCCGTGGGTGATCTCCATGTGGAGCCTGAAGCTGGCCTGCGTGGGGAAGGCTCGCTGGCAGGACCGGCAGGTCAGCTCCCGCTGCTTCTGGTGGACCCGCCGGTGGTTGTAGAGCTGCGAGGAGACGCGGAACGCCTTCCCGCAGTCGTGGCAGCGGTGGCGGCGGGTCTCAGAGTGGATGCGGCGGTGGTTCTTGAGGGCGAGCAGGTTGTTGTAGGTCTTGAGGCACACAACGCAGTGGTAGATGCCGACAGTGTGGGTGTTCTTGTGATTCAGCAAGGAGCTGGCGTGGCGGTAGGAGCGGCCACATTGATCACATCTGTGCAGAGACAAACGGTAAGAGGAGAGAGCAGGGGATGGGCGGGGAAGAGACACAGACAAATTAGTGACGGGAGGCAGACATGCAACATCACCTGATAAAGTTTACATACAGGTATATGATCTGAAATCCGGCTCAGAGCTTTCTACAAACTGGTGCACCAGCTAACGTTTCTACACAGGTCACTGGGGGGACTGCTGTGTGGACGGGTGAGGGACGGGGACATGGACACACAAGCAGGAGGAAAGTGGGAAGTATTTGCTGCTTCCTGCACTGCACACAGCCTCAGTACCTAAAGGGATACACTGAGCGAGTCTGCTGCCCATTGGAAGAACCGGCCACAGCTACGCTAAATTCCCGGTTACTAATGCCAATGTGTGGACATGTGCAGTGCAGCTAGCTCCAAATACTCCCTGCTCTTCCCAAACAAACACCAAAATGCAGCAGGTTCATTCTGCTCAGCAGCCATCAGATCAGACACAATCAGAGGAAAGCTTCAGTCAGAGAAGAAAACAGCATGTAAACAACATCTGAACATGACATGAATGATTGAAGGTAGCCTACAAACTACAATGTGTGATATGCTAACTGAAAGCAAACGGGGATGACTTATCTGGTCTCTAATTCAATCTGTCCAAACTTCAGAAAAATCCGAATTCCGGCACGCGTATGGTCCCAAGGAAGCCGGATTGGAGATCATATACCTGTAATAGACACGTAGAGACCTAAATTTATCTGCACTACTTCTTTTTGTTCCAACTTCGAAGAATCACAAACAACTGACGAGAACTCACGTGTACCGACACTCTTCTCCCTCTCCTGGGGGTGCAGCGGCCTTCCTCCTGACCTCCATGCCTACCTGGTTGTCCCCACAGCGGTGCCGGGCCAGACCGGACCTCCCCTGGAAACTCTTCCCGCAGCTGGGGCAGCCGAACGGCGTGGCGCCCTCCTCATGCACCTTCTGGTGGTTACGCAGGAACCTTGCCAACCGGAAAGCTTTCCCACACGTGTGGCAGATGTGTTTCTTGCGCTGCGTGTGGATGCGCATGTGGTTGCGCAAGGCCATATAATTGGTGTAGGGCTTGTCGCAGAAGTTGCAGCGGAAGTTTCCGGTCTTGTGAGTGTGCTTGTGGTTGAGCAAGGAACTAGCGTGCTTATAGGTACAGCTGCAGAGGTCGCAGGCGTACGGCCGCTCGTCAGAATCCATGTCCACAGAGCTCCTCTCCATGCTGATGTTGGCCGAGCTGCTGGTGGAGGAAGACGAAGGAAGGTGCTGAGCTGGGCAGTCGTGAGCAGACAGTTCGTCAGCCGTGGCAAATCCTTCGCAGCAACCGTCGCACTCAAAGTCCATTTGGGCCCCAGGGCCCTGCGGGCCTTTGCACAAGCCAGCTGTAGTGTGAGTGGCAAGCTGCCGCTGAGTGCGAAAACCTTTGCCACACTCCTGACAGTTGTGCTTCTTCTGGGCAAAGTGGAGGCGCAGGTGGTTCTTCATGGCCAACCGGTTGGGGTACGTGGAGTTGCAAACGTTGCAGTGGTACTCTCCAATTTTATGAAGGTTCTTGTGATTGGCCAGGCTGCCGGCATGGCGGTACGTCTTTCCACATTCCTCACAGGCAAATGGTCTTCGCCCACTTTCAGCAGGGTCAAACTTCTGGGGCCTGGAGGTCCCGGCCGACGAGTAAGGCTTCTTAAAGCCTTGATGGCTGTACTTGACCCCCATGACTGGGCCCTTTGAGGACTCTGCTCTCATTGTCTGCATTTGAGATGGTCCAGGTTGCTGGAAGCGGGAACCGTTGGGACCGGTCCGGACAAGACCTTTGGCCCGGTGCTCCTCATGGAGACGGAGGTGGTTGATAAGCTGCTTTTGGATCTTGAAAGCTTTGCCACATTCCTCACACTTGTGCCTGGAGCAGGGACGACAGAACATGAAGGAGACTCATAACAACCACAATGTTCCTACAAAGAGAAAATTCTATACTACATAAAACTGTTAGCAGAGAGAAGTAAGTGAGAAACTGCCTGTGATGTTCCACAAGGATACTGTCTTGGACTCATGTATTTATTATAAAAAGTAGACTGACTAAACCAACATGATCAAATTCGTCAAGACAATAACATAAGCAGCATTACTTTCAACCAATTTCAATTGGACATTGTGATGCATTCGGTGAACTTCAGAAGAGACAATAAACTAACCAGTCCTACCAGTTCATGGATGCTTGTGTTGATGAGGTTTTCTTAATCATCTGGCCCTTGCTTGTAACTAAAAAGCATGAGCAATCCCACAACTGGAGAAGAATTTCATTTTTTGTAAAGAATGTAACATTTCTTGAGCTACAGAACAACTGACATCCCAGCAGATTCAGTCCAAAGCTGACAGAAATGACCAAACAGCCCATAGCTCTAATGGCCTCAGTTAGCAGGCTAAGGGTTAACAGTATTGGCACTTAACCAGAATGACTGGAAGAGTTGAAAAGAGAATCTCTCTCTCTCTCTCTCTGAAAACAGGACGGCAGCAGGACTTAGGTTGGCAAAGCTGCATTTGGATGTCGGACAACACTTCTGGAAGGTCCAAGCTGAAGCCCGGTCTAAACTGGATCAAGGCACGTAATCCAAGGCATGCCAAGTATTTCAACATAAACAGAGTTAATCTTCTAGTGTAACATAGCATTACACCATAAAGAATGCTCTGAAGCCTTTGGTCTGAAGACAACCGTTACAGGCCCAACCAAAAACAACGGCCACTCAACCCAGTAGAGGAAGGATCCGAAACCAAAGCCTTTGGAATCTGAGGGAGTTCAGGTTGCAGAGTTGAAACTGATAGTTTGGTATTGGTTCGACTGGCACAATATTGGTTACATTTTCAGCTGGTATGACTCTCTTACACACTACACTGAGTCGAACCAACCAAACCCTTTGAGCAACCTGTTCCCCCCTTGCCTAAGTTCAGGGCGCTGAACAAAGAACCACTGAAAGAAATGACACAAAAACCTCTGAAAAAGACACTGAGCACAACTTCCCTCTTTACCAAAGGTGAACAAAAATGGAGTGGCCTCAGATTTTACCTATGTTTTTAAGCGGACCAGAGTTCACCTTTTTGGTCTCCATCATAGTTCAATCTGCTCAAATGAACTGGACTGGCTAGGCAGAAACACTGGAGTTGGATTAAAGCGGTTTAACTCGGGCTGATAGGAATGCAGAATTAAAGAAATTACAGAAGGCCAGCACCACATGAGCCTATGGCTTAATTTAACTCAACATAGAAAACCTCACATAGGCTGGACGTGGATAGACTGATCACTCTCTGTGATCATCTCTTCTGTGATGGAGGTTCATGCTGTTGCTAGCTGACGCCTCTGGTGAGGCCAACAACAAACAAGGTTGTCATTTAGTGAGTAGTAAGCAATCCTGTGCAGATGAAGTCTAAGTCCTTTGATACAAGTGGTGTTCAGTCACGATAGACTGAGCAACAACAGGACGGTGATGACCTTAATGTCCAGGATTGCTCAAAGAGTGGACCGGCGTGAGCCTTCCATTTCCCCAAAGCCATGGGTAAAAACCTGCTTAACTACTCATAATGGAAATTGCCACTGCAATTTTGGATGCCAGCGATTTCATGACCATCCTACTGATCAACTGATCAATGCTCTGGCATCCCTTACCTCCCCTTGCCCAGAATGTGCAGCCCCACTGGCCCACTCCAAAGGGCTGTTTAGAGTGCAGCCCACATTTCTGTTAAAGTGTTTGTTCATCTCTTTGAAAAGCAACATGATGTCTTTGGAAACAGCGAATCCAGATTTTCAAACTAAATACATGTTTATTTTTCAAATAAGTTGGAGGGTTTAGCTTTCAAGACATTTACGATCATCTTTAACCGTTCACATACTAGTTAACATGTTTTGAGATTTCTTGTGGAATTTCAGATGATGTAATACCACTTTTTCATGACATTTAAAACTGAACTATAAGCGTACCTTTTGAGGTCGAAATGGGTCCTTTGGTGGTTTTTTAGTGCCAGCAGGTTGTAGTAGCGTTTCTGGCACACTAGGCAGCGGAAAACGCCAGTTTTATGAGACTTCTTGTGATTGAGGAGCGAGCAGGGGTGTCTGTATCCTCGTCCACACTGGTCACATTTGTGTGGTTTGTCACTTTGATCAACCATTGGCCTTCGCCCATCGCCACTGGCTCCAGCTACACCTTCACCGCCAGACATCCCTTTGCCTCCATTTAGGCCAGGCTTATTCATTCCTCGGTTCTTACCGGGGCACAAGTGAGTAACCAGGTGGTGTTGGTCGGCAAAAAACATGCCACAGTCCACACATATGTGGTTACGTCCGTCCATCTTGTCACTGCCATTGGCTGAGCTGCTGGTGATACCCTGCTGCTGGCCGTCTGGCCTCTGGGGGCCGTGGATTAACTGGTGATTCAGGAGGTCCTGCTTCCTGGAGAAGCTCTGGCCACAGGTGGAGCAGATCATCCTCCAGTCCTGATCCAGATTGGATGGTCCTGCTCCTATCGGGTTATTGGCGTGGCTGCGAAGGTGGCTTCTGAGAGCTCTTAGGCTGGCATAGTGATTGCCACATACTGAGCACTGATACACCTCTCCATCATCGTCGTCTTCTTTGTCGTTGCTGCCCATCCTCTTACCCCCACTCTGGGAGTAGGGTCTCTGGCTGCTGCCTTCTTTAATGCTGCTGGAGCTCCCGGAGGGCATGGATGTCCCACCAGAACTGTGGTAGTTCATGTTCCCCATGAAACCATTAGACATGTTGCTTTGCTGCTGCTGTGGCGGCTGTTGCTGTCCACGGCGGGGACACATGTGCGACTTGATGCCTGAAACATCCCCGTACATCTCGCCGCAGTCGGCACACACGTGTCTGTCTGCCTGTCGGTGAGTAGAGCTGCTCTGGGAAAGCGAGCTGCCGTCAAACCGATCATGGAACTCCAGGGAGTCCAACCCGCTGCTATGGCCGCCATCCGGCACAAAGTGAGAGGAATCACCAAGGTTTCCTGGCAGTGAGATTGGAGTGTTTGTGGTGTTGCCCTCCTGAACGTAGCTCTGCTGGGAATCCAGCGTGAGAGGCTCAGGAGACAGCCAGTCGCTGCTGTCATTGCCGATTGGCTGGTTGGAGGGACGGCCCTTGTGGCTCCGCAGGTGGCTATGTAGTGCTGCCAGGTGGGGGTACTGCTTACAGCAAATGGTGCACTGGTAGTGGCCGGTCTGATGGCATCGTTTGTGATTGACCAGACTCCCTGCATGCCGATAGCTTTTGCCGCATTCTCCACACTTGAAGCGGCGCTCTTCGTCATCTGGAGAATTGGCCTGAGGCACCCGGCCCCCAGAGGGCGATGCCACTGAGCCCTGTGATCCAGAGCTGAGTGTGTCCGAGTTGAGTATGGAGCTGTCCTGACTGTGGGAGGGTGGATGAGGGTCATGGGTTAGATAGTGAACTTTTAAAGTCTCTAGGTCTGGGTGTCCTGCCCCACAGTATGCACATGTGTAAATGGGGTTGTTGACTGGGG
This sequence comes from Poeciliopsis retropinna, assembly GCA_010277075.1. Taxonomy (NCBI): domain Eukaryota; kingdom Metazoa; phylum Chordata; class Actinopteri; order Cyprinodontiformes; family Poeciliidae; genus Poeciliopsis; species Poeciliopsis retropinna. The sequence continues at coordinate 531,554 of VMRM01000035.1, read as the reverse complement.
GACCCATGATTGGGTCGTACGGGCCCCTTTTATCTGCAGGAAGTGGGGGTAAGGGCAGAGGGTCACCCAGTGCCGGGGTGTACGCCGGGGACCGCACGGCACTCAGGTTGTGAGGCATGATGCCGGGAAAGCTGCGCGGCAGTCCGAGTGAGGGCGAGGCTGTGTTGTGCAGCAGGATGTGCTCCTGGAAGTCTGCCTTGTTCGGCAGCGCTATCTGACACAAGTGGCAGAAGCAGGAGGCAGACTCATCACTCTGAGAGGACTGTGAGCCGGCGCTGCGCTCCGAATCATGGAGGCTGCTGCCAGCGCCGCTGCTCACCATGGTCGCCCCTGGAGTCTTGAACTTTGAGTGAGTCCTCTCGTGGCTGTTTAGCGCAGCCAGATTGCTGAATTGTTTAAAACACACAGAGCACTTAAAAGTTCCTTGTTGGTGGCACTTTTTGTGGTTCACCAGACTACCGTGATGCCGATAGGTTCGGTCACACTGGTCACACTTGAACGGTCTGTCCCAGGCGTCGTCAGATTCAGGGGAGCCTTTTTTCCCGTGGTCGTCTGTCTCGTGGCCAGGAAGGACACTATGTCCAACAGCACTGTTGTTCAGATGGGAACGGCCAAACCCATCCGAGAGGTCCTGGGCGAGGCCGAAGCTCCTCTCGTCTTGGCCTGCCTCCTCAGGGGCCTCCTCGTTCTCCTCCTCTGCGTGTGCGCTGCTTGGGGACAGAGTATGGATCCGAAGGTGGTTTTTCAGAGCTACCGCGTTCGGCAGCGTACGGGTACAGACTGGACACTGGAACGAACCCACTTCGTGAGACTTCTTATGGTTTGCTAGGCTGGCTGCGTGCTTGTAAATCCGTCCACACTGTTCACACTCAAAACGGCCGCTCTCTTCCTGCTGATAATGTGCTTTCATATGCTCTAGAAGACTTGGAGTACTCGGGCAGACCATATCACATTCTTTACAGGGGAATCCCTTGGCACGACTCATATCATGCATTGCCATAGTACTCTACCCCGGAGCAGTTGGAAGGAGTCACGGTTCACAACGTAGTAATGAACAGTGAAGGGTTGGGGGGTTAGGGGGGGTGGGGGAGGGGAGAAGACAAGGTTGCTTAGCTCTTTAGCTGAGACGCCAGGCCATATTCCACCACCAGAGGACATCCAGCCAATCACGGCCCGCCTTGGGGTGGCGGGCCAGCAGGGAGCGATGGGCACACCAGCCAATGAGGATCCACTGTGGAGAGAAGAAGAACAGTTACTGATGGATTCACACGGCTTCCAATCCAAAGTACCCAAAGGTAACAACTCTTGATTTCTACAATGAAATCTTTAGTTTGATGGGAAATGTTTACAAGTTAAGTTATTGGGAAAGTCAAGGGTTAGTACTAGGGGTGTGCAATGTGAACTACTTATGTTCACAATATTTAATGTTATTTATTGTGATTTATTGTCACTGTGCATGGTTTACAGCTGCACAGTAAAAAGTGCTACCAGAAATGAATAATGCTTCAAGAACATCAAGGAAATTCACAAAGACTCATCGCTCCACAGACAAGCACCGCTTCAACGGCTGCTTCAGATCGCTAAAGGCTACAGCCGACAAACTGAGAAACCGTTTTACCCATCAGCCATCACTTCGCTCAGTGGTCGCCTGTTTTCAGTTAACTTTTTATTCAGTCTTTTTTTAATGAGACACTTTTTCACTGGAGAATTGCATCCAAGTTTTATTGTACAATGTTTGATGTTACAATGAATAAGATTCTATTCATACAGCAGGTTTACTTGTATAAATCAATCACAGTTCTGGTTCAGCAACCATGTAGCTTTAGCAATAAGACCACAAACTCCACAGACGGACAGTTGTTTTTACTATGAAATTTGATTTTAAGCATAAAACTTGATTAATTATTCATAACATTTCCCACTTTAGGAATTGACTCCCGAAGTGAAAACATCACTAGCTGCGTCTGAATCTCTCTTAAGTGTCTCTGCTGGGCCAAAGTCACAAAGAATCATTCTGAGGGCTGCAGATGGCCCCCGGGCCACACTTTGGACATCCCGTGGCAGCCAGACGGGACAATGTTGGCCCCGTTAAAGTCAGAGTTTGGGTTTGACTGGTCCGCTCTCTGAAGCAGCGGGAAGCAGCTGGTTCCAGTGTTGATCTGGTCCGTGTTTGTTCTGGGTCATGTGACCATCAGCGCTTCACCTGCCTGCAGGTTAACAGGATGTACAATAAAACAGCAAACAGCAGCAGATCCCATTCAGAGCTGGACGTCCTCTCTGTCCCTCCAGTTTCTCTCACATGAAGCTCAGATAAATCTTTTTGTTTTCTTATTTATGGTTGATACCACAGTAGGTCTGGGCATTCATCCATCATCATCCATCATCATAAATTCCAATTAATGAAGTTTAAAAACCCCACAAACTGTCCTTATTATCAGGATTAATAGTTTGATTACTTTCTCCACTGTTTAACGAAAGCATCAATAAATATCAATTCATTAAGAAATACTGTTACTGTGTGCAGTTTATTGATATAAATCTCACTTCTTTGTGTGACTGTTCTCCTAAAGATGCTCATTACAAATGTTTTCAGGAGCGTTTTGAATTTCTGAAGCTATAATTGTTGTGGCATCCAGTCAGTCAGTTACCTAAAAAACAAGTAATCATTTGTGTTTACACTGCAAAACAAAACCTTAGTAAACACTAAGACATTTATAGAAACACTAAGATCATTTCTTATACAAATATCTTAAATGTAACTTTTCAGCATGAAATATGAGTCAACAATTACTCAACATTGATTGAAAATTTCCAATTTTATTGGCAGGAAAAATGTTTTGTCATCAGTGAAATAATCTGCCAGTAGGAATAAAACTGTTTCATCAATATAAAAAATGAAAGTTATTTTTATCTTATTTCAAGTGTACTAAGATATTTGCAACAGAAACCACAGCAAAAATACTTGATAAGATTTTGTGTTTTTGCAGTGCATCGTCACTTTTATCACCATCACTATAGAATCACAAGATATCAGAATAAAACTTTAAGTCCATATGAACAACTCATAGAACAGAGACTCTTATTAGTTACTGCTTACATATTTAACCATCTGCAGAGTTTGGTCCATATTTAGGCTCCATGCTGATAATAAAGCAATAAAAACTGATAAGTGTAAACAGCTGGACGGTTTTCCTGTAGCCACTGAGAACCAATCAGAAATAAACTCATTTATAGTCATATTTAAGCTGATATTATATATTATTATACATTATTGTTAAAAGCACATTTTTAAAATCGTCTACAAGTATTAAACACAGTTTTCATCAAGCCATACTCCTGTTTTAAAAGTCAGTTTGATTCTAATTTTTAATGATTAATCATTTTATTTTTGTCATAATTAACAGAAATAAAATGATTCATTCGTGGAAAAAAAAATCTACTTAACATTTAACAGGAAAACTGGAAGACATTTTAAATATCCAGAATAAACTAAATAAATGGCGAGTTGAGACCAAAACACCAGACTGAAGACTTTTATCACTCAGATTTGGAAGAAAGAGAAAAACGATAAATAATAAAAATGGAAATTGTTGAGACAGTTTTTATTATTGTTTGTTGCATCGGCCCACCAGAACCATTAGGATTCTGCCATGGCGGCTCTGGTCCAGTTCATGAGCCCAGAACCCGGTTTTCCAGGGAACCGTTCACACCTCAGCATGATGCTGCCGCAGCGGGGTCAGAGTTCAGGTGTGAATCTGAGCTGCAGCCAATCACAACTTTCCCTTCAGCTCATCATGTAAACAAACCTGCTGAGGCCTCAACCCGACCGGAACGGCCCGGCTGCGTTCACACACCCCGGCCTGACCCGCTTCCATGGTCCCGCTGCTGCTCCGGTTCCCCACCCGGTTCCTGGCCCGAACAGAGCCGGGCCGGACCCAGACAGCCGCCCGGGGCCGCCTGACCTTGGCCCGTCTCCTCCCGCCCCGGTTCGGCCTCGGCAGGAGTCCATCCGGACAAAGCGGGGCGATCCGACATTTCCAGCCGCGGACATTCCTCTCCGAGGGGGAGCCGCGCTCCGTCATCCCGCTCCCTGCGGGGGACGGCAGCGCGGCGGACCACCGAGTGGTCCCGACATGATGCGGGGCGCCACCTGCAGCCATCAGCCCACTCCCACAGAGACCCACGAACATCTGAAATGGCTTTCAGCCGCGGCGGCGAGCCATTTTACCGCAGCTAGCGGGGCTAGCTCGCTTTTTAATCACAAACACAGACTCTCCTTGGTCCAGCCGAACTCCAAGCCTAGTCCACCGACTCAACATGGTGCCAAACCCCGGAAGAGCGTCCTGCGGTCATATAAGAGTCAAATAACGGATATTAAGAGCAGAGGAGGCGGAGGAGGGAGCTGATGCTCGGCCGAGCTAACGGTTAGCGCCTGGCTAGCGATTAGCATCTCCGCGATGAGAGAAAACAGAAAAGCGGAAGTTAGGGACAACCAAACAGCAAGAGAAAAACGGACATCCAGCAGTCCCGCATAGCTGCGTGTCCGACTTGGAGGCTGATCTCGGAATTTCCTCCACATTTAGTGCCGGAAAGCTGCCTCCGCTGCAGCAGCTAGCCGCGGTTAGCAGCGCAGCTAGCTCCGAGCTACACAAAGATCCCGACAAACACACCGCGGCCCCCCTTTCATGGAAAACATCGGCTTTCCTCCGTTTTCCGTCACAAACTCACCCCTCGGTTGGCCTCTGCGCCCGCCAGCAGAAGGATGCTCGGCCTGGACCCACAGATTGTGCAGCTTTCACAGATTAGACATGCTTATTTTCTCCTTCTGCTCCCCTCCGACTTTTTCTGCTGTGTCCCCCCGCCGCCGCTTCAGCAGCACACTTCCTGCCGCTGCCGCGCGCGGCGAGTCTAGCGGCGCGGCGCATGATCCCAAACATGACAGCGTTCCGCGGCATCAAGGTCCAAACCGAACCGAACCCCGTCTCTAAAGAAAGCATCTTCAGATATTAGTCTGATAATTATGCAGATGAATCTGTGCGGCCAGGGCCGACCTCGGTCTGAATGGGGCCTTGAGCTGAATTTGATGTGGGGCCCCTCTTCCAGTTAATGAACAGTTTCAACACATATTTGTTAAAAAGGTCTCCGTTTAATTGGCTGACCCCAAAAGCAGGCTCAGATAATTAATTATTTGTGAACAAACCAAACTCAAACATAAAGAATTCAACTTTATGCTTCAGTTTAACAATGAAGATAATTCCTTTAAATCTCACTGTAAAATAATATTTTAATTTATTAATGCTGAAAGTGTCAGCAAATGTAATTATTTTCTCATTCTCAATAAACAAATGTGAAAAGTGTAATCAATGGTTTATGCTAAAACACAAGCATTAATGGGAAGCCCCTGATGGTTTAGGGGCCCTAAACAGCAGCTCAGTTTGCTTGTGTTTTGGGCCGGCCCGCTGTGTGGCCAAATAATAACACACCCGACCCAAAGGGAAAACATGTCAAGCTGAACACAGTCATAATGAACACAACAAAAACCTGGAAATTAACACAAATAACAGAGGAAGACAAATGATGGAAACATAAACAAAGAAAAGAGAAAACTGAAAAAACTCAGAATAATCTAAAAACAACAACAACAAACCCCTGAGCTGCTGCAACATGTCCAACCGACACGATTAAATCTGCACTAAATCTGTAAATTTCAGGTAGTTCTCAACTTCTAAAGTCCAAACTGATGAGTTGATCCTTTGCATAAACACACACACACAAGTACCAGTATGCGTCAAAGATATGTTGAGTTCTGGTTCCACTGTGGGTTCTGAGTTTCTGATCTCCCCTGGCCGCTGCTGGACTACATGTCCCAGAATGCAGTATTGTGGCGCTGACGTCATATTCCAGCGTCCCGGCCGTGTGTTTCCCTCCTGTGGCTCCGTTTGGGTTTCTGCTTGCTCTTTGTTTTTCCAGAACCAGGAGGATCCAGCGGCCAGGATGGGACCCGTAGAGGTGAACATTGATTCAGCCAATATTCCTCCGTGGATCTCTGGGACGTTCAGGGACAGAAACGGCAAAACCCGCTGCGCTGTTTCGGTTCATCATATTTTAGAAACAACATTAAAACAGTTTTTAATTCTTTCTTTAACGAGCTGAGAAGATAAAAAGTTAATAGTAACATTTTCTGTTCATTTTCTCCTTTTTAAGTTTTATTCTTCACGAAGAAAAGGACTCGGTCTTAAATTAAGCAAAATTAAGATTTGTTTCCTTATTAATTAAAAGTGCAGATATCAAATGAAACATTAGAAAGACGATCAGATTCGGTTCGGTGTAGCGTTTAATTCGGGCTGACTGGATCAGTTCAGAGTTTGTTTTAAACAGAAAATAGTTTGAATTGTTGGGTCAGAGGTCACCAGCTCCCGGGTTTCTGAGCATGCGCGCTTTAAGATGGGCCTTTAGTACTTTATTGCTCGGAAACTAAATGCTGTTTTACTCCCATCAGTTTCTTCAGAGCTGTTGTAGATGATGACAACTCTGAGCAGGAAGAATCTCCTGTAGCAGTCTGCGTTGCAGCAAATGTATAGAAGCCTCTGACTGAACATATTGGTTCTGGTTCTGAGGTTCATGGTTGTCCAGAAAAGCTGACTAAGATCTCAGACTCATAAATATGTTTGTTTTTAATCATTTCCTGAAAGTTTTCACCTTAGCATCATTTTGAGTTTACCATGGTGACGTTCGATCATTTCCAACTGGCTTTAACTAACGGCTCGTTGCCATGGCGTCTTCTCTGTCCTCAGCTCCTCCACATGTCGGTTTTCTCCCAAAGCTTTTCTCCCTGCGGCCGCTTCCTGGCGGCTGGGAACAACTACGGGGAGATCGCCCTGTTCAGGTGAGACGAAACAAACGCACCCAACTCTGCACCTGTCCTCAGCGTGCGGCTCACACCTGTCACCACGCTGTGTTTTCAGCCTGGCTGCGGCTCTCAGTCCAGACGCCACGACGGCCAATCAGAAGCCTGTTCTGACGTTCACAGGTGAGACTTGCCAGCCTGAGCGGCGCTTGATTTATGAAATATGAGCATAAATCATGAGTCAAACCTCACCTGTAAACTCAGACAAGTCAAGATAAACAGAGAAAATAACTTTTTAAACTAGAAAGCCTGCAGATTATTGTTTCATACAACAAAAATCTGTGATATTGGAGAGTTTTCACAGTGTTATTAAAACAAGCCAACAGGTAAAAATCAACTTGGAAATTTTTTTTTTAAATTGCATTTTCACCAAACTTTTAGTTTTTTTCCCTGGTTGAATAAAAAAACAACAACAAAAAAACCCAGTTTCATAGCATGAAGTAGAAGTTTGGTTCTGGTCCGGTTCTGGCGAGTCCCTGAGTCCCTCCTGTCCTCTGCAGCTCATGAAGGTCCCGTCTTCAGTCTGCTCTCCACCGACTCCGTCCTGCTGAGCGCAGGGAACGGCGAGGTCAGCGCCTGGAACTGGACCGAACTCATCAAGAAGGTACGGAAAGCCATCAGAGCCAAAAATCATCACAGATTCAACATGTCAGTGATGTGAAGGTGGTGAATGAAGAATGAAACCAACAGAGCAGGACGCGATGCGTTCAATGACCGTACGCGTTTCAGGTGCTTTAAAATCTGAAGGTGGTTTTTAGGAAATGTCTGATTATGGCTGTTAAAGTTTGCCATAGGTAATACAAAGCAGCTGGAAGGTCAAGGGTTAAACGATGACCTTTGTGTCTCCTCAGAACGTGAAGCCGCTGTGGACGAAGAGGCCGAACTACAAGTGAGGACGAGTCCTCTACTTCCTGTCTGTCTGTCCTCTACTTCCTGTCTCATATCCCTGTTGCCTTCAGGTCCAGTCTGGAGATTCCAGAGATTAACTCCATGGCCATCAACCCTCGAGTAAGAGCACACTTTGACCTCTGACCTCTGACTGGCTGTACCTTTTAATGATGATGACGATGTGTTTCCAGGACAACAGCCTGGCGATCGGAGCGGGAGACAACAACGTCCACATCCTGGACCTGGAGCACGGCGCCTTCAAGGTGCGTCTTCTTCTTCTTCCTCTTCTGCAGCTGATGTCTGGTCATGTGACAGACCTCTGACCTCTGACCCCTTCAGACGACCCTGCAGGGTCACACGGACTATGTGCACTGCGTGTGCGTACGTGAGCGAGAGGCGGAGCTCCTGTCTGGCAGCGAGGACGGCGCCGTGCGGATGTGGGGTGAGCTGTGGGCGGCGCCGCCATGTGCCGTTCTGATGATGATGATGATGATGATGATGATGGTGGTGATGATGGTGGTGTGTCGTTCAGACTGCAGGACGGGGCAGAGCGTCCACTGCATCGAGGTCCATAAGTACGAGGTGAGCTCTGAGCTTTGACCAGCTGACCTTTGACCTCTCGTTTCAGAGCTGCTGACCTTTTGACCTCTCGTTTCAGAGCTGCGCCAGGCCTCAGCACGGGAAGTGGATCAGCTGCCTGACCACGGACTCTGATTGGATGGTAAGAGGTCATGTGATGAAGGTGCAGATCCAGACGTGGTTTCATGTTACTGACCGGTTGCTATGGCGATGCAGTTGTGCGGCGGCGGCCCGTCTCTGTCCCTGTGGCATCTGCGCTCGCTGTCGCCGACCTCCGTGTTCCCTCTGAGCGGCTGCCAGCGCCGGGCCGCATTCCACCAGGACATGGTGAGGACACGCACAGCGCCCCCGCAGGCCGGAGGCCGCGCTGCAGCCTCACTCTGTGTGTGTGTGTGTGTGTACAGATACTCACTGTCGGCGACGGTGCCTTTGTCTCCCACTGCCTTCTGGGAGGAGAGGTCAAAGGCCAGATCCCGTGCACGCCACCGAGCCTCAACACGCTGCAGCTGAACACGAAGAGCTCCGAGCACCGGGTGAGACCCTGAACGCACCGCACAGGGGACGGGGCTAAGAGTGAGGGGCAGGGCATGGTGACAGGTGTGTTGGTGTTCCAGGTGCTGACGGTCGGCGGCGGCAGCAGCAAGATCGACGTCTTCACCAACCTGTCCTACAGAGCCTTCTCCCTCAGCTTCTGACCAGGACCAGGACCAGAACCAGGATCGGACCGGATGAGTAGAACCAGGACAAACTCTAAATAAAATCCAGTCTGTTACATTTCACAGTGTAACTGTCATCACTTACAGCCCGCTGTGACCCGTTAGCGCATCCAGAACCTCCCCTTAGTCCTTCTGGGCCGGAACCAGTACCAGAACGCTGATCCGTAAACAGGCCATCCGTCATCTTGTCAAATTTGCTCCTTTACAAAATTTTAGGCAGGAAAATAAATGTGAATAAAAAATGAAAATGAATTTTCTGAGCTCCGTATTTATGACACCATAAGGAGAAAAAGGTGATTATCAGAATATAGGAAACATGGAAAAGTTGACAAAATGTCTAAAATACTGAAAGGTTAAAAATGCTTTCGAACTTAATTTTAATGTCTGATATTTATCAGTAAAGATTTAAGAATCAGAAACTCCAAATCAGTTTCAAATGAGAGAAACGAATTAACCCCTTCAAAGAAATCTGATTAACACAGACTTGCCCTGACTGATACCTTCAAACAACCTGAGCTGCTTGAACTCTGACCTCAGCTGAAGGTTACAGAATATATATTCATGTATTTTTGCTGATGTCATGTTTTGACATCCTGGCTCTTTAACAGGGGTGTGAAAACTTCAGTAAGAAACCAGAGAAGCGACACTGCAGTTCATAATGAAATGGATTTTATTTATAAAAACAGCGGATAAATCTTTATTTGTTGCCAGGTTTCAAACGTCTGACAGAAAAACTAAAGTGTGACGCATTCAGGGCTGGTGGCTGATCGGTCGCCAGGTAACCAGGTGAGCAGCAGTTCATTTAATCCGGTAAGGTTTGAACCGGACCTGAATGTAGTGAGATACTGTGGTGGCTGAGTGGGCGGGGCTTCGGGCAGTGGGCGGGGCCTCAGGCGGCGGACAGGCAGGCCTGCCGGACGCTCTGGGCCCAGGTGTTGAGCAGCTCCGTCACCGAGTGTTTATCAGGAAGCTGCAGCAGTTTGGACGTCATGTTCCTGTGGACCGTCTGCAGGAAGCCGTTGGCGCCTGAGACACAGCAGAGACATTTAGACGCTTCAGAGGCGCCGCAGATTAAATCCTGGAGAAATAAACCCATCAGGACGCCGGAGTCCTGTTTCCTCACCGTACTGGTCTCCGTCGTCGGCCCAGTGCGGACTCTGATCCGGGTAGTCGGCAGGAACGCTGAGCTGCAGCGGAGGAACACTGGGCAGGTTTTTATCGTCTGAGGGACAAAAACAGCAACAAGGTGAGAAAACTAGAACTGGAGCTGAAGGTCTTAGAAAACATAATACCAGCATTAATGACAGAAAATGATCAAATCTGATATCTTGCAGCATTTCAGGAAGCACTTCCTTATATGGGCGGTGCCTCAGAGTTACAGCTGGTCACGTTAAACCCAAAACTCCTCTAAACTTTGCTCCATTGTTTTTCCTCAGTGTCTGAGCCAAAGGAAGGAGAGAACATCTTCATGTTGACAGAACTCATGGCTCGAACGTCTTGCTGCTAAAGCTAGGTGTAGGAATAGTCGGTTGATTTGTCAAAGCTCAGAGATCAGCATGATAATACAAAATAAAATAACAGTTATTGCAGGATTATGCATCATACATCAGATGGGAAATCTCTCCAGATCAAACAGTTGTTCAGAGTAAACAAACATGGCCGACGAGAAAAAAGCAGTGGAGGTATTTTTGTTTTCTGATTGACTAAACGTCACGTTTACCAGGCTGCGTTCTCATTGGTCCTGTGGGACGACACGCACTGCGACATCGGGCCGAGACGATTCAACATGCTGAATATCATCGGTTATTGGTCGCAGCTGATGTGATCAGTCTGAACTCACAGCTGGAAGCTCGGTTCAGAGCTACCGCCATAACTGGAACGACTTTAGGCCGGAAATCGGAACAAAGATTTTGCAGACTAATCACGCAGAGCCTGATTTATGTGGAGGAATGTGAGGCTTGCTGCTTCGCTGAATCAAGCAGCTGCTGGTTATTGTGACACTGAGCACGGAGAGCTTTTAACTCCCCAGTTAACATGCCGGTTTGTTAGGTCTCCTTTTCATTCTCATCAGTTAAATGTCTACTTCCTGACCTCATATTTGAGCTGCAGACATTCAGTTTATCATTTAGTTTTCTATTTCTCACACATGAATCTGATCAATAGTAGTAACTACTGGATCATCAGCCAATCACAGCGTCTCACCCAGCTTGCAGATGAGGTGCACGGTGCCGTTGTTGCTGCAGAAGGCCGGGTCCAGGTTGACCAGGAACTTGACGTCGAGGCGCGCCACCTCCCCCTGCAGGATGTTGGGAATAGTCTGTCGCTCGTCTTCCTCGTGCTTCCTCTTCCTCCCGCAGACGTTGGGCCCCCTGGGGAACAGAAAAGCGGGTCAGACGGGGCGGGCGAAGCGGCGTGGAGCGGAGGGGCGGGGCCTACGTGATGGGCGGCTCGTGGATGGCGCTCATGGCGGGGGCGAAGGTCCGGTACAGGGAGTGGTTGAAGACCGGGGAGCGGATGTTGGCCATGACAGCGTCCAGCAGCGGCTGGCACAGATACTGCTGCTTGGTGGGAACCGGAGGGGGGGGCGGCGTCGGCTGAAACAGACGGGAATCCTGTCAGAACCGAGAAGCGCCATTAAGACAGAAACACTGACGGGACGAGCCAGAGGAGAAACTTTGCTTTATTGAACGCTGGAACTCAGGTTGATTTATTTTAGGATTTTTATGATTCTAAACAATATTCAGTGAAGTTAGAGTCAATGTGAACAACACGGAGTTACTGTCTGGAGTGGTGTTTCCACAGGCCGCTAGGGGGCGCTGTGGGGCCTCCAAAAGCCAAAAGACATGCAAAACTAAAATAAATGTAATAACATTAATCTTTTATTCTTACATTTTTATCCTAATTTTTGTTTTTCAATCATTTTTTCAAATATAAGTTGAAATAATTTATTTAAGTGTTATTTCTGATAATCTATCAGTAAAAATCCTCTTTGCTGCTTAAGTTAGTGTAATGGCAAGAAATTAAAGTTTCTTAGAAAATAACCAAAGGAAAAACCCACAAGAACTGCCAGAATAAACTAAAATGTCATGTGATTAATAAAAATATTAAATATTTTTTACAGTCAAAGGAAGGGATTGTGTTGAAAAGTCATAATATATTAAATGAAAATAAAATTTTCGGCCACAGGATCTCCTTATTTCAGCAGATCCTCATCATGTGGATGTGACAAAAAAAGATGCTAAAATAACTGCGGCAATGCCAGCCGCCTCTTCGGAAAGCCCGACGCGCCACGAGCTCCTTTCAGAGTAAAAGCTCTGGTCCGGTTCATGTTTGATCTGCTGCCAGTAGATTTCCAGCAGCTTCAAGTTTAGACTTTGTATTTATGCAGTTGCAAAAAGAAATAATGTATCGGGAATAATCGGGACATTAAGCAGTGCTGAATGCTCTGTTTCCAGAAGGACATCTCTAGAACCAAACCAGCAAATGTCAGCCACATCTGATGCTTAATTTCAAAATAAAAGCCTATTAAAATAAGGCCCCCCAAGTTGCAGTGTCCACACATCAAAATCAAGTGTGGCCGGCTTTACTGTCATTTTCGAAGAAAGTCATTCATGAGCTTTACGCAATAACAGTTGAATGGATGAAATCGGGGCTTGAGCTCTTCTTACCACGGCCATGTCGTTCTTCAGCTTCTCCAAAGCGATTTCACATTTCTGCAGCGTCTTCAGAGGACACCTGCAGGTCAGAAGGACAAAGACGCTGCAGGTGAACCAGAGACTCCAGTCCTTCACCTGGAAGCTGCTCCTGTCTAACTGCAGACCGGCCGCAGCGCTTTAACTACGCCATCAAATAAAATTAGGTACATTTTCAGTAAAAACAAAACTATTCAGATTTTAAGAGCAACAGACAAATGAAATACCATCATTTTGATCTATTTCAGCCGTTTTGTCCTGTTGTAGTTTGATTTTCCCAGGTGAGATAAAAACATCTCCCACTCCCACCGGAAATAATACTGAGCAGTTATTAACTTAACATGAGCACGTTTATCACCTTGCTTGCTGCTTTACTAAACAGAGAGGTGATATTTGTAAATGATATATTGTCATAAATTATGGTTGAATTCTTCCCTGGGTTTGTCCTAATTAAATAGACCACAGGGTTTTTTTCTTATCGTATTTATTCATAGTTTTTCTTGATGAGAAAGAAATTTGTGGCATGGCATAAAATGTTTTTCTTAGCATCAGTATTGAGGTCAAGTGTCAGCAGCGAGACAGCCCGAGGGCACTGGGGTCAAAATGGCGGTTCTGGTACCTGATGGTTGGATCAGTCAGGATGTTCAGCAGACTCTTCATCTTGCTCAGGTCCTTCTTCCTGTCTGGCAGCACAACACAAACATCAACTTCCTGTCTTCGTACAATTTTATGTAATAAATACTCATCACTAAATGTGGACCCAAACCTCCTCAGCTTCCCGGGTCAGAAATTTACTTTTAAAATATTTACAACACAGAAACATCAAATTATGAGACTGATTTTAATATTCATCTCCAGGAGATTTTAATATTTTCTTTTATTGAGATTTTTAAAAATGTTAAAATTTTTAGATTTTGTTTTCAGATTATATAAATGAGACTTGCATATGATCCGTTTCCATGGAAACCAGGTTTTAATGCATAAATAAAAAATCCATCAAAATTATCATTACAATAAAAAGATTTTGCAAAGACAATAAATATTTTATTAAGATAAAAACAGAACAAGTAAATAAATCAAATATAAAAGTAATTTAAGATTAAATAATTATATTGCAATTTAATAAAAAACATTTCATGTCAGAAATATTATTGCTTGATTTCTCTGCAGCCTTGCTGATGGTCTTTCTCTGAGGGGAACTAATCATCTGCAAAGAGAGGTCAAAGGTCAGCCGCTCACCTTCGTTCTTGTCGATCTTGTTGATCATCCGGCGAAGCGGCTCGATGTATTTGGACAGCTGCTTGAGCTTCTCCATGTACTGCTGCTCCTCCAGAGACGTGGCTCCAGCCGGACTCATGGCCGACCCGGGGTTACCTGAGCGCAGGTGGGGAGGGGAGGAGCCAGCAAGAGTCACATGACACAGAACCGACTGACGGTTCTGGTTTCACTTTCACTAAAACATCCAACGGTTCTGTGTTTATATGGGCCTCAAGTTCTGTTCTGTGGATTGGAGGTTGTTGGCCTCCTACAGGTTTATCACGCTCCCACTAACTGGTTTTGGACTGGTTGAGAACCGGTTCAGAACCAGTGGTTATATGAACAAACAAAAATATGAAAGTCTGAAAATGGATTAAGATGTTCAGTCAGGATGGAGCCATATTTTAACTTGTAGTACCCAGCAGGACCACAGGGGGCGCTGCAGTCAGTCTTATTCATCTGCACACAGAACAGAATCGTCAGCCATATTGTGAGAGGCAAGTTAATCTCCGCTTGAAACCTGGTTCCAACTAACCTATTAAATTTAATAGATTTTTTTACAGTAAAGTATTGTTAGATGTGGATGTGAGAAATGAGTCTCACCTTATGAGCCTTTTCTGTTAAACATATTTAAGGAAAGAAGATAAAATTATGATTTTTATTTACCATCTAATCTAATGGAGCAGAGGCTTGTGCTGACACAGCATTAGCAATCTCTGGCTCCAGTCTTGAGGAAGAAAGCCACTCACAACATGGTGTTGCTGTTGCTGTTTAATCCCAGCTCCTCTGCGTTGCATTCCACCCGCTGTGTGATTGTTACCTGGCGTGTTGAGGGGCCCGGGCGAGGCCACCCCATGGTTCTGCTGGGGGGTTCTGGCGGTGACCGGGCTCGGCGACGGCTGAGGGGAGGGGCTGGGCTGGAAGCCCCCCGGAGACGGCGTGGGGCCGGAGCTGCAGGCAGGAAGCAGGAAGTGGTTAACAGGCAGAGGGAGGGGGCTTGGCCTGCGGGTTGCCGTCTTACCTGGCCGAGTTGGGCTGGGAGGTGGGGGGCTGCGGGGATGGCTGGGGGGGGGGCAGCATCTGTGGGGTGGGCACCTGCACAGGTGAGGGTGATGACATTATGGGATGCTGCTGCACCTGAGGAGAGGGAGAAGGACGGCTCAGCCTGCGCTGCTGTTACCTGGATGACTCAGAGCAGGAGAACACACCTGTGGTGGGGTCATCATCTGACCTCCGACCCCGGCCGTGCTGTTTGGAGGAGGGATGGCGGCGTTCAGAGGCCGAGGGGGGCGGGGCAGATTCTGCATCGGGGGCCGGACCATCTGCAGCGGTTAGCACTATGTTAGCATGACGCTACGCTATCATAGCAATAAACTTTGTAACAATAAAAGGCACAATATTTATTTCTTGTTCTTTAAGTAACAGTGTGACTTTGTGTCACAGCCCCACTAACATAAACATTCCCACAAAAACGCTCTTCTTCAGGACTCCAGTCACATGAAGCGCTTTGATTTGCTGTTACTGTATTATTTACTTTACTGATGATTTCACTGAACAAACAGGAGAAAAACTTAAAACTTTCAACTTGTTTGGAATTTATCATAACAACATAGAATCAAAATGATTATTTATCATGATAAAAGGCCACCGCTATCGTTAGCATGACGTTAGCATGGGGAGGCCAGCCTCAAGGTGTCTCACCTGTCCAGGTGCGGCGGTGGCGGCGGCGGCGGCGGCGGCGGCAGCGGCGGCGTTGAGCTGCGCCTGTGCTGCGGCCTGCTGCAGCGGGGTGCGAGCCTGCTGCAGACAGAGCAGGGCATGCGAAGGTTAGGGTGGGGAGCTGGACCCCCGCCGCCTCCAAAGCTAACTAACTTAGCATCAACGTTTGAGCCGCTTTCATTTTAAAGATCTTCATAAACTTCTGATGACTTTTGGTAAACTGTTTTACTAATATCTCTAAAATGAAAGCCAAAATTAAACACTGATTGAGTTAGATGTAGAGGTGGTGGGGAGGGTCCAGCTTCGGTCCGGTGCAGTTCTGCTGGGCTCTGTTGTGCCAGTCCAGACCCACCTGGAAGGCCTGCATCTTGAGCTGCTGCTGTTGGCTCAGCGAGCTGATGGGGATGGACTGCGCCGGCATCTGACCCGGCAGAGACTGGGGGACGAGTCCGGGCTGGGAGTGAGGAGGCATCTGACCCGGCTGGACCTGGACCTGGACCTGCTGCTGCTGCTGCTGCTGCTGCTGCTGCTGCTGCTGCTGCTGTTGCTGTGCTGCTGCTGCTGTTGCTGCACCATCTGCTGGATGGACTGGGCCTGCGCCTGGTGCTGCTGCTGCTGCTGCTGCTGCATCTGCAGCTGCAGTTGCTGCTGCAGCCGCGTCTGATGCATCTGCAGAGAGGGGAAATGAGAGCTTAAAGATGGGAAGCAGCTGCTAACAAACATCACGGGAACCATCAGCAGCAGAAATGAGTGAAACATTTTACACTGCAAGAACCAGAGTCCACCAGCAGATGGCACAGTTGAGGGTGAAATTAATGTAAATTTAGTGGCATTAAGACTGGAGATTTATTAAAGCGGACTGGACAGAATTGGTGTGAATGCAGCCTGTACTTTTCGCTACATGGTGGCGCCCAAGGAGAGTCTTTGCCTACTTGGGCGCCACCATGTTGGAATGTGTTAATAACTGGAATGCTTCTCCGTTGAGCTCTGAGGTAAATGGAATGTGGCCTGAATATCTGCGGAACCCTGAGTGCATCTGGACTCGGTTCTGCTGCTGGTTCTGCTGGGTCAGTTTGTGGACAGACCTGGTTCTGCTGCTGCTGGTTCTGGGCGTGCTGCTGTTGCTGCAGCTGTTGGTTCTGGGCGTGCTGCTGCAGAGCGCGGAGCTGCTGCTGTTGCTGGAACTGCTGCTGCTGCTGCAGCGCAGCGTTCTGCTGCGCCTGCTGCTGCTGCGCCTGCTGGAACTGCTGGAACTGCATGGACTGCTGCTGCTGCTGCTGCTGCTGCTGCTGCACCATCTGCTGCACCGACATCTGGCCCGGGGCACCCACTGCAGAGACACATGGAGGGCAGGAATGACCCGGTTCTGGAGCCGGAGCCAGCCTGGAGTCGGCTCAACATGCCGAAGCAGGAAGAGAGAGAGAGCGCGGTACGCTCGGTGCAGCAGCAGGAAACGCACTCACTGGCTTGTGGGTTTCCCGGCACCCCGGCCATGGCATGCTGGCCTAGCTGCATCTGCCCCATGGCCCCCATGCCCCCCACAGCGGCGCCTGGGGCCCGGGGCCCCATGCCCATGCCCCCGCCTACCCCCGTCAGGTTAGTCAGGGCATTCATGGGATCTAGCAGAGGGCAAACAACAGACAACATTACGCAGCTCCAACATGCTCAGCAGAACCCCCATGAACCCGGTAGAGCCGGGCCCGGCCGGAGCCGAACCCCACCCAGAACCCAGCAGGGAGCAGAGCTCCACTCACCGGCTGCTCCCAGCGCCTTCTTATCTGCAACACAAAGCCCAGCGGAGGTTAACCTCACCCAAACACAACTGGCAACCGGAGAGACAGGAAGCTGCAGAACTCACGGATGTCCCTGAAGTGGATGATGAGCCGGGCCACCAGGGACAGGTACTCCTCCTGAAACACAGACACTGCTGTTAGCGTCGGCTGCTAACCCGTTTCCCATCAGCCACCTGGGCACAACTCACTCTGGTCTTGGCTTTGATGAAGACGTGGTTCTCCATGTCCGTCCCAGACTTGTGTGTCGTGTTTCCAGAGCCGGCCTTCCTCATGGCGTCTTCACTGAGGAAGACCAACACAAACCACTCAGCAGAGTAAACATCAACACTCGTTTTAACTGTCCAAAAATAATCTCAACAAGAGCCACAGAAATGACAGAGGAGCATTTCTCATTCATCATATTTCAAACATGCAACTTCTTCAGACGCTTTTATTTATTTCACTTTTCTGTGTGTCTCAGTGAAATAGTTTCAGCGTTTTCAGGCTCAATTATCAGAATTTAACCTAAATTATACTAACAATCATCAATCCAACAGCTCTGGCCCACCTCCACAGTTTTAAGTTTTTTTTCATTTTATTTATTTATGTGGTTGTGTTTAAGTTCATATTTATTTTTTATGCTGCACATTTTTCTTATTACTGTTAAACTGAACAAGTCAATCCATTCAAAATGTGCATTAATACGCCTGCTCCTTTTGGTCCTGGTGTTAAAATCCCCTCAAAATAAAAGGTTTTGATGATTTTAACTATGTTTTTGGCAAGAATATTGATTTAGAAATAGGCCCTTTTGAGAAGAAACCTTTTTGATATTCGCATTTTTCCTTCTAAATTATCCTTGCAGCAGTGACGTGCGGTCAGGGGAGGCAGAGTCTCACCTGTCATCATGGAAAAATAATATATAATAAAATAATTTATATTGCTATTTTCACCCCGTGGTTTGTACTGTAAGGTTTTTTTTATATATTATTTAGCTTAACAAATTCTGATTATTTTTTCTTCAAAATCGCTTGATTTTCGCATTTTCCCATTCAAATGCTCAGAGTTGCAGCAGGTGAGGCAGCAGTGAGCCTCACCTGGTCTGATCAGCCTCACTAACAGCTCCTCCTGTCTGAACGTCGGCAATAAAATGGTTAAAAAACATTTAATGTTTTATGTTGCTGTTTTAATATATCAACTGATTTTCTATCATTTAGCTCATGTATATAATGTACAAGGCTTTTTGTCACCAACTGTGTGTGTAACGTGTTTTATGCTGAGCAGCGACCAGAAACCAGAGAACAGACTGGAGGCAGGCAGTTCTCTGGCCTCATGGCAGGGGGCGCTCATGATCCCTGACACTGAGACTCCACACTGCAGGGGAGCAGGAGCTAGCCCTGGAGCTAGCCCTGGAGCTAGCCCTGGAGCTAGCCCTGGAGCTAGCCCTGGAGCTAGCCCTACAGTAAAGTGAAGCGATATATTTACAGTTTCCTCCTCTTACCACAGCATTCACTTAATAATAATCACCAAATAAACACCAACCAAACTACTGCAACAGACTGAATGTTCTGCTCTTTGTGTGGGAAATATTGCAGTATTTTTTAGTGGTGTTGTCAGTTGCTATTGCAACCAGTCTGAGCGAGAAAGAAGTGTTTTTTTTCCCTTTGCTGTAGAGCACAGCATAAAATTAATAATACCTACATTTCCGAGTTTGATTGAGTTAAAGCAGTTATTCTACAGTGGCAGCGCAGCTATGGATGACATGTAGAAGAATAGTCTTTTTGCCCTCCAGCTTTTCCACATGGTTGAAATTTCCTCATGTAAACAATAACATGCAGGGGGTCTGTATTTGTAAATCTGATAATGATTAAATCAGTGCCTCACCAGCTATCAACCTCACTGCCTTGCAGTCATGTGTAAATAGCATTAGATACAAAGAATTCAGCAAGCATGGAAAGCCAAACGTACCACAGTTTAATAAATTAAAAAGTTAAAAGTTTTTTATACATCTGACCATTTAATTAAAACTTAATGTGGATGCATCAAATGAATTCATTAATCCCAAATAAATAAACATTTTCCAAGAACTGAATAAATGGCTAACTTAAAAAACACAGAAAATGTTTATTTCTGCTTCCTACCTAGTGAAAGAATAAAACACGAGGCTTAGAGCCAAGATGCAGTCCCATCTTGGCTCTAAGCCTCGTGTTTTATTTATTGAGCTCCCCAGTCACTCCTACAGCACACCTCACTGCTATCTCACTCTCATACCTGTCCTGCACCAACATAACAGACTTCTCTGCCACTCCACAGCTCCTCTCTGCATCCTGTCTTATCCTTTTTCTAAAGACACAGTGCAGCTCTTTTTGCACTTCTCCCTAAGCACAATTTAAAGAAGTATATATGTCTTCATTAATCTGAATTAGATATAAAATAATCTGTCCAATAATGTCCCGCTGATTCTAATAGTTATTTTTGGTTTTAGAGAAAGAGAAATGAAAAATGTTGCTTAAACACTTTAACAGGCATATCTATAGGATTTATATGAAACAATTGTGTTGTGGAGTAAAAACGTATTGTTTATAATCCTGACTAGCTTCAGCAGCTAATGATGACAACAAAAAATATGATCAGAAAAAGACAAAAATAATGACGTTTTATTTGCGCCGAATTAAACACCGGTTTTATGTCCATAAGACCACCTGGAATGCAGTAGAAGTTTAGCACCTGGCGGATTTTTATCCTCGGTTTTTCCTAAATTGACAGTTTTTACGAAATGTTAGCGGTTAGCTAAACTAAACGCTAGCCTAGCTGAGCGCAAAACCGTGAAAAAAGAAGCAACTTCCTCACATCTGAGCCACGACTTTCTGTCGGAACTGAGGGCTCCTCCAGTCGCTGTCGGCTCCAGGAACCTCCATGGCAGAATTGATCCAAAATTGACTTATTTCTCTCCGTTCTGACTGTTTTCTCCTTCCTTCTTCCGCTGCAGAGATAATGGCGGCGGTTCGGCGGATGTCAGCGCTGCTGAACGCTTCCGCCTCCCACTGGTCAGAATTAGATACTACATGGCACAAAAACAAAAACAACAACAACACAACACAACACATTGGCCCAGAAACATTTCAGCCCCCCATCTAGAGCCTCACAAAACAAATTAGAATATTTTATACACATTTTAATTAGACAAATTGTATCTCTTTTTAGGTGTTAAAATAAAGAAAAGTCTAAAACCTTTGCAAAGACATTGCAGGATATTAACATCTGTGAAATACGTTTTTTTATTCAAGCAAAGACATGGGCAAAAATTGATAGAAAATAAGATTTGTGATTTTAACATATATTTTTTTCCCCAGTGGCTCTATTCGTTTAAATGTCATTTAATTCTAGACGTTCAGAGCAAATTTAAAAACAACAGAAATTATGCTAAAATCTACGTTTCTTATTCCAGTGGTTCCCAAAGTGTGGGGCGTGTTCCCCTAGGGGGGCGCGGGAAGCAGTATGGATGAACGAAAAAAACAAAAAGAAACAAAGATGGTTTGTTTATTGCAACATGAAGTGTGAAATAAACTTCTGTGGAGTTTGAAAACAAAATATGTGCAAAGGTTTATGTCGAGTTGATGGACACATCGTTCATCAACAATTATACATGTTTATATTAAGAGTCATTGTGGAAGGTCCAAACATGGTGGTGGCAGTATCATGCTGTGGAGTTGCGTCTCAGCAGGAGACACAGGAATCTTGTAACTGTGGCTTCTGCAGAAACGGAAAAGAAACTAACTACACTTCCCACAATGCCACTCTCCCTGCCCAGAGTCACAGTCTGCTTCCGCTCCACGTGCAAGCAGGAGGGGCGGGAAAGTGTGTCATTGGGGCACGAGGCGCTCCCGAGTCACGTGGTCCCGTTTTCTGCCGCGTGCGGCAGCAGCGTCCCGGAACATGATGATGATGATGATGGGTCTGCGCGCAGTTTGAAGCGCGAGCAGCACCAGAGACAGAACCAGAACCACGGCAGAACCGCACTCTTCCTGCGGGATTCTTGCTCCTTAGCTGCTCCCGCATGTTCACGCAGGTGTGCGTGACTGTTAGAGAGCGTGACTGGACCGCAGCTCGGCTTGACGACCACAGACATGGACTCAAACAACAACAATAACTCAGGTAAATAACGTCTCTGGGTCGGGACCCTGGTCCACGGGGTTAGGGTCGGGCACGGCGCGCGTGCACGGTGTTTAATGGGAATTGTTGAGGCGACGTGTCGGCGCATGCGTGATGGTTGGTGAGGGGCTCAGAGCGGAGCAGAGGAGGAGGTTCGGGGAAAACCGGCCAGAACCTAACAGGAGTCCGGGTTGGCCAGTCAGTCCGGTTCTGCTCTAGGGAACACAGAGGGGCCGTGTTCCGGTGCGGTTCCGGTCCATCAGCCGGGCTTGGACCCCTCTTTCGGACCCTCGCGCACATGTCGGCCGGTCTGTCACGAGGACCGTCACCGTGAATGCGCTCGTGCTAACGGGAAGTGGGTCAGGATGACGGCAGGTCTTTCGGTTTCTGGTGGACGGAGTGTGTGTGTGTGAGTGTGTGTGTTCACATGGAGCGGCGCAGTCAGCCATGTGCGCTTTGTTTTCACGGAGCAGCTCGGCCTCTGATTGGCTGCTGCGGTGTCTGAGCTCATTGCGTCACCCGCCCCTTCTGCTATAGCCCCGCCCCCTGGAGCAGCAGGCGATCAGCTGATCAGTAACCAGGTAGTAAACAGGTGAGACATGTTGGTAAATGTCCGGAAGCTGGAGTTTTGTTGTTATCGGGGACCGGAAGTTGAATCCTGTCAGAGGTGACTGCAGTCAGGAGGAGATCCAGTCACCTGCACACACACACACACACACACACACACACACACACACACACACACACACACATACTTACTGATCCTGCTTCCTGGAGTTGAGAAACATTGAAGGAATTTTGGGAAAATGTCTCCAGATTATGCTAACGCTAACTCCAGGATAATCTGGGTGAAGGGGTGCGAAACGTGACAGGAAGCTGGTTCTCTCTCTGCTTGCTGATAGCAGGCTGATCAGTTATTGATCAGTACGGCTCAGTGACCTCTGGTGACCCCTGTTGTGTCGTGTTTCTGGTTCATGTTTCATGCCAGAGGTTTGGATTGTTTGCCTCGCTTGGTGTTTTGGGATGACGTGAATCATTTGAGCTGAAATCCTGACTCAGTCCAAACAGAAACGTCTCGCTCAGGGTGTCCAAAGGGCGGCCCAGGGGCCTCTGTGGGCCTTGGGGTGATTGTGTGTGGCCCCCAGCTGCATTTCGGAAATGACACAGAGGTGGACATGTTATATTTGTAGTCAGACTAACATTATTTTCACATAATTTTCTTACAGGAAAATGTTGTTTTGCAATAAGCAGAGACTCAGTGAAAAACTGAGACTCTGATTTCCACAATTCAATGACAACAATCAGCAGTCAATGAATGTTTTAAGTTTGGCTAAAAAATAGCAGCATTTTGAAAGAAACCCAGATCCTGTTGTAGATGCTTTTCTTTTAATTCAGAAATCTGCAAAATTCCCTCTTAAGTTTTAGATTTACATTTAATAATTAATAATCTTTTTTTGGAAATTTTTTTTTTTTACTTTTTTTGCTTGAGTACTTTGAGTCGACACCCCGGACCAACTTCTCTGAACGCTACTATATCACTGATGGTGTTACCCATAAGTCTCTGCTGCAGGCTGGAGCCATCTCCATGGTTACCATCTGTATGGTTTCCTTGAAGCCCTGTTTTGCTCTCTGATTGGCTGCTTGGTGCTGAAGCATTCTGGGAGTTGTAGTTCTCTGTGATGTGTGGTTTCCTGATGGGCAGCAGGTGTTACCTGAGCAGGTGTTTTCCTTCAGGTGAGCTGTTGTCAGGTGCATCCTCTGTCCAGTCAGATCAGAGTCACATTTCCCAACCAATCAGGACGGAGAGTTTTGTTTTCCCTGTAAAAGGAACGAGCCAATGAGCTGCATCCGTTCTAAAGTTGCACACAGGTGTGTTTGACATTCAATATGCGACACGCCTGCAGGGTGAAACACGTCCAGGTCATTTACCTGACCAGGAGTGGGTGTTGGAAGGAAGCAGGCAGCGCGGGAGTTGGGGATTAATCTTGGCATAAAACTGGACTGCATGGCGTCTCAGGTTGAGGATGATGGAGACGATCAGATGGATTTAGGTGACTCCAGTTCGTGGCAGTAGAGGAGCAGGAAGGAGATCAGTTATCAGAAACACAAAGTAGTAAACGGAGTCTTGAAGAAAGTAGTTCAGATGAAAATAATGTAGTTTGTAAGAGGATAATTAGGGAGGAATCTAAACTAATCATAACGTTTAGGAAGGAGGATGAAGGTATGTTCTCGCTCTGTCAAGAGAATTAAAAACAAAGTTTGGAGATCTGACATTTGCTAAGATCCTTAGAGATGGGAATCTGTTGGTTACAGTGAGAAACGAAGAACAGAAAACAAAGTGATGAGCAACAGAGTATTTGTAAAAAATGATTCCTCAGATAAAGATTGTGGGAGAGGATAAAGTAGTAAGAGGGATGATCACAGGTATTCTAGTCGGGGAAAGATCTAGAAAAGTTCAGATTCAGTATTTATGGAGGTGAAGTCAGCAAAATTAAAAGATGGATGAGAACAGTTGAAGGTGAGAGTGGAAAGTCTCTCTGTGATGTTGGACTTTCAAAGAAATGTTTTTCCCAAAAGGGTAAAGGTCGGGGTAAGTGCTTCCTGTAAGGCCACATGTCCACGCAGGGGATATAGAGATGTGGAGTCATTATAATGATCGAAATGGGGATATAATAGAAGAAATAATGGATGAAAAACTTTGGTATGTCTAAATGATGGAAGTGGAACCAGAATTAATTTTAGAGATAATGCAGAGTCAGCAGTTGATTTAACGCTAGTTTAAAATTCTATAGCAGGTGTTTGTTTATAGCAAGTGATCAATAAAACAACCACAGGAGTGATCAGTATCCCATTATGGCTGAAATAAAGTTTAATATAGAGGCATTGGATAAAAGGGATAAAGAAATGGTGTTTTAGGTCTGCAGATTGCAAACATTTAGGAACAGTGCGAAATGAAAAATGTTAAACGGGGATATGAATAGTAGTATTGATGATTTAAATTTTCTATATGTATCTTAGAAGCAGCTAATCAGGCTGTAAGGAAGAAAGGAGAGGGAAGAAGGTCTCTGGTGGACATCAGAGGTACTGAAGTTATCAAGAAACAATAAAACTTTCAGATTTTAAAGAGAAATCACAACTTTCAGAATCTGAATGAATACAAGAAATTTCAAGCAAATGTAAGAAGAACAGCAGACAGGATGGCTGAGGAGAGAACCAGTCAGGTAAGGATAGTTATGAAAGTTATAGTATAACAGAAATAAAGGGCGTAATTAAAAAACAAAAGAGAGGTGGCAAAAGTAATGGACAGAAGAAAGGAAGGTGGTTTTATAAAATCCAAAAGAGAAATGAGAAGAACAGAAAGAAACAGGAGAGAAGAGATCATTATTTCACGACTTGTAATCGAACACACTGGATCAGATAGATTATTATTTCTGAGAGGGAAACTCAGGCAGGGAAGGTGAGACAGTGGAACATGTTATTTTGTTCCAGGAATTATCTGAGTCAGAGAAACAAGTTGATTAGAAACCTTAGTCATAGAAAAATGAAATTTGATTTACTGAAAAAGGACTCAGGAAGCAGAGGATGTCAGGCTATATAAGATTTTTTGAAACAGAGTAAATTGTATAATAGGATCTAGTGATTTTAACCCAAACCCACACTTCTCACCAGCTGGTGGCGGTAATGCTCACCTAACGTTTTTTGCCAACCGCCAATAAATTTCAAGAAGAAGGTCATTTACCTGAGTTTATCAGTACACACAGCGTGACCTCAGAGAAAAGATGGTAACTTTATTACATGTTTTCTTTACTGTTGTCTTCCTGCATTAAGTTTGTTCCTAAATAAGAATTGAAATGTTTTATTGTTGCTGGTAAAAGTGATTTTAATGTAAATGAATAGTCAAACCACAGAAAGACAGAAACGTCCAAAATACCAGCAGAGACACAGAAAAATCTCCGGCTGGCTGCAGGCCGAGGGAGGGCGGGACTTCCTGTCAGTGTGACGTCACACCGACGGGTGGTGGAACGTGCGGACTGGGGGCGGGGCTTCCCTCGGTCTCGTTGTGAGGCCGTGTGTGTGGAGGAGGCACGTGGCCTGGAGGCGTGACGCTGCTGGCAGGAGGAGGCTGCAGCCTCCAGACCGCCATTCTTTATTTGAGAGCCGACAGGGATCAAACCTCTCCGTTTACAGCTTCATAGCCTGTATTTACATGTGGCCTCTAAAGTAAGAGGAAGGAGACATTAAATTCCCTCACAGAGACGCAAAAAACACCAAGAAATGCAGGAAACAGCCAGAAGGAGGCCAAACTAAAACCCAGAGGCAAAAGATTCAGAGGGATTAAAACAACAACAAAGGGAAAATAATCTTCCAAGCAATAGATGTATGCTAGGTTGCTAAACTACCCCGGAGTGATGGTAAGATAACCCAGAGGGAGGCTGGGTTACCACAGATGGATGCTATGGTGCTAATTTAACCTACAGAGATGCTAAGCTGCCTTAAAGTAATGCTACAATAAAGGGTAGCTTAGCAACTGTCCCAGAGTAATGCTAAGCTAATTCAGAGGGATGCTAAGCTACCCGAAAGAGATGCTAGGTTATCACAGAAAGATCCTAAAGTACCACATACATGCTAAGCTATACTGCAGGGATACTCAACTACTATATATGTGAGCTAGGATGCTAAACTACTCCACAGATATGCTATGCTACAATGGATGTATGCTAGGTTGCTAATCTAGCCCAGAGTAATGCTAAGCTATCCCAAAGGGATGCTAAACTACATGTGGAGATGATGAAGCAGTCATTGAGTCAGCAGAACGGTTTCCATGCAGCAGCCGCCTGCAGCATGGCTGCATCACTGCTTCCTGTTTCTGCTGCCTGAAGCTCAGGCTGCTGGAAATGAACCATCCTTCCATCTTTCTTCCTTTTTTCTTTCCTCATAGGGAAACGGACAGCGGCGCTCTAGGTTTTATTTCATCAGACTACAGAGGGCTGGATTCATTCACATGCCGCACTTTTCAGATTTGATTTATTCAAAAACTCTCTTTCCTGAAAATATTTTTAAATTTGTGTTTGGACCAAGGTGTGAACACGTTGGGAAGTTGCCGTGGAACCAGGCCCATGCTCACCTGTAGGCCTCTGTCCTCCAGCAGGGGGCGTCATCTCCTACGTGGGCTCCAGCGGAGGCTCCCCATCGGGGGCCAGCCCGGACTCCATGGACAGCGAGAACTCGGACACCGGCTTCGCCTCCTCCTCTTCCTCGCTGCCGTCCTTCTTCAGCAGCGACGGCTCCTCCTCCTCCTCGGCGAGCGGCTCCCCGCGGGGGCGGGACGACGCCGCTGACGCCACCGGCCTTCACAGAACGTCGCCCAGCAAGTCCGTGGCCAGTTTGACCAGTAAGTGGTGAAGATGGTTCCGTTTCCTGTTTCCTGTGAGGCGGTTAAACATCAGCAGCAATAATTTGGTTTATTTATCCTTTATTTTCATTCATTTATAAATGTCACATTTTCATACTAAATATATAGTTTACAAACTGTTTGGCACTAAATATCTGTGATTAATTTAGTCAACAGTTGCTGATATTTAGTTTGGAACTGTCACATTTCGAAATGAATTAATAACATCTAGAAAAAAGAAGTTTGAAAACTGAGCCTGAGTCTTCTGTCAGGATAAATAACTCTGGTTACTGAAAATAGTTTGTTTTTTTTCAACTGAATTTGGATTACTTTGCAGCACCGAACCCAAAAATGGCCTCCATGTCAGCTTTTTATTCTAATCCGACCTTCTGACTAAATTGATTTTTGTGACATAATTGATTCATTTCTGTCAAAATTTCTCATCCAAAACAGGTTTTAGGAGAAAGAAAAGTTTTCTAACAGAGTGTGTTAATGAAATATTGCAAACTTGGCTGAATAAACACTGATAAGGTTCATTATCTCATTGATCCACATGTGCCAACAACAAATGCATTCAGAAAATTAACCTGACTGAGTAAAACCAACGCGCTGCTTGGATTCAGCTCATCACAGAGACGGTTGAAAAACCCAGCCAGAGTTTTGGCTGCTGATGTTTGACTGCAGCATCACCGCGTGGCGGCGCTGTGACGAAGCTAACTGTAACGTGAAGCTGTCTGCGCTTCCTGACGGTCCGGTTTGTTTCAGAGCTGAACGGCATGGTGCTGCTCTGTAAGGTCTGCGGAGACGTGGCGTCCGGCTTCCACTACGGCGTTCACGCCTGCGAGGGATGCAAAGGCTTCTTTCGGCGCAGCATCCAGCAGAACATCCAGTACAAGAAGTGTGTGAAGAGCGAGAGCTGCAGCATCATGAGGACCAACAGGAACCGCTGCCAGCAGTGCCGCTTCAAGAAGTGCCTCTCTGTGGGCATGAGCCGAGACGGTGAGTCCGCCGCGCCGTTGTATCGACCTGCCGCAGCCTGGAGTCACAGACTATTTTTGAGGCGTTTCCCTCAAAAACAGTTATTGAGTGAAACATCATTAAATATAGAATTAATTATGTGTCGCAATTAAATGACCTGATTCTCTTTTAAAAACTCAATATAAATATTTCATGATTGAATAAATGATTTCATGTTCCTGTTCTGAGTCGTGAATTAATTTAAACTCAGTGGGCGGGACCAGCGAAAACCCTGACGCCTGATTGGCTGCTTCAACAAGTCAAGACAACTTATTCCTTGTTTGCTTCTCTGAAAGAATTTGTTAAATCATAAAATAATATATAATTGATTTTATATTTAATAAATGATTTGTGTATTTATTTCCAGTTTTTAAAAATGATGACATTTTTACAAGTTATTATCATTTATAATAGATACTTTGGTAGATTATGACACCTGTCCACCAGGGGAGCTGTCCAGGGTGTCTCCAGGCTCCGCCCCCTTCCTGCTTTCACCTTCCTCCTCTTCTTTCTGCAGCCGTGCGTTTCGGCCGCATCCCGAAGCGTGAGAAGCAGCGGATGCTGGCGGAGATGCAGAGCGCCATGAACAACATGGTGAACGACCAGCTGCAGAGCGACTTCCAGCTCGCCAGCCTGTCCTCCTCCTCTTCCTCACCAGAGGGCGCCATCGGCCCCCAGCCGTGTCCTCCTCTTCCTCCCCCTTCCTCGCCGCCTCCCAGCCCTGGAATCGACTCCACAATCAGCGCCATCGCCTGTGCGCACCGTGAAACCTTCCTGTACGCGCATGACAAGCTAAGCGATCCACAGCTTAGCCC
Organism: Poeciliopsis retropinna; assembly: GCA_010277075.1. Lineage (NCBI taxonomy): Eukaryota > Metazoa > Chordata > Actinopteri > Cyprinodontiformes > Poeciliidae > Poeciliopsis > Poeciliopsis retropinna. The sequence goes on along the minus strand of VMRM01000035.1, from coordinate 502,651 downwards.
CGCCCACTGCAACCCTGGGGGGGCGGAGCTTTGTCCCAACCGCATTCGGAACGGTTTCATCAAAAACAATAATCACAAAAACACCATGGACTGCTTCCTGCAACAGGGTCCCAACAACACAAGCAATCACCATGGCAACAAGGGGTGGAGTCAGCATTCCAGCAATGTGATTGGAGGACAGAGTCATGTGACCCAGAGGCAGAGCTGTCTGCCGAAGAGTCGCTCTGGGATTGTTCTGGTAAGACCCAGGATGGTAACGCCCATCGCTAACTGCTGCTGCTATCTTAACCACTTTTAACTGCTGCTAGCTTAACCACCGTTAACTGTTGCTAGCTTAACCTCTGCTAAATGCTGCTAGCTTAACGGGATTGTATTGTTCCCAGGCTTGTCCAATGAACTTGCAGCCCCATGCAGACCCTTTAAAGACGCCCCAGGAGATCTGGGAGGACTTCTCGCTGTCTTTCACGCCCGCCGTCAGGGAAGTGGTGGAGTTCGCCAAGCATATCCCAGGATTCAACGCTCTGACTCAGAACGACCAGGTCACCTTGCTGAAAGCTGGCACCTTCGAGGTAATCCGTGATGTCATCACAAACATCAGTCATAATTTAAGAATTCATAAGTTTATACTTCTACCTTCTGATTTTAAGTTATCCTAACAAAAACAACTTTTCTTAGTTAATGTTAGCCTGATCTGTTTGTGCTCTAAAGAGATTCTGTTCATCAATACATTATTGCAAAAAAAGGCATATTTTTTAAATGTATTATAAAGTTAACTGCTAGTTTATGTTAAATGCTAGTTACAACAATAGTACAGCAAAAACTGATTAGATGAAACAAATTAGATTAGCTAGCAATGTTAGCCTACGTCAGTGTTTCTCAGTTCCGGTCCTCACGCCCCCTGCCCTCCATGTTTTAGGTGTTTCCCTTGTGCCACACACCTGGATTGAATATGTGGGAGATTAACAGGCTTCTGTAGCATTGATGGTCATGCAATCATTTGAATCAGCTGTTCTGGAATAGAGGTACATCTAAAACATGCAGAGCAGGAGGCTGAGGACTGGAACTGAGAAGCGCTGCTCTACGTGAACATCACACCAATCATAACATAATATTAGCTGATTTACATTAGCTGTGAAAGTTAGCTACTGTTAGCCAAATCCATATTAATTTGACTTATTAACCTAACTCTAGAAGTTAAGAGTTTAACTTCTGTCATTTAGTAAATAGACTCCTAATAATTATTTAAAGTTACTGATTCTTGCCTAATTAAGGGTAACATTAAGAGAAAATTTATACATTTACGTATTTATTGTATATTTTATGTTCTTGTTTTTCTAGATAAAATATAGAAACGTTTGTTTCTTCTCGCTCCAGGTGCTGATGGTGCGCTTCTCGTCACTGTTCAACATGAAGGAACAGACGGTGACGTTTGTCTCTGGCGCCACCTACTCTTTGGAGGAGCTCCATGCGATGGGGATGAATGAGCTGCTGGCAGCCATGTTTGACTTCAGCCAGAAGCTAGCTTCGCTGGCATTGAGTGCCGAAGAGCTAGGGCTGTTCACCGCCGTGGTGCTGGTGTCCGCAGGTGAGCGTCAACAAGCCGGGTCGCTTCCTGGACCTCCAGGTGTCGCCCAACCAGCTAACAGCCGTCCTCCTTTTGCACTACTTTGATTTGCAGTGAAAAAGCCCACAGTATGGTGCTGCCATTGCCATACAGTTGGTACAGCATCCTTAGGTTTGAAAGTCACCATAACTCTAAACAAATTAGACTAATATTGCTGCGCGTCCAGCAGTGGCTACGTCCTTTGATTGCCTGCTGTTTTTCATCCTGGCCAGTAACTGGAGCTGCTAGCATTGGCTCATGACAAAGAGGCTACAGAGCTAGCTAGCATTAGCTTTGGAGACTAGCATTCCTAAACTGTTGGCCACCTACTGGATAGCCTTCTTCCTCTGCTGAATGTTTGCACAGATAAGCCAGGTTAAGAATAACATTGGTTAGGTTAGCTTTAGAACTGGATACACTAGGGTTAGCAGTTGCTAGTTTTTTAGCTGGTCTAAAGCTAACACTAACAAGTAGCCTCCTCCTTTGCTGGTTGCTAAGTTATGGGGTCTGGTTGCTAGGTAACTGATGTCAGTGACCTCACTGCCGTCATTCCTTCACAGATCGGTCCGGCATCGAGAACCTGCCGTCCGTGGAGCATCTGCAGGAGAACCTGATCCGGACGCTTCGCCGTCTGGTCAACAAGACGGCCGGCGGCGCTGACGACGATCCGCCCGTCATGGATTCGCCGCGCTTCACCAAGCTGCTGCTGCGGCTGCCCGACCTACGGACGCTCAACAACATGCACTCAGAGAAGCTGCTGTCCTTCCGCATCGACCCCTGATGACCCCGCAGCACACTGCCGGAACAGATGCATGCACCCGCCAAAATAAGAGTCTGCTTGCCTGGTCCGAACTATCATACATTCCCACTTCCTGTTGAGGTCATCAGCAGCAGCATCCCAGATGTTCTCCAGAGCAGCTGGATGGAAACAAAGATCCTCTTCCAAAACTCTCCTGCTCACAAAACATCTGCACCTGTCAGCCGTTCGGCTCAGACTTCCAGCACTTGGTGCTTCAGGTTCAGCTCTTCCATTCGCTCTGAGGGATCAGCTCCGCCCCGTCAGCACCTGCAGCCAATGAGGAGAGGAGGCAGCTCTGTGGACCAATGAGACGGCGGGATGCTGAGACCAGTAAAACCTGTAAATACTGAAACATCCAGATATACTTGAAGTGTTGCTGTTTGTTACTCGTCTGTGTGAAACTGAAGCCTCTGGATGAGCAGCAGAGGCACAAAGTGTTCAGGCAGGGAATCTTTTCATGTCTGTATTTTAATGTTTGGAAAACCATTTAAGTAATTCTATAAATTCTCACTGAAGATGCTGATCTGTGACTCATTTCCTGCTTTCACCGTTTCGCCCGCCTAAAACCAACAAAACACCAAACAGTTTAATTCATAATTTTTATAATAAAATGTCAAATAATTCTTCTGAATTGGTAACAATCTCCATTTGAGAACTTGAGTAAAATACAAATGTATACAAAAGAAGTCAAATTAAAAACTGCATACAGTGCCTATAAGAAATATTATCCTCTTTGGATTCATTGCCCTTTAGCAGCTTTTACAGATCAATCATGATCAGCAAAATCTTTTTAGCAGACATTAAAAAAGTCTCAAAATGAAATTAAGAGTCAATGAAATAATGACAAAGGAAACTCTAAAACTGGTTAGCACCCAGAAGAGCAGAATAAATCCCGGAAGGATGAAACAAAATTTTTAAAAACTTTTGGAAAACATTGTTTTGCTGATTTTATTTTTTTATTTTTCACTTTCCAAAAACGTTTTTGGATATGGTGGATGAGGATGGAGGAGAGGAGGATGGTGGAATGGAGGGGATGTGGAGGTAGATATGGGAAATTAATATGATGGGGATGGTGGATGATGGATGGAGGAGGAGGTGGAGGATTATGGTGATTTATGTGGAATAGGATATAATGGATGGAGGATGGATTTTGTTTAATTTGGTAAAAAAATTTATAATTTATAATAATGGAATATTTGGGAATGGTAATATTGAGGATGGATAAATATGATAGAGGATAATGGATAGGTGGGTATAGGATATATTTTGGGGAATGGTTGGAGGTTTAGATATATGGATGGAATTTTAGGAATAAGGGGATGATAGAGGGATGATAGGGAGGAATTATGGTGAAGGAGAGAGGATATGATGGAGGATGGATATAAATAATATATGGTGGAGGATGGTGTTGTGATTATTTTTATTATTGTTGGAAAGATTTTGGATGATGGATGGTGGAGGATGGATGGATGATGGATGGATGGATGGAGGATGGATGGATGGATGATGGATGGATAGATGGAGGATGGATGGGATGATGGGTGATGGAGGATGAATGGATGGATGATGGATGGGAGGATGGATGGGATGGATGGATGGATGGATGGATGGATGATGGATGGATGGAGGATGATGGATGATGGATGGATGGATGGAGGAGGATGAGGATGGATGATGGAGGGAGGATGATGGATGGATGGGGATGGATGGATGGATGGATGAGGATGGATGGATGGATGGATGATGGAGATGGATGATGGATGGATGATGGATGGGGATGGATGGATGGATGGATGGATGGATGGATGATGGATGGATGGAGGATGATATGGAGGATGGGATGATGGATGGATGGATGGTGTGGATGGATGGATGGATGGATGGATGGATGGATGATGGATATGGATGGATGGATGGATGGAGAGGATGGATGATGGATGATGGTGGATGATGGATGGATGGATGATGGATGGAGGATGGGATGAGGATGGATGATGGATGATGGATGGATGATGGATGGTGATGGATGGATGGATGGATGATGGATGATGGATGGATGGATGGGATGGATGATGGATGGATGGATGGATGATGGATGGATGATGGATGGATGGATGGATGATGATGGTGGTGGATGATGATGGATGATGGATGGATGGATGGATGGATGATGATGGATGGGGATGATGGAGGGGAAATGGATGATGGATGGATGATGGATGGATGATGGATGGATGAGATGATGGATGATGATGGATGGATGGATGGATGGATGGATGGATGGATGATGGTGGATGGATGGATGGATGGATGATGGGATGGAGGATGGATGATGGATGGGATGGATGATGGTGGATGGGGTGAGGGATGGTGGATGATGGATGGATGATGGATATGATGGATGGATGGATGGGAGATGGATGGATGGATGGATGATGGATGGTGGAGATGGATGGAGGGATGATGGATGATGGATGGATGATGGATGGATGGATGATGGAGGATGGATGGATGGAGGATGATGATGGATGAGGGAATGGATGGATGGAGGATGTGATGATGGATATGGATGGATGGTGGATGATGAGATGGTGGATGATGGAGATGGATGATGGATGATGGTGGATGGAGGATGGATGTGGTGGGGAATGGATGGATGGATGGGATGATGATGGAGGGATGGATGGATGGATGGGGTGGATGGATGATGGATTGGATGGATGGATGGATGGAGGATGGATGATGATGGATGGATGGATGATGGAGGAGGGATGATGGATGGATAGGATGATGGATGGTGATGATGGTGGATGATGGATGGATGGATGGATGATGGGATGGTGGATGGTGTGGATGGATGGGGATGGATGGATGGATGGTGGATGGATGGATGATGGATGATGGATATGATGGATGGATGGATGGATGATGGATGGATGATGGATGGATGTGGATGGATGATGGGATGGATGGATGGATGATGGATGGATGGATGATGGGGGTGGATGGATGGGATGGAGGATGGATGGGGGAGGATGGATGATGGATGAGGATAGGATGGATGATGGATGGATGGATGATGGATGATGGTGGATGGATGATGGGATGGATGGATGGATGGATGGATGGATGGATGATGGATGGATGGATGATGGATGGATATGGAGGATGGATGGAGGATGGATGGATGGATGATGGATGGATTGGATGGTGGATGGATGGATGATGGATGGATGATGGATGGATGAGGATGATGATGGATGGATGGATGGTGGATGGATGATGGATATGATTGATGATGGGATGATGGAATGGATGATGGATGGATGGTGGATGGATGGGGATGATGGATGGATGGATGGATGGATGGATGGATGGATGATGGATGGATGGATGATGGGATGGATGATGGATGGATGATGGATGGATGGATGGTGATGGATGGGGATGATGGATGGATGGATTTGGGGATGGATGGATGGATGGATGGATGGATGGATGGATGGATTGGGATGGATGATGGATGGATGGATGGATGGATGGATGGATGATGGATTGATGGATGGATGGATGATGGATGGAGGATGGATGGATGGATGGGATGGATGGTGATGGATGGATGGATGGTGGATGGATGATGGATGATGGATGGATGGATGGATGGGGATGGATGGATGGATGGATGGGATGGATGATGGATGGATGGATGGATGATGGATGGATGGATGGATGGATGGATGGGATGGATGGTGGATGGATGATGGATGGATGGAATGGATGATGGATGGATGGATGGTGGAGGATGATGGATGGATATGGATGGTGATGGATGGAGGATGGAGGATGGATGGATGGATGGATGTGGATGGATGATGGATGGATGGATGATGGATGGGATGGATATGGATGGTGATGGATGGATGGATGGATGTGATGGTGGTGGGGATGGATGATGGATGGATTGGATGGATGGATGGATGATGGGGATGGATGGATGATGGATGGATGATGGATGGATGGAGGTGGATGGATGGATGATGGATGGTGGAGATGGAGGATGGATGGATGGATGATGGGAGGATGGGATGGATGGATGGATGGATGATGGATGGATGATGGATGGATGATGGATGGATGGATGGATGGATGGATGGATGATGGATGGATGGATGATGGATGGATGATGGATGGATGATGAGGAGGATGGATGATGATGGAGAGGATGGATGGATGGATGGATGGATGGATGATGGATGGATGATGGATGGAGATGGATGGATGAGATGGATGGAGGATGGATGGATGGAGGATGGATGATGGATGGGAATGGTGGATGATGGATGGATGATGGATGGATGGATGGATGATGATGGGATGATGGATGGTGATGGATGGATGGATGGATGATGGATGGATGATGGATGATGGATGGATGATGGATGGATGATGGGGATGGAGGTGGATGGAGATATGGAGGGATGGATGGATGGATGATGGATGGATGGATGGATGATGGATGGATATGATGGATGGATGGGATGGATGGATGGATGGATGATGGATGGTGATGGATGGATGGATGGTGGATGGATGAGGATGGATGGATGGATGGATGGATGGTGATGGAGGATGGGTGGATGGATGGGAAATGGATGGGTGGATGGATGGGGATGGATGATGGATGGATGGATGGAGGGATGATGGATGGATGGATGGATGGATGGATGGAGGATGGTATGGATGATGGATGGATGGATGGATGATGGATGGTGGATGGATGGATGGATGGGAGGATGGATGATGGATGGATGGATGAATGGATGGGGATGGATGAGGATGGATGATGATGGATGGATGGAGGATGATGGATGGATGTGGATGGATGGATGGAGATGGAGGAGGATGGATGGATGAGGATGGTGGAGGATGGATGGATGGGATGATGGATGGATGATGGATGATGGATGGAGGATGGATGGATGGATGGATGGATGGGGATGATGGATGGATGGGGGGATGGAGGATGGATGATGGAAATGGGATGGATGGATGGTGATGGATGGATGATGGATGGATGGATGGAGATGGAATGGATGGTGGATGGATGATGGATGGATGGATGGATGATGGATGGATGATGGGGATGAGGATGGATGGAGGATGGATGGATGAGGGATGGATGGATGATGGATGGATGGATGGATGGGATGGATGGATGGAGGATGGATGAATGGATGGATTGGATGGATGGATGGATGGATGATGGATGGATGGGATGGATGGATGATGGGGAGGATGATGGAGGATGGATGGATGGGATGGATGGATGGATGATGGATGGGATGGATGAGATGGAGATGGATGGTGATGATGGATGGATGATGGATGGTGGGATGGAGGTGGATGGGAGGATGGATGGATGATGGATGGATGGATGGATGGATTGGATGGATGGATGATGATGGATGGGATGGATGTGGATGGAATGGATGGATGGATGATGGATGGATGGATGATGGATGGATGGATGGATGGATGATGGAGGATGGTGGATGGGAATGGGATGGATGGGATGGATGAGGATGGATGGATGGATGATGGAATGGATGGAGGGATGGATGGATGATGGGGATGGATGATGGATGGGATGGAGTGGATGGGGATGGATGATGGTGGATGGATGGGGATGGTGGATGGAATGATGGATGGATGGAGGATGGATGGATGGATGGATGGTGGTGGATGATGGATGGATGGATGGATGAGGATGATGGGATGGTGATGGATGGTGGATGGATGGTGGATGGATGATGGATGGATGGATGGATGGATGGATGGATGGATGGATGATGGATGGATGGATGATGGTGGATGATGGATGATGGATGGATGATGGATGGATGATGGATGGATGGGATGGATGGTGGATGGATGGAGGATGGATGGATGGAGATGGATGGATGGATGATGGATGGATGGATGGATGTGGGATGGATGATGGATGGATGGATGGATGGTATGGGATGGATGGATGAGGATGGATGATGGAGGATGGGATGGATGGAGGATTGGGATGGAGGATGATGGATGGATGGATGGGGAGGATGATGGATGGGGATGGATGGATGATGGATGATGGATGGATGGTGGGGATGGATGGATGGAATGATGGATGGATGGATGGATGGATGGATGGATGGGGATGATGGGATGGATGGATGGATGGATGGATGGATGGGTGATGGGGGATGGATGTGGATGGATGGATGGATGGATGGGATGGATGGATGATGGATGGATGGATGGATGATGGATGGATGGATGGATGGATGGATGGTGGAATGGATGGATGATGGATGGATGATGGGATGGATGGATGGTGGATGGATGATGGTGGATGATGATGGATGGATGATGGGATGGATGGATGGATGGATATGGATGGATGGATGGATGGGATGGAGGATGGAGGATGGATGGGTATGGATGGATGGATGGATGGATGGATGGATGATGGATGGATGGATGGATGGATGATGGGGATGGATGGATGATGGGGATGGATGTGGATGGATGGATGGATGGGAATGATGATGGATGGATGGATGGGGATGGATGGGATGGGGATGGATGATGGATGATGGATGGATGATGGATGGATGGATGGATGGATGGATGGATGGATGGATGGATGGATGATGGATGGATGATGGATGGATGGATGGGTGGATGGATGAGGATGGATGGATGGGGAGATGATGGATGGAGGATGGATGGATGATGGATGGATGGATGGATGGGATGGGGGATGATGGATATGGGATGGATGATGGATGGATGGATGATGGGATGGATGGATGGATGATGGATGGATGGATGGATGGAGATGTGGAGGGATGGATGGATGGATGATGGATGTGGATGGGGATGTATGGATGGATGGATGAGGATGGATGGGATGGATGGATGGATGGATGGATGATGGATGGATGGAGGATGGGGATGGGATGATGGATGGATGGGATGGATGGATGGATGGATGGATGATGGGTTGGATGGATGGATGTATGGATGGAGGGTGGATGATGGATGGATGGGATGATGGATGGGATGATGGATGGATGGATGGATGAGGATGGAGGATGGATGGGATGGGGATGGATGATGGAGGAGGATGATGGATGGATGATGGGATGGATGGATGGAGGAGGATGGATGGATGGATGGATGATGGATGGATGGATGGATGGATGGATGGATGGATGATGGATGGAGGATGGATGAGGATGGATGATGGATGGATGGGATGATGGATGGGGATGATGGATGGATGGATGATGATGGTGGATGGGGATGGATGGATGGATGATGGAGGATGGATGATGGATGGATGATGGATGGATGGATGATGGATGGATGATGGAGGATGGATGGATGAGGATGGATGATGGATGAGGATGATGGATGGATGGATGGATGATGGATGGATGATGGATGGGAATGGATGATGGATGGATGGATGGATGGTGGATGATGGATGGATGATGGATGGAAATGATGGTGGATGATGGTGATGGATGTGGATGGGAGGATGGATGATGGATGGATGATGGATGGATGATGGATGGGATGGATGGGATGTGGATGGTTGGATGGATGGATGATGGATGGATGATGGATGGAGGATGGATGGATGATGGATGATGGTGGATTTGGATGGATGGATGATGGGGATGGGATGGAGGGATGGATGAGGATGGATGGGATGGATGGATGGATGGGGATGGAGGATGGATTTTGGGGATTGATGGATGGATGTGGATGGGATGGATGATGGATGGATGATGGATGGATGGATGAGGATGGATGGATGGATGGATGAGGATGGATGGGATGGATGGTGATGGATGGATGATGGATGGATGGTGATGATGGATGATGGATGGTGGAATGGATGGTGGATGGATGGATGGATGGATGGATGGTGATGGATGGATGGATGGATGGATGGATGATGGATGGATGGATGGATGATGGGGATGGATGATGGATGGATGGATGGATGGAATGGATGGATGATGGATGGATGGATGGATTTGGGATGATGGATGGGATGGATGGAGGGATGGAATGGATGGATGGGATGGATGGATGATGGAGGATGGATGATGGATGGATGGATGGAGGATGGATGATGGATGGTTGATGATGGGGTATGGATGGATGGATGGATGGAGGATGGATGGATGGATGGATGATGGATGGAATGGATGATGGATGGAGGATGGATGGATGGATGTGGATGGATGGATGATGGATGGATGTGGATGGATGGGATGGATGATGGAGGATGATGGATGGATGGATGGATGATGGATGTGGATGGATGGGATGGGATGGAGGATGGAGATGGATGGATGGATGGATGATGATGGATGGATGGATGATGGATGGGATGGAATGGATGGATGGATGGGATGGATGGAGGAATGGGGATGGATGGTGGATGGATGGATGGATGATGGATGGATGGATGGGATGAGGTGGATGATGGATGGATGGGATGGAGATGGATGGATGGATGATGGTGGGATGGATGGATGGATGATGGATGGTGGATGATGGATGATTGATGGATGGGATGGATGATGGATGGATGATGGTGGTGGGATTGGGATGATGGATGGGGATGAGGATGGATGATGGTGGATGGGATGGAGGATGGATGATGGATGGATGGTGGATGGTGAGGATGGATGTGGGGGTGGGATGGATGGAGGATGGATGGATGGATGGATGATGGATGGATGGATGGATGGATGATGGAGGATGGATGGATGGATGGATGATGGGGATGGATGAGGATGGGGATGGATGGAGATGGATGGATGGATGATGGATGGATGGATGGATGATGGATGGATGATGGTGGATGGATGGATGGATGGATGGATGGATGATGGATGGATGGATGGATGGAATGGATGGATGGATGGGATGGATGATGGATGGATGGATGGATGTGGATGGATGGATGGATGGGATGGATGGATGGATGGGATGGATGGATGGATGGATGGATGGGGATGATGGATGGATGGATGGATGATGGATGGATGATGGATGGATGATGGATGGATGATGATGGATGGATGGATGTGGATGGAGGATGATGGTGATGGATGGATGATGGATGGATGGATGGATGGATGGATGGATGGATGATGGATGATGGAGATGTGGATGATGGATGGGGATGGATGGATGGATGGGAGGATGGATGGATGGATGGAGGATGGATGATGGGATGGATGGATGGATGTGGAAGGATGGATGGAGATGGATGATGGATGATGGATGGATGGAGGATGGGAGGAGGATGGATGATGGATGGATGGGATGGATGGATGTGGATGATGGATGGATGAGGATGGATGGATGGATGGATGATGGATGGATGGATGGATGGAGATGGATGGTGGATGATGGATGGATGATGGATGGAGAGGTGGATGGATGATGGATGGATGATGGATGGATGATGGATGGATGAGATGGATGGATGGATGGATGATGGATGGATGGATGATGGATGGATGGATGGATGATGGATGGATGATGGATGGATGGATGGATGGATGATGGATGGATGGATGGATGATGGATGGATGGATGGATGGATGGATGATGGTGATGGATGGATATGTGGATGGATGGATGATGGTGGATGGATGATGGATGGATGGTGGATGGATGGGGGATGATGGATGGATGATGGATGGATGGATGGATGGATGGATGGATGGATGGATGGATGGATGATGGATGATGGATGGAGGATGGATGAGGATGGATGGGATGGATGATGATGGATGATATGGATGGTGGATGTGGATGGATGATGGATGGATGGATGGATGGAGGTGGATGGTGGATGATGGAGGAGATGGATGGGTGAGGGATGGATGGATAGGATGGATGGATATGGATGGATGGTGTGGAGGATGGTGGATGGATGATGGATGGATGGATGATGGATGGATGTGGATGGATGATGGAGGATGAGATGGATGATGGATGGATGGGATGGATGGATGAGGATGGATGGATGGATGTGGATGGATGGTGGATGATGGATGGATGGATGGAGATGGATGGATGGGGGTGTGGAGGGATGGAGGAGGATGATGGATGGTGGATGGAGATGGATGGATGGATGGAGGATGGATGAGGATGGATGGATGGATGGATGGTGGATGATGGATGGATGATGGATGGATGATGGATGGATGATGGATGGATGGATGGATGATGGATGGATGGATGGATGGATGATGGATGATGGATGGATGATGGATGGATGGTTGCTCGCTGCTGTTGGGATAAATCCGACCAATCAGGCGCCAGCTGGCCGGAAGTGGAGCGAAGCTACACTTTGAGTCAGTTTCCAGACTGAAAGGTTCTGGTTCCGGTTCTGGTTTTAACCCAATGCGGAAAGAGATGAGCAGGAGTTTCAAACCTTCCTTCAGAAGAGACGCAGACCGCCAGACTGTATTTACCTGCAGCAGTAAGTTACTGTATCTGGTCACGTGACTCCGTGGCTGCACGCGCTCACCTGAACTGCGTCATCATCTTCAGATCACGTGTGATTCATGAACATCAGCTCCGAGTTCAGACGTGCTACGTCACAGAGCTGCAGAGGAGGCGAACAGCGGCTCCTGGCGGCGGCTTGCAGAATCACAGCTTCGGTTTGTTTACTGTTAATACAAACAGTTTCAACCATAAGATACTTAATCAGATTTTATTTCCATTAGGAGGTTTTATGGTCTAGTTTTCAATGTATTTGGAGTGTTTAATTATATAGGTTCATAAATGCATACAAGCATTTTTATGACATATGGATCTAGATGTATATACATACAGTACAGACCAAAGGTTTGGACCTTTTCATTCAATGAGTTTTCTTTATTTTCATGACTATGAAAATTGTAGATTCACTCTGAAGGCATCAGAACTATGAATTAACACATGTGGAAATATGTACTAAACAAAAATGTGTGAAACAACTGAAAATATGTCTTATATTCTAGGTTCTTTAAAGTCGCCACCTTTTGCTGTGATTACTGCTTCACACTCTGCATCCTCTTGATGAGCTGCAAGAGGATGCAGAGGTCAAGAGGTCGTCACCTGAAATAGTCTTCCAACAGTCTTAAAGGAGTTCCTAGAGATGCTTAGCACTTGTTGGTCCTTTTGCCTTCACTCTGCGGTCCAGCTCACCCCAAACCATCTCGATTGGGTTCAGGTCCGGTGCCTGTGGAGGCCAGGTCATCTGGTGCAGCACCCCATCACTCTCATTCTTGGTCAAATAGCCCTGGAGGTCATTGGGGTCATTGTCCTGTTGAAAAATAAATGATGGTCCAACTAATGGTGGAATAGCATGCTGCTGCAAGATGCTGTGGTAGCCATGCTGGTTCTGTATGCCTTACATTTAGAATAAATCCCCAACAGTGTCACCAGCAAAGCCCCCCCACACCATCACACCTCCTCCTCCATGCTTCACGGTGGGAACCAGGCATGTAGAGTCCATCTGTTCACCTTTTCTGCGTCGCACAAAGACACGGTGGTTGGAACCAAAGATCTCAATTTGGACTCATCAGACCAAAGCACAGATTTCCACTGGTCTAATGTCCATTCCTTGTGTTCTTTAGCCCAAACAAGTCTCTTCTGCTTGTTGCCTGTCCTTAGCAGTGGTTTCCTAGCAGCTATTCTACCATGAAGGCCTGATTCACACAGTCTCCTCTTAACAGTTGTTCTAGAGATGTGTCTGCTGCTAGAACTCTGTGTGGCATTGACCTGGTCTCTAATCTGAACTGCTGTTAACCTGCGATTTCTGAGGCTGGTGACTCGGATGAACTTATCCTCCGCAGCAGAGCTGACTCTTGGTCTTCCTGTCCTGGGGCCGTCCTCATGTGAGCCAGTTTCTTTGTAGCGCTTGATGGTTTTTGCGACTGCACTTGGGGACACTTTCACAGTTTTCCCAATGTTTCAGACTGACTGACCTTCATTTCTTAAAGTAATGATGGACACTCGTTTTTCTTTACTTAGCTGCTTTTTTCTTGCCATAATACAAATTCTGACAGTCTATTCAGTAGGACTATCAGCTGTGTGTCCACCTGACTGCTGCACAACACAACTGATGGTCCCAACCCCATTTATAAGGCAAGAAACTTATTAACCTGACAGGCACACCTGTGAAGTGAAAACCGTTTCAGGTGACGACCTCTTGAAGCTCCTCAAGAGGATGCAGAGTGTGAAGCAGTAATCAGCAAAGTAGCAAACTGTTGCTACTTTGAAGAAACTACAATATAAGGTGTATTTTCAGCTGTTTAATACATATTTACACATGTGTTAATTCACAGTTTTGATGCCTTCAGCGTGAATCTACAATGTCAATAGTCATGAAAATAATGGAAAATAATGGAAACTCATTAAATGAGAAGGTGTGTCCAAAGCCTTGGTCTGAACTGTAGATAAGTAAATGTAAATGGATTATTTCCCCCCAAACATTAGAGAATAATTTTATGTGTGAAAAATTAATCAATTACTATGATGATAGAATTTATTTTATTATTTTATATCAAAGTAACACAAAGAGAAAAGGGAGAAAAACCTGAGAGACAGACTGGAGGACAGACTGGAGGACAGACTGGAGGACAGACTGGGGGACAGACTGGAGGACAGACTGGAGGACAGACTGGAGGACAGACTGGGGGACAGACTGGAGGACAGACTGGAGGACAGACTGGGGGACAGACTGGAGGACAGACTGGAGGACAGACTGGGGGACAGACTGGAGGACAGACTGGAGGACAGACTGGAGGACAGACTGGAGGACAGCTTGTCCCTCCTTCAGATCAGCGGACTGCTGCAGAGGAAAACCAGCCAGTCGGTCAGAGAGAGTTCAGCTTTACGAGGCTGGAAGACAGAAACAGAGAAACCGATCAGATCAATAATCAATAATCTGACTCAGTTTATCCAATAATCTCATCAATAATTGAGAAGAATCTGGAATCAGGTGACAATCTGCTGAAACTTTCTCTAAATGGTTTGACATCTAAACTCTGTGTCCGCTTCTGATTGGACGACACAGAGACGCTCCTATTGGCTCACAGAGCGGCCAATCACAGGCTGCGGTACCTTCAGTCCCTCCGTGTCCACCGTCCGTCCGTCCCGCAGCACCGAGCTGAGCCGGGCCGACCCGGCTGCCGGGTAGCCGTCCTCCACCTGCAGGTGGTAAACCAGCGCCGCCGACTTCAGGTAGACCAGCAGGCGCTGCGCCGGGCACCAGTCGATGGCGAAGCTGCAACAGAGCGCCGGACATCAGATACCACACAGCAGGACCACTGGGCCCCCACGGGGGAGTGGCCTCAGCTGCCCCCATCCCCCACGGGGGAGTGGCCTCAGCTGGCCCCATGTGGGGGGGCGTGGCCTCAGCTGCCCCCATTCCCCACGGGGGCGTGGCCTCGTGGGGGCGTGGCCTCACCTGGCCCTGAGGCTGTGGATCTCGGCCAGCAACGCCGCCTGGCCCGTGTAGCTCTGCAGGACATCCAGCAGGGTGGCGCTCAGCATGTCGCGACGTCCCGACCCGCATCCCTCCACCTGCCCGGCTAACTCCTCCCCCACCTGCAGGCGCAGGTCACCTTGTCACATCGACAGGAAGTGACATCAGCAGCAGCATTTATAGGTCTGAGCGTTACCTGCAGGGTGAATCTGTCGTCATGGCGCCAGCTGACTGCCAGCCTGGGTGGCTGCAGCTCATTGGCTGATGGCTGGGAAGGGAGGTGAGGCCTGATCTCCAGCAGCAGCTCTGATTGGTCAACAGAGATGATCTGGATCTGCATCACTTCCTGTGTAGCGCTGGCGTGTTCCTGCAGCCTGACAGGAAGTCAGAGTTAACGGCCAATGAGCCTCTCCCCTCACTGGTTATATGACCCATCTACTCACAGGTCTCTGAGGCCCCGCCATGACACCAGCTGATGGAGCGCCGCCTCTGACTCCGCCCTCAGCTGCTCCAGCTGGCGGTTACATGACTGCAAAGCATTCTGGGCCTTCAGCAGCGACACATTGAGCTGATCCTGATGCTGCCGCTGTCGGGGAAACGGGGGCGGGGCATGAGAACAATCTGGACGCAGTAGGGGTGTGTGTGTTTCTCTGTGTGTGTGTCCACCTTGATATGTAGCAGCTGCAGCAGCGCTGTGACTCTGTCTCTCCTGTGCTCGACTTGTTGGACTCGGTCCTGCAGGGATCTGAGCAGCGATTCCGTCTCCTCCATCCCTGACCTGGTCTCCGCCTTCAGAGCCTTCCACCTGCTGCGAGCCCCGCCCTCTGACACACACACAGAGGTAAATACACACACCTGCGCTCCGTCTAAAGCTGCAGCACCTCTTGTTTCATTGATTCAAGAGGTTTCAACACATTTCAGTAAATCTTCAAAGGTAAATGTGTGTGTGTACCAGGTGGCGGGGGACAGGGCAGTGTCATCAGTTGCTGGGCAGATTCAAGGCCTTTTAGTAAGAACATCATGGAGTCCAAAACAAACAGCTGACGCCACAGAACCTTCTGGACTCGTCGACTCTCCTACACACACACACACACACACACACGTTTGTATTTCTACACGTTTGAGGGCTGTGTATTAACTTCCGGTCATTTTATTAACAGCTTTAACACAAACTCGATTTATCAGCCTTCACAAGGTTAGAGATTTTAACACAAGCAAACTCTCTGTCTCCCTCTGAATATCAATATATTATTGGTCTTGAATTATATATTTTAAAATTATTATATATATTATACTATTATATAATTATTATAATTTTACAGCACAACTCTAATAATGCTGATAAAGGAGATTTGGGTTCGGAACCAATAATTGGACCGGAGACCAGCTACTGACCGTGAGGAACAGAACCGTCCCTGCTGCCTCGGCGCAGTCCGGTTCGGGCTCCCAGCAGGGCTCCAACAGAACCGGATCACAGCGCTCCAGAACTCTGGCAGACAGAACAAACCAGACTGGGATTAATAAAAATGCCATTTTCAATGCTTAAAATTATTTTACAGATAATATCAGGAACTTAAAAGTCCTTAAAATTAAATAACTTTTCAACAACAATCTGCAAGATTTTCAAATCGTTCTGAGAAAACTTACCTCCGAACTTCCGCCATTTCTGTTTTCAAATATCCCCGCTTCTTCTTCTTCTTCCTCTGTTGGTGTTTTCAAGCGGTGGGCAACCAGCGTGGAGGTCTATTACCGCCACCTACTGGACTAGGGGGGTATAACAGCAGAAAAACAGTAAATTACATTTTAAAAGAATTTTAAAATGTAGTCATCATTCGCGGGTTGTTTCCCAGGAGATTTTTGGGAGTAAAGTTTGTCTTTCTTCGTCTATTTTAATATTCACACTTTTTCAATTCTTTCTTCAAGCTTTTCTGTTTATTTTCATTAATAATAAATCTGACTGGATTTTTACTTCTTGAATAAAGAGTGTTTATACATGTTCCTACGAGTTTTAATTATTGATTTTTAATAATAGATTTCTTGCTTTTATTATGATAACTTTCAGTGATCTTGACTTCTTGCATTAATGTGGAGAACATTTTCCATAAGACAAATGATCGATTTGAAGAACTGAAAAGCTTTATATTTCTTATTTCTACTCAATCTCTGTAGAACCTATATATAACTTAGCCTACATGAACAAGTTCTGCTATTAATTATATATATATATACAACAAAATGTGTCTATTTCGTCCTTGTCAGATTCTATGAACAGTCTGTCATAAACCAAAACCAATAAAAAATTAAAAAAAAAAAAACAAGAACAGCTGCAGCAATTAAATTGATCAAATTAAAAATCAGACTCAACAAAAAATGACAAATAATTATGAATAAAAATGTTTTTATTTAAAATAGCAGTCATTTTTAAGGCAGTTGAAAAAACCCACAAATAAATATAAAAGCAGTTTCAGTACCAAGACACTCACATCACGTGACCTCGTGTTGCCTCTGCAGCTCTCAAGCTAGCGGTGTTCTCAATAGCGTCCGGACCGGACCGAGCTTCGGCCTGTTAACCCACAGACCCACAACTGGGAGGATGAGCTAACCGGTGGAGACGCGTTCAGGCTCTCAGGTAGGAGCAGCCCATCTCACCTGTGCAGGTGTGATGGTGATGTTGCGGTTAGCTTTTAGCAGGAGGAGCTAGCCGCGGAGCTAGCGGCTCTCTGTGATGATCAGAAGCAAAGAGAGGCTTTGAACCGAACTTTGGATGGTTCTGGGTGGTTCTGGTACGGATATAAGTCGTTTTTAGTAATTTAAAGGCTTAACATGAGCTCATCAACGATGCTAACCTAGCTTCATGCAGAATCAGGCCTATGTTAGCATCATGCTAACGGAGTTAACTGCAGATGAAGGAAAACAGAAGGACCAGGAAAAAAGGACCAGAAGAAGATACGATGTGCGTCTGAGTCCTTCTGTTTGGGTGTGACTGGATCGGTTCCAGTTTCAAAGAACCGGTTCCACATGGTACTGAACGAGTCTGTATTTATAATCTTCCATTCATAAGACGGATCTAATAAACAGTGGATATCCCGGATTAACCGGCGCAGATTATTTATTTCCATGATGGGTTTGCGGAGGAAAGGTTCTGCTGATGCCAGGTTGTTGTCTTCCAGGTGTTTTCAGCAGCAGGATGCCCACCCCGCCCCCTCCTCCTCCCCCTGGGGGTCCGCCTCCCCCCCCCACATTCAGCCAGGTGAGGTTAAACTCCAAACACCCTCAGAAGAGCAGCAGCTATCATCAAAACACTGACAGCGTCTCCCCCCTCAGGCCAACACCACCCCTCCAAAGCTGAACAGGGAGGAGGTCAAAGGTCGCGGCGCCTTGCTGTCGGACATCTGCAAAGGCACCAAGCTGAAGAAGGTGGCGGTGGTGAACGACCGCAGCGCTCCTCTGCTCGACAGTAAGACTCAAACGCCAAAGAGCCAAACACCTCCCACAGAGCACCCATACATTCGCTTATACCAGTACCTAAGCCAGAGCCAGCCCAAGCAGCAGGGGGCGCTGTCTGAGGAGGCCCAGAAGAAGGCTGGAGGACCGAGCTCCTCTCCGTCCCTCCACAGTAAGACCTCTGTGTTCTGACATGCTTTAGGCCGGCTGCAGGAGGCTGCGCTCAGGGCTAATCAGCCGCTAGCGTCCACAGGGGGAGGGGGCAGGTCTCATGACCTCAGGGTCACATGACTGAGGCTGAATGTTGACCAAGTAAAAATAAAACATAGTTACCCTTTGACAGCCAATCACGGCGCTGCGATGGAAGATCAGGACATTTTTTTATGACGTGAATAAAGTCATAATATTAACAGAATAACGTCACAAACTACTAGACAAAATTTAAAAAAGATTTTCAGTTCTTTCTTCTTAAGACGCTCAATCGTTCCAAAGATCTGCTCATAATATTTGGATGCTCCTGAAGATCAATTATATCCCATTTAAACTATTAATTATAATAGATTATTTCAATTATTTTCCATGTTGCAAAAGATTACTTCATTCCGGTAATATTGTGACTTTTTCTCAAAATATTACAATATTTGAATTTTTGTCATCGTTTCCTATTATTATGACTTAATTCTTGAAATATTATGACTGAATTTTTGTTGTATTGTGACTTCTGAGGCCCCTGGATCAGGATGGGAGGTGCCACAATGTCTCTCCCACACACACACACACACACACACACATACACTCCAAACACGCAGCGACCCGTGAAGCGCCCGACGCTGTCGTCCATGTTTCCTGTTTGTCTCTCTTTTCTCATCTGATCCATTCCTGTTTCTCTCCGTTTTTTCTACCGACGTGTCTGCTCTACCTGTCTCTGCTGAGTTTGAGCCAAGGTGTGTGTGTGTGTGTGTGTGTGTGTGTGGCAGGAGGACAGGTGACAGAGCGGCTGCTTAGCCAGACGCTGCAGCTTCCTGCAGCTGCTGTTAGTTTAAAGTCTGCTTGAGGAAAAGCTCAGTTAGCGTTGCTGGGGGCGTTTCTAAAGCGTCAAAACTGATTGGCTACAGAAATCTCACAGACTTGTAGAAATCACTTTAAAAAGAAAAGGTTTTGTGTAAAGTCATTTTTTAATCTTTCCATTATGTTTTAATGTTATTTCCTGCTTTGATCCTTTCATGCCTTTTTGAGAAAGCCTTAAATCTCCATGGCAACCATTCAGCTGCAAAACACCTGGGTGCACCTAGCCCCGCCTTTGAGCCAAAGCTCCTCCCCCATTCAGCTTTTACAAACTTGCCAGCAGCAATTAGCAAACACCTGGAAGATCTGCTGAGCTCGTTACAGCAACTCTAAAAAGGTTCAGAAAGAACAGGAGTTTCTTGAAGAGACAGCGACCCAATTCCAGTCCTTTAAATTACAAAGTCAATTTTCTAAGTCATATTTGGTATGAATAGCATTTTTATACCAACAGAAGGTAATATAGTTTAGGAAACACATGACACCGGCCCTTTAAGAAGATAAGGGGATAATCCTGTGTCTCAAGGTCAGTTTAAGTAATATTTTTATTTGAATAATAACTTTAAAAAAAAAAAAAAAATTCTTATGTTTCACATAATTTCAGTAAAATTATATGTATCAACATTCATCCCTCCCTACTTATAAATATCTCAGAAAAATTCCTCCAGTTAGTGATTCTCGTTGATGCTCTTATTTTGAAATCTGCAGCCCTGTGGGGGCGGGGCCTGAGCAGAAGTAGGGGGGGGCTCAGTTGTTGTATTTTTATTTCCTGTTCTCTGATCACCTGTGATGTCACTGATTCTTAACATGTTTCTGACTGTTTGTGCTGGCGATGATGTCATCGGAGCGGCGTGCGAGCGTAAACACTTTAATTTACCGTCTCACTCACCGCCGCCTCATCCCACCTCATCCCACCTCACCGTCTCCACCCGCATCCCGCCTCACACTAATCCATCGTAGAGCACAGCGCCCTAACCAGGCCCCGCCCCTTCTCACCTGTCTGTGGTTGTGGTCCCCAGAGTCCAGAGGAGGCGGAGCCACCGCAGGAGCCAATGGGAGCGTGGCAGGAAGTAAGTCGAGCTCTGCTCCTCCAATCGGAGGCCTGTTCACGGGCGGAGTCCCCAAGCTGAAGCCAGTAGGAGGTCAGGAGCCGATCAGGAACACTCGGTGGAAGGAAGACCATTCGTCACTAAACAACTGAAAAGTGTGGCGTGCTTCTAGTTTTAACCCTGGAGTCAGTCTGGGTCATCAAAGTTTAACTCCTGATTCAGCTGAATTCAGGTCTGGACTTTAACTAGGCCAGTCTAAACCATCCCATAATATCTGTAGGTGTAAGTTCAAAGTGTCTGGTTTTACTGTCCTACAGCATGATGCTGCCACCACCATGGATTGTTCAAGGGGAAGCTTTAGATCTGACGGGTTTAATGCACGTCACACAGTCATAGTTTGTGACAGATTTTCCTTCCACTCAATTTTCAGTGGACTTGCTCTAGAGTGTGAATACTTTATTCAACCCTCTGTTTGTTGCTCAGACTCGTCGTCGGGACGACCTCCCTCCACCCGTCCTGCAGCGCCTCGCCCTCCGTGCCATCGCCATGACGACACAGAGAGCCCCTCCCCTCAGGCGTTGTCGCCGACGGAGACGACTCGACCTCAGCGACCTTCGCTCCCCAACCTCTCCTCCTCCCCCGCCTCCCCCTCTTCCCCGTCTGTCGGCATGAAGCACTCCTCCTCCGCCCCTCCTCCCCCCCCCCTCGGTCGCCGTGGCAACGCCCCCTCCCCTCCCTCCTCATCCTACAACAGAGAGAAACCCCTGCCACCAACACCCAGCAACACCCCGCCCCTCCCCGCCAAGCCTCCCCCGTCTCCTAGCAACAGCAGACGCCCCCCAACCTCTGGGGGAAACTCCGCCCCTTCCGGCTCCTCGCTGGCCCCGCCCCCTCCGCCGTACCGCATCAACAGCCCAGCAGGGGGCGGCGACACGGCGCCCGAGCTGCCTCAGCGCCACAACTCTCTGAGCAACAAGAGGCCCGCCCCCTCACCTGGAGGCCACACCCCTACCAGAGGCCCCGCCCCTCCACCGCCACCAGCGTCGCCCACGCCGTCCCAGCAGGGCGCCAGCAGGCCTCCGCCCCCCGTCAGAGAGCCTCCCAGCAGGGGAGCAGGTGAGTGACATCATCATCCGCCACGTTTTGCTCTTAGCCAATCACAGAACGGCGTTGATCTTGAACCAATCTCTCCTCAGCTCCTGCGGCTCCGGCGTCAGCGAGGGTGGCCGGCAGAGAAGCCCCGCCTCCTCCACCCTATAGGACGCACGGTAGCCCCTCCCTCTCCTCAGACCCCCCCTCCAGAGGAAAGCCTCCCCCCCCTCCCTCTCGCACCCCCGCCGCCCCTCCCCCGCCGCCCCCTCCGCTTCGTAACGGACACTCCTCCTCCTCCATCCCTCGCTCCTTTGTTGGTGAGTCTCTTCCTGATTGGTCGGTCGTGACGAATCCTCTTGTGTTTTCCTGTTTCTCAGAGATTCGGCTCTTTCTGACCCTCCATGTTGTTAGAAATGACTCGGTAGCGAGTTAAAACGTGACTCGTCTCTCCTCCTGTAGACGACTTCGAGTCCAAGTATTCCTTCCATCCTCTGGACGACTTCCCGCCTCCGGACGAGTACCGACACTTCACCAAGATCTACCCGAGCAGAGCTAGCCGAGGTAGCAGCTTCGCTCACGCTGCCTCCTCGCTAACAGACACATTACCCACCAAGCTGCTAATAGCAGAACTTGTTTTTCTTTCAGTGCATTAGTCTTAGCTTCCATTAATCACCTGTTGGTTTCATTCTGTAGCATTCGCACAACTGATGTTTCTGATTAGGTCCTTGGTCAAACTAATGTTTGCAATTAGTTCTTTAGCATTAGATAAGTCATTTTTATTATTAACTCTTTAGGAAAACTATTCCTAATGATTAGCTCTTTAGTGTTAGCAGAGCTAATTGTTGTGATTAGCTCTTTAGCGAAACTAATGCTTGTGATTTGTGCTTTAGCATTAGTGGAGTCAAAGTTTATGATTAGTGTTCTAGCTAACCATAAACATGAGCTAAATGTTTAGCAAACTAAGTCTTTACTAGCTATGCTAAGAAGCGAAGCTAGCCCCCCTGGGCATGGGAACAGCTAACAGTTTAAAGTTGAATCCTGTCTTCTGATTGGCTCTTTCTGTTTCAGTGATGAGGGGAGCTCCGCCTCTTCCTCCTGTCGGCAGGTGAACCTCCAGCTCCTCCCTTCTCCTCCCCCTCACCTGCTTCTTCATCCTGTTTATCCATCTGCACCTCATCTTCACTTGCAGCTGATTGGCTGAGGAGATGTCTGACAGATCTACCAATCAGAGAGGAGGACTCTGGTTAAAGGAGCGGCGCGTCTTCCTCCGCATGTTGGATTTCTGTTTGCACTTTTCGTTTTGATCAGATGGACGCAGGAGGCCAGCTGCTGGTTCTGTTAGCCAACCGGGCCGGGGCTGGGTTCTGACGGGTCCGGGAGGGTTCTGGAGGATGAAGATGAAGTTATTAATGACAGAAAACTAAGCGATTCTTTAATCATCACTGACAGAAACACTAATCAACGATCCGGGTCGGGTTCTGGATCTGAACTGGGATCAGATGAAACTCCATGAAGATTTGAAAACCTGTAAATATTCACCATCATCATCGTCGCCGACAACGCGTCCAAACGGGCCGGTTCCTAAACAGGTCGCCTCTTTAAGTGCCAACGTGGACCAAACCAGGACAAACGGACCTGCTTCATAGTTTCCCATGATTCACTGCAGCTGCACGTTGGGTAACAAAACCGTTTGGTTCTGATTGGGTTCTGCAGCCGGTTCTGATCCTGAAATGTGAAAGAAAAAGAAAGTTAAAATTTTTGAGGAAATTCTGCAGAACCCGTCTGTTGGTTCTGAAGGGTTAAGAAGAAGCTGCTAAGTGATGTCACTGGTTGTCATGGTGATTCCCTCCTTTTCTCACAGAAAATTTTAAATCATATCAAAATATTATTTCTGGCCCGACAGCATCAGAACCTCCTTCTGGGTTCCCATGGTTCTGGTTCTGCAGGTTCAACAGAACCGCCAGGTCCAGTTTCACCAATCAGATGTGAGAGTGGGAGTGTCTTTCTGCTCTCTGGGCTCTGATTGGACAGAAACCAGGAAGTCCTCCACAGACAGACCTGTAACTGGATGAGAAGCTGGTTGGATCCAGAGGGTTCTGGATGTTCTACCGGGTCAGAACCACCATCAATCCGAGCTGAAGCATTCTGGGAAAATCATCAAATTTAACCAGTAAAATGGATCAGAACAGAAACTGAGTTGGGTTAGATCCAGTTGGATTCTGGATCATGGTTCTGATGGATCGGAGCGGTTCTGGGATTCTGAACGTTTTTTTCTGTCATTCTGAGGACCCAAAAGGTTCTGGTTCTGAAGTCAGCATCTCCTAACTTTTAGGAGAAATTAATAAAAGATCAAATTTATTCTGGGATAAAATGATGGAAAAGGTCCGAAGGCGTTCAGATACCATGTGGATGAAACAAAAGGTTCAGAGAAAAGCCAAAGAGTCATTCGGACCTCGGTCCGGTTTTTAACAGAACCTGAGCCCAGGAGCAAATATTTGATTTTACTAATAAAAATATTAAAATGATCATTTATGACTTCAGCAGAAATAAAAGTTTAGTTTTGATTTCCATTTCTTCTCCTCGGACTGGACTTTCTCCTGCGGTTCCGATTCTGTATATATTTGTAATTCTGCAGCTCCTGTGTGTTTTGATCCGGCCGTGTTCCTCCCGAACCGCCTGATGTTTCTGCATGCAGAACTTTCTCCTGTCCGGTTCATGCTGAGTCAGAAATCTCCTGATTTGCTGTTTGTCAGAATAAAGTCGGTGTCGCCCCCTGGCTGCAGAGGACGGTGTCGTCCTGCAGCAGTCCCAGTCCAGCTGCATGCTCTCTAACTGGTCTAACTGGTCTCTGAATAAACTCCAGCAGCTTCTGATGCCTCTGTGTGACTCTGTTACTCCCAGCTAAAGGGTTCTGATTAATCCTGAGAATTAAAGTTGTAAAAATTCATTTTTCTGGCTACAGATTTATAAACATTATTTACTTTGCACACATGTAGAAGTTTTTAAGTTTGTCTCAATAAACAATGAAGTCTGCATTAATGGCTTAAAAATATTTACATTTGGTGATATTTAATATTTCACTTAATATATAATTAAGCCAGATTTTAATTTATTTAAGTCCAAAATATGTCATGAATTTTTAATTTTGTCCCGTTTCAGCCTCAAACTGCAGTGTTTTTAACCCCTTCATTCTGTTGCCCCTAAATGAAACCCAAAGTTTCCATCACAGCTCAATTAGTATCAGTATAAATGCAACCAGGGCCGGCCCACGGCATGTGCAAAGTAAGCCCCCACTCCACTAGAGGCTCCCAAGAGCACTGAGCTAACGAGATAGAAATTATCATAATTATAAAACTAATTGTAATAATAATTGTGTCTTTGTTTTGTGTATCGGTGGTGTTAATAATTTCTACGTTTAAGTAATTGATCAAATGTTTTGAGCATGGCTAATTTGTGACGTTCGTTAGCTGGTCCTGCACTTTGTTCCAGTTCAGGATGTCAAACTGAAGGCCCTGGTCAGAGCCACGCTTCAATAAACAAGTAAAGCGAAAGAAGTCTGGTTACTGGAGTGTCTGTTTAAACTCAAGTCGAGGCCAGCGAGTGTGAAAACTTAACAGTTTATAAAGGTTTCCACATACTGACCGATTTCGTCATGTAGTTCTCCGCTTGAACGGACGGTGGCAGAGTTTCATTTCCCCCTTGTTTTAGTGGCTGTTCCGGAAACACGTGATCGTGGTGAGGCGGAAAAACAGTTCTAGCCCATGTGTTAAACCTGCTTCATGAGAGAAGAACCTGGAAATCCGCTCGGTTTAAATCCTTTGGTTTCTGTTAGGACTTTGGTGCCGCCGGCGGGGGAAACATGGAGGACCAAAACCTCATCAAGCTTCCGGTGACCGAGGACAGAATAACGGCGAAGAAGAGGAGCCGACCTGCGAAGTCGGGGCCGGAGGAAGAGGAGCAGCTGCGGCAGCGGAACCTGAAGAGGCTCGCGGTTCTGGGGGAGGAGGACGTGTCGGTGAAGCGGCTGGAGACGCTGGTGTTCGGGGCGGAGGAGGAGCTGCTGGAGAGGCTGGTGGAGGTGATGCTAGCACCAGACTGTATGCAGAAAACTCTGAATTTAACTTTAATTCGCTCACTTCTTACAATTAACTATAACTTGTTTTTATATAATAAAATAAACTTCTTGACATACAAATGTGGCCCAGTTTAAATCTGTCTCAGAAAAAATCTTTATCTGATGTTGTGGCTTCACCAGATCTCATTCAGAAAACGATAAAAGCTTCAGAAGTTCATGTTTTTAAAATAAAGCAACGTTAAACAGCAAACTGTGACGACTTATTAAAAAAGTTAGTCATTGCAGGAAAATTCGGCTCAACGTTTTAATCACAAACTGCTTCTTTAATTTACTGGGAGGCTGCTTCAGTAAAGCAGCCGCATAGACTTCATTTTACTGGTTTCAGTTACTGAAGGAAAATTGTCTCACTGTTTAAAAATTCACAACGCTTTGGCTGTTTATGAGGTTCTTAGTAATTCATCATCCTCAGCAAAAGCCTAGTTCTACACACAGGTAGAGTTGTTCAGCTGTAAATGTGTGTGTTCTTGCAGGAGGATGAAGAGGAGCAGACCAGTGGCCTGCAGCTGGAGGATGAGGAGGGCGGTGGGGATGAAGACTCGGAGGGGGAGGAAGAGCCTCGTCTGCAGCTGCAGCCCAGGAAAGCTGCCTGGGTGGACGAAGATGACGAGCTGGAGGAAGAGTAAGTCCCAGCGATGAAACACTTACTTCCTGTTTCCACCTGTAACAAATTCAACAGCGTCTGTCTGTCTGTCTGTGTCAGGGTGGACTTGAAACACCGTTACCGTAGAAACCTGATGAAAGGAGATGCAGAGTCGGTCATGTCCAAGCAGAGGCTGCAGCAGAGGATGAAGGAGCAGTGAGTTGTTGTTACAAATAATAATAATGCAAGAACACATTCTCAGATTCTATCAAACTTTAAGTTCTAATAAACATTTAACTTTGGAACTGGACCAAAATAGATACAATGAGTTAGACTAAGCAAAACTGTCCTTCAAAGGAGATCAAAACATCAAAAACTGACGATAAAGTCTCCAGGACTTTATCGTCAGTTTTTGTAGAAACAAATCAGGCAAGTGGAAACGATAGAGTTTGTTTTAATTGATCATGTAATTTATTGATTATTGCGACTGGCCTGCATGGACAGTTTTCTACTTATGAGCTGCAGGATCATAAAATGTTCTAAAAACAACAACATGGGGCCGAGTGCAGATCCTGGACTGCATAAAGACTTGAGTCTTTATGATTCTCCATCCAAGAATTGAAAATAAAAATGAATTTTGTTTTCAGGTTTCAGAAGTCGATGGGAGGAACTCCATCCTGGGCGCAGAGCCGCGACCAGAAGAAGAAGAAGAAGAAAGGTGAATCCATGTTAGCGTCCTGGTTCTGGTTCTGGTTCTGACACTCTGTGATCCTGCAGCTCTTGATGAAGAGGAAGAGGAGGAGGAGGAAGAAGAAGAGGACGACCTTCTCAGGAGGACGGGGAACTTCGTGGCGTCTTCAGAGAGTCTTCCCAGCGGCGTCCTGAGGGTGAGTCTAAACGGTTCCGCCGCCGCCGAGGAATGGACCGACGCACTGACCTGCTGGTTCCAGTTCTGATTCTGGAGTTCTGTGTCTCCAGATGAAGAAGTGTCTCCATGCCAACAGCGCCCGCCCCTCGGCGGACCGGCTCACCACGGTCCAGTTCCACCCGTCGGCGCAGGTCGTCATGACGGCGGGACTCGACCAGTCCGTCTCCCTTTTCCAGGTACGGCCCGCCTCCTGCGGCTCTGGGGTCAGAGGTCGCCGTGTGAGACTAACCCGGCTCGTCTGCAGGTGGATGGGAAGACGAACCCGAAGATCCAGAGCATGCACCTGGAGCGGTTCCCGGTCCACCAGGCCCGGTTCAGCCGGGACGGGCGGACGGTGATCGCCACCAGCCTGAGGAACAAGATGTTCTACCTGTACGACATGATGGAGGGCCGCGTGGCGCCGGTCCGCTCCGTCAGGGGTCAGTCCCCCCCTGCCGCTGAGGCCTGCCGCTGAGGCTGACCTTTCACAATAAAAGCTTCTCTGTGTCGGTTTAGGTCTGAGTGAAGCCAGAGTGAAGGACTTCTCTGTGTGCCCTGATGGGGGCGCTCTGCTGCTGACCGGGACCAACGGATACCTGCACATGCTCACGCTGAAGGTTCTTCTTCTGCTGCTGGTTCTTCTTCTTCTGTCAGTGACTAATCAGCTCAGGCTCTTCTTCTTCTTCTCCTCTCCGTCTAGACCAATGAGATCGTCCGCAGCATGAAGATCAATGGTGATGTCAGCGGCGTGGCTTTCTGTCCCGACGGTAGCAAAGCCTTCGTGAACTCAGGTGAGTGTGTGTGATGTCATCGCCCCCTGTGGGTCATGTGACTGTGATGTCATCGTGTGACTGTGATGTCATCATGTGACTGTGATGTCATCGCCCCGGTGCAGAGGAAGGCGAGGTGTTTGTGTGGGACGTTCGCAGCAGTCGGTGTCTCAGCCGGTTCATGGATGACGGCTGCGTAAAGGGGACGGCCATCGCCGCCTCGCCGGACGGACGC
The DNA here is from genome assembly GCA_010277075.1 of Poeciliopsis retropinna. Taxonomy (NCBI): domain Eukaryota; kingdom Metazoa; phylum Chordata; class Actinopteri; order Cyprinodontiformes; family Poeciliidae; genus Poeciliopsis; species Poeciliopsis retropinna. The sequence goes on along the minus strand of VMRM01000035.1, from coordinate 473,414 downwards.
TACCTGGCCTGCGGGTAAGCCACGCCCACTCACAGACCCGCTCTCTGATTGGCTGAGAGCAGATTGTAATACGCAGACCATCAGGTCACGTGATCCCTCCTCTGTGCCTCAGCTCCCAGGCGGGCGTGGTCAACGTCTACTCCCAGGAGGCGTGTCTTAATTCAACCAATCCGAAGCCTCTCAGAGCAGTGATGAACCTGCTGACCTCTGCCACGTCTCTGACCTTTAACCCCACCTCTGAGATCCTGGCCGTCGCCTCGCGGGTGGAAGACGAAGCCGTGCGGCTGGTGAGCCTGGTTGCCGTGACGCCGGTTGTCATGACGCCGCTGGCTGCTAACCTCCACCTGTCTCTGCTCAGGTCCACCTGCCCAGCCTCTCCGTCTTCTCCAATTTCCCCGTGGCCAGCAGGAAGGTCGCTCACCGGGTCAGCTGCCTGGACTTCTCGCCACGCAGCGGCTTCTTCTCATTGGCCAACAACAAAGGACACGCCCCCCTGTTCAGGTCAGCCAGCCAATCAGCTCTTCTGGTTTCAAATGGTGAATATCTGAAGCATTTCCCGTGCAGCTGGAGCTTCTGGAGCACCACGGGGATGACAGTGAGGACACCCACCAAACCGGAACCTTGTGTGGGATTTAAAAGCTCTGTGGTGAACCAGTCACTAAACTCAAACGTTAAACTCCAGGCAGCCGGGATTCTGACTATCTGAGCTACCTCGTCAGATTATCCTACCATAGCACAGATAGATAGCTATCTGTCGGTGCTACCCGTCTAAAACTGCTACCATGTTTACAAACTGCAGCGGCTTGATAATGTTAAATACATTGGATTATTTGAGAGACTGAAGTGGAAGTTTAGAGTTATGGTTAGCTTAGCATTGAACAATTGATATCCATGACGAAACCAGAAGATCTGAATATCCTACCGTTTAAAATGCAAATCTGTAGATGAGCTCTGATCCTTTATTAGAATATCTACGTGTTAAACTCAGAGGAAACTGGTTTTTAAAAACCTTTTTACTGTGTGGTTCACGGTAAACTTTATGCTCACAAACAGCCCTGTTTGTGTTCTGTGTTTGTGTTCAGGTTGCTGCACTACAAGGACTTCTGAAGAGACTCTGGACCAGAACCGGAACCCGACCAGAACCAGAACCTAGCCAGTACCAGGCTGAACACCTGAAGCCAGTTGGGTTTCGGTCAGTCGGTCCAACAGGAAACAGAACTTTGCGACTGGTTTTTATGTTTGGATTTATAAAAGGCTTTCCAACAGAACCAAGTCGACCCGTTTTGTTTTATTCTGAAGTTTTTCTCTCCCGATGTTTAAACTTAAATTATTTAATCAGAAATTTAACTTTATATCAGAAAATCTTGGATTTTCCCAGAATGACCCAATTTCTCCTGATTGGGTGGGTGTCAGAGATCATCTGACCTCTGACCTCACGACCTCTCCCTGGAAAAGATGAAAATTCAATCTGCAGTTGATTTTGATCCGGTTGTAGAACATTAAACTAAAATGTGATGCTGATGAAACGGCAGCGCTCTGCTTCCTCGTCCAGAGCAAGCACACGGCGACAGTGGACAGGAGCAACCAGTAGAGACACAACATGACTGAAACGCCAATTTATTCACCAGGTGAAACACCTTAGATTAATTACACTCAGGTGTCATTTATTTGTTCATTTTGATAATTTTCTACTTCAGTTGTTAAAACATTTAAAATTAGAACATTACATCAATAAAACATTTCAAAACACACATATGTCTTGAGTGAAACATATTTAGCACCTGATTAAAGGTGATTTTAAACTCACCAATGGGTTTTATTGGGACGGATGTTTTAATTTATTTAATTTACTGAACCTGAAAGGAGGAGTAGGAGAAGAAAGAGTGGAAACGTCAACAGTTTCAGTGAGATGGATATTAAACACTTCAGTGATGTAAAAGTCGCTCCACATGTTTACATTAATCCACAAACACAAAGAATTGGAGCTGCTTGAAGTTCTGGAGCAGAAAACAAACATCTGAGCTACTGTCAAAATTCAGGAACCAAAATATTTTTAAAAAGATCATAAACCAATTAAAAATAAATTCACACAAACAACAAAATGTAACTTTGAAGCTCAGAAATGGAACTATAAATCCACAAAGTCTGGTTCTGTTCCTTAGTTGCCAACAGAATATTAAGATGGATCGGAACCGGTTGGGTCTGGACAGGTTTAGACGGCTCTCAGGTTAACCGCAGGCTGTGACATCACCGGTTGCTATGACGATGAGCTGCTGCTGTTTTCATTAAAACCGGATTTCAAACCAGAGAAACCGCACTGAGCATGCTCAGACCGCCGCCGCAGGAATGTTGTCCGTCCGGTGGCATCGCAGCACTGCCCTCCAGCAAGGCATCAGCATGGGTCAAAGGTCAGGTGACCTTTTCAAAATGTTGCAGGTTTATGTTTTTTATTTTGTTCCGTTGTGTAAATTTTGTCCTGCCACTTAAAGTATATTTAGTTATTAAGTAAGCTCAATTTACTTCTTAATTTATTAATTTAATTTACTTTTCTTTTAATTTCCTTTTACTTACGTATTTTATTTATTTTCTACTTTTTATTTTACTTAAGTTTTTTGTTTAATTTATGTTAACCTCAGTTTATTTTATTTTTCTTACTTTTGTTTAATTTTTTATTTAAATTTCATGCAAGTTTTATTATTATTATTATTATTATTACGATGGAACACTACTTTTCTGTCCAAGTCACTTTTCTTGTATTGGTTTTTAAAATGTAAATTAGTTTTACTTGTTTTGTTCTAATAGTTTTCCGTGAGTAAAGGCTCTGGTTCTCCAAACGGCAGGAATAAAACCAGCAGGTTTATAAATGAGTCCTTTCTGTCAGATCTGTGAGTGGAACAGGTGCAGCAGGTGTCTCCACCCACAGACTCACCTGGCCACTTTCTGCTAGCCCCGCCTCCCGGTGACGTCACAGACCTGACTTTCAGGGTTTGAGGCAGAAACTGGACGAGTGGCGGAGGAGAAGGTAAGGAACTGTTTCACTTAAAGTGATTAAATGTAAAGTTTGTTTGCTGTTTCCGGTTAGCCTGGTTTCATTTGAGTGAAATTAGAAACCGTTCAGATGTTTGGGTTTTTAAAACGAGAGTTCTGCTCAGCAGCCTGGTTCTGAATCAACCTCATTTCTGATGTCTGCTGGTTAAAATCAACTCCTGAAGCTTCAGCTGAAGCTGCAGCTGAAGCTCACCTGTGGCCCAGGTGAGCTGCTGGTGAGCAGGTAGAAGCTGCTGATCCGAGGCGATTTGTGCGGAAACCTGTCCGCTATCCGGTGAATCCTGCAGCAGCTTCAGGTCGGGTCCAGGTGTGACGGACCCGGTCCACCTGTCAACGGACTCCCAGGTTTACCGGGGGAAATGACGTCACGTTGAGTTTTTGTTCCCCTTTCTGCCTCCTGCAGGTCAGACGAGTTGGACCAGGTTCTGCTCAGGAGCCGCATTTAAATAAAGTCATAAAGTATTTACATGTAGTCAGAGGTATTCTGTTACAGATGAAAAATAAAACATAACCTGAAATAAGGTGAAAACTGGCCCTCCCCGCTAGCTGCTAGCATCAGCCCCGCTGCTAGCATCAGCCCCGCTGCTAGCATCAGCCCCGCTGCTAGCATCAGCCCCGCTGCTAGCATCAGCCCCGCTGCTAGCATCAGCCCCGCTGCTAGCTGCTAGCATCAGCCCCGCTGCTAGCTGCTAGCATCAGCCCCGCTGCTAGCTGCTAGCATCAGCCCCGCTGCTAGCATCAGCCCCGCTGCTAGCATCAGCCCCGCTGCTAGCTGCTAGCATCAGCCCCGCTGCTAGCGGCTTGCGGCTAGCCGCAAAATATCTTTATTGGAATTGTAGCAGATTAGACAGCAGTAGTAGTAGTACTGTTCAGGTCAAAATAAATTACAAACAAAAACAACGGAATGCCTGTCACAGTCCTGGATCTAATGCAGCCCATCACATATTCCACATATCATCTTTATAGGCGCCATTTCTTGCGAGGTCCCAGGTGAGGTGAGGAGCCTGCAGTCAGTCAGTCCTGCCAGGTTTCCAGGTGCAACGTGATCTTTGATGGGTTCTGGGTTCAAGATGATGTTCAAACCTGGTCAAGTCCCAACCCGGTCCGTTCCCAGTCTGTTTCCAGTCCAAACCCACCAGAAGCCATTAGTAAAGTCAAACTGTCAAAAATAACATTTTGGATTACAACGAAGAAATAAATGTGACTTAATTTTTAATCGTATTTTTATTCATTAATCTGTAAATATCAGTTTCAAACTAAATATTTAATTAACCAGGTAAATATTTGAGCAATTACTTAGAGCTAAATATTTAGCTCTAATACTAAGCTCTAAAGTATTAGAGCTAAGTAATGATCTGAACTTGGCCGGAGAGTAGAGCTGGCCCAGTTCTGTGTTCTGGTTGAGAACTGGGCCAGAGCGAGTTCTGGTACCGGGTTTCTCCTCCACAGCTCGTTTCTGTCCAGCTGTTCCTTAAAGATGGCGGAGGCACCAGAACTGTTCTCGGAGCAGGAGCTGACCTGCTCCATCTGCCTGGACCTGTTCACTGACCCGGTTTCTACGCCCTGCGGACACAACTTCTGCCAGGTACTGTCCTCCTGATGCCCTCGGGGCGCCGCTGTCTGACTGACCTTTGACCTCTGTGTCCCTGCAGGCGTGCATCGGCGGGTACTGGGCGTCCAGCTCGGTCTGCACCTGTCCTCTGTGTAAGCGGCAGTTTGACGAGCGTCCTCAGCTCAGCATCAACAAGGTCTTCGCCCTGATAGCCGATAAATTCAAGCAGACACGTTACGGCGCCACGGGGTTCTCGGCGCCGGTGGGGAACGGCTCGCTGGACGCCATGGAGGACGGCCGGAGCACCAACCCGTTCCTGTCGCCGCTCCCGGCGCCGGCAGCCCCGGAGGACGTGGTGTGGTGTGACGTCTGCTCTGGGATTAAGCAGCCGGCCGTCAGCTCCTGCCTCACCTGCACCGCCTCCTACTGCAGCGAACACCTGCAGCCGCACTACAACACCGCCTTCTACGCCAAGCACCAGCTGCTGGAACCCCAGGAGGCCCTCAGGGGCCGCACCTGCTCCACACACCGCCGCCTGATGGAGGCAAGCAGCACAACCTAAGCTTCAGGACCAGGGCGATACCCAGACCTGCAAGATTCATACTGGGTCCATACTGGGTCCAGACTGGGTCCAGACTGGGTCCAGACTGGGTCCAGACTGGGTCCAGACTGGGTCCATACTGGGTCCATACTGGGTTCATACTGGGTCCAGACTGGGTTCATACTGGGTCCATACTGGGTCCATACTGGGTCCAGACTGGGTTCGTACTGGGTTCGTACTGGTCTGCTGGGCAGAATGAATCTCCTGTGTTGCCAGGAAGTCTTCCAGCCTTAAATGTAGAAGTGCATCATTTTATCTTCAATAAGTTGAAGCTGAAGAGAACATTTAAAAAAAAATGTTACAAAAAGTTTAAATCACTCTACTGAGCTGCTGCTAGCATAGCCTGTCATTAATGCTAAGGCTAGTTAGCACAGCCACGGCTGGCAGCAGATAAACTGATATCCTGTAATGGTAATTTGTTTCTCCTCAATGTTCACTTTCCTTCACCGGCTGTTCGGTTCTGTCTGCAGTGTCTTGTCTCCATGTTGTCCCGCTGAATGTCTTTGGGTGGAGACTGGAGGACGCTCAACCTCACGTCGTCTCTTTGTCTCCAGGTCTACTGTAAGACATGTCAGCGCTGCATCTGCGCCATCTGCGTCCTGCAGGATCATCGCACTCACAAAACCGTCTCCGTCCAGACTGAGAGACTCGGCAAACAGGTAGACAGGACAGAACCTGCATCCTGCTCGAGTCCGGCTCGCTCTGCAGGTTCTTCATCACGTCAGTGTTTGTGTTCAGAAACTGGTGGCGAGGACGGAGCAGGAGATCCTGAACCGCATCAAAGAGAAGGAGATCCGTCTGAGCGACCTGAAGAGGAAGCTGGAATCCATGCAGGTCTGGTTTGCCTCACGTTATTCAGCTTTAATGGTTCTGGTCCAGTCCTCCATTCTCCATGGTTCCCATCAAGCAGTTGGATTCTCCCATAGTGCACCAGATAATTGTACATTTCAGCAAAAGTTTTACTCAAGAGCTGCATGTCAAAATTTAAGATGGCAGCCATTTTTCAAGATGGCCTCCATGGTTGTCATGGAATTTTTGCACTGAAATTGCCAATTAGATGAAAGTGTTTGGTGTCAATCAGAGACCATAGAAATAAGATTTATTAACTTTTTCTGGTGGACATTTTTCAAAATGGTTGCTATGGAGAATTTGTTTGCACTAACACCTTCAGTAGGTTTAGCACAGCTAACCAGAAAGTTTGATTCACTAATGCAGGAAATAAAAATCTTAGCTCTGCTTCCGCTAAACACAAAAAATTAAGCTAACGCTAAACTGCTAAACACAGAAAAAATGGTTGAAACTAACATTAACCATTAAGGCGAGTGTCTAAGTCTGTTTTACGTTTTTATCTCCTTCCTGTTAGCCACTGGTTTGAGACAAAGTTCAGTTTGTGATTTTTCTACCTGTTATTTTAAGTCAGGGGTCGGCAACCCAAAATGTTGAAAGAGCCATTTTGGACCGAAAAAACAAAAAACCGATCTGTCTGGAGCCGCAAAAAATTAAAAGTTTTATATGCAGTTTATAATGAAAGCAAAAGAAGCTTTAAGTGTTTGTATTAGCTATTAGCCTATTATCAAAATGACTAAGTGTATACATAATTAGCATTCATGATTACGTGGTTATTTTCCTGCTGTGCGTCCTGGACGGAATGATGGACGGAATGATGCACCACGTGACTCTGTTGTATAATGGTGCTTTAAGTTTACCTTCCGTTAAAATATTAATGTTTTATGTTTCGTTGCATTGATAAAATTAAAGAAATGCTATAACAAAATCAGATTTTTTATATAATTTTTATTAGGGAGATCGACAGCGAAAATGTCGTTTTTTTTTTTTTTCCTTCTGGAACTTGTAAAATCTGCTCCAAATGCAGTTTGCATAATGTGAGCCTTATCTGGGCAACACACGGAGAGCAATAAAAACACAATGTCCAAAACAGCAGCCTTTTGAAAAGGTAAAGTATATAAAATTAAATTAAATTAGTTTGATTACTGTGCAAACGCCAAGCAAGTCATAAAACAGCAGCTTCCTTCTCATTTGACACGCAGCAACAAAACAATAATATCACTAAATGTCTTTCTAAATATATACTGACAAAACTCACTAATCAGTTTATAAAACAACCACTTCCGATATGTGCCTCTGTCAGGATTGTGTTCTTACGTGTTTAATGTCCGGTCCCCTTTTTGTTATTTGACAACTTCGCTATAAAGCAAACCTTCAGGTAATCCTTCTGCGCTGGCAGTGAATGTAAACGATTCGATCCAAGAATTGTAGAATCTCTCATCGGCCATTTTCCTCTTTCCCCTTTGCTCTCCACGGCCCACCACCAAACACCCCTCGGAGTGTTTACCGCAGCCCTCTGCCTCGCGCCACGCCCAGCTAGAAGAAACGTCACAGGCTATGACGCAAATCTTCGTTGACAAAAATGTTGAAACACATTTTTATAGCATTGAAAAACGTTAAGAATGAGTGTGTCATGTTTGTCCTCCTACAGAAACCATATTAAAACAAAAAATATATTTCCCACCCCCAACTTTTTCCATTTTCAAACATTTTTGAAAAAGCTCCAGAGAGCCGCTAGGGGGCGGCGCCAGAGCCGCTAGGGGGCGGCGCCAGAGCCGCTAGGGGGCGGCGCCAGAGCCGCTAGGGGCGGCGCCAGAGCCGCTAGGGGGCGGCGCCAGAGCCGCTAGGGGGCGGCGCCAGAGCCGCTAGGGGGCGGCGCCAGAGCCTCTAGAGGGCGGCGCCAGAGCCGCTAGGGGGCGGCGCCAGAGCCGCTAGGGGGCGGCGCCAGAGCCGCTAGAGGGCGGCGCCAGAGCCGCTAGGGGGCGGCGCCAGAGCCGCTAGGGGGCGGCGCCAGAGCCGCTAGGGGGCGGCGCCAGAGCCGCTAGAGGGCGGCGCCAGAGCCGCTAGGGGGCGGCGCCAGAGCCGCTAGGGGGCGGCGCCAGAGCCGCGGGTTGCTGACCTATGTTTTAAGTAAATATGATGGTGATGTTGAAAACATCTGTTGCAGCAAAGTTCATCCGAGTCATAAACATGGGGAACATTTTGTGACAATAATTGGTTTAAAAGACTCAAAAATAGCAGCCATCTTGGAAAATCGCCATCATCCTGAAATTCAAGAGGCTAATGGGAGCATGCTAATGTTTATGCTATTATCTGCATTGAGAGATATTTACTATAATATCCTGAACTACTTTGACGCTCAGCATCAGCAGTTCTTCAGACTTTCTGAAGGTCTTTGCCAGTTATTCTGGACCGGGCCAGAACCTCCTGGTGAAGTTCAGTCAGTGAAAAGGTTCTGTGTGCTTTGGTCTCAGAACTACGCAGACAAAGAGCGAGGCGATGTCGAGCACCTTCTGGATGAAGTGTCCGCCTCGCTGGTCCGGATCCGGACTCAAGTGGTGGGTGGGATCCAAAGCCAGCTGGAGGCTGTGACGTCGAAGGGGGAGGCCATGGTGCACCGCCTGGAGGCGGAGCTTAGCCAGCTAACAGACAGAAGGGCCACGCTGGAGGTCCAGGCCATCAGTCAGGATCACATCACCTTCCTACAAGTAACAGCTGACCGGCCAGTGTTGGAGGCGTCACAAGTAAAAGACTTCTTCACCTTCTTCTCTTCTTCCCCTCGTCTCAGAGCTTTGAGGACGCCACGGCTCCCCTGGAAAAAAAGAAACATGATGACGTCGATGAAGAAGCCGAGTTGTCCCTTCACTTCCACCTGGACGATGTGAAAAGCAGTCTGTCCGACGTCAAGATCAAGGTAGACGAAATCTGGATGGGAGAGATCCAACCGAGGGCCTCCAGAGGTTCTAGAGGCTCCAGAGACTCCTGTAAGTCAACCATTCATAAAGAATGGGCCTCCAGGTGAGAGGTCAGCATCTGAATGGTCTCTGTTCCAGTTCCCCCAGGTGATCTGATGGCGGCCGAAAGCTTAATGAGTCTGAGAGGAAGCAAGTCGACTCTGAGGATGAGTCAGTGGTCTCTGAAAGGTGAGGCCAGAGACCGGGGTCATGGCTCAGGGTCAGGCCTGACCTTCCTGCAGTGCTTGGACAAATAAAGTCCTGATATTACTGGAGATGTTTCAGTTTCGTTCTGTTTCCCCCCTCAGACACAAAGAAGAGTAAGCATGTTACAGGTACGTAGATTCAACGTTTTACATTTGTCAGCCATGCAGACCTGAAGGGTCTTTAGGTCCAGACCTGGATAAGGCTCAGGTTGGGAGTCAAACCCAGGACCTTCTTGCTGCATGCCAATGGAGAAGACGACTGCTCCACCACCAGGAATTATCAGCTGGACCTTAAATTCCTCAAGCTTTTCTATTTTAAGAAGGAAATTGACCAGATCAGCGGTTGCTATGACAACGTTGCTCTGCAGGGTCTCGGTCCACATGAGTTGTTTTGGTCACCAAATAATCCGGTGCTCCAAGCAGTGCTCTGGAGAGTAAAGGAATGTCATTCCTGCATTGGAGTTTTTCTTCTCAATGTTGTTCTTTGTTCTGTTTTAGGACTGAAGAAAGCCCGGGCCTACATAGGTGAGATGTACCTCAGTTCACTGACCTCTGTCTGATCTTATGGCTGAAAGGCATAGATGTTCTCCGAGGCAGAACTGTTCCTTTCTGCTCAGTCTGTCATGACCCCTGACATCCAGCCTGAATATATTTCCACATATCTCCTGTGCTTCTTCAGAGGATGTGACGCTGAACCCGGTGACGGCGTACCCGTTCCTGATCCTGTCAGAAGACAGGAAGCAGCTGAAGAGAGGAGAGAAGCTGCAGTTTTTCAGAAACAGCCATTACCGATTCGACGTCTGGTCTTGTGTCATCGCCAAGGAAGGGTTTAGCTCTGGGCGTCACTACTGGGAGGTTAGTCAGGATCTTGTTTTGTTTGGCATCAGAATGGCGCTTACATTCATTTTACTGGTTTAGTTGTTGCTGACGATGAGGTAGATGTTGAGTTGCTTCTTGTCTTCCTTAAATGCCTCGTTTCCATTGACTGGTGTGGCACAGTTCGCCGACATTCGGTACGCTATTTTGTCCGTTAGCGTTCCTGGGCATCCGTTCCTGGGCTCCCGAGGTCCAAAGCACAATGGTACAGGACAGTTAGTCACACAGCACAGTCCATTGATTGGGGGATGGGACAATCAGTTACCAGTACCAGTTTTGTACTGGTACTGATGGCATCATGTTAGGTGTTTGGGTTTAACTGCGTCTGTCCAGTGAAAGTCCTGCTGGTGGCAGAAACACTCTCCTGAACATAGTGGACCATAAAATAGCTTACCGGACTGCATCGACCCGTACCACGCTGTAGAGGCCACAGGAAGATCCAAGTTTAAAGCTAGTCTTATATTTGGATTTTTGAATGTTTGGAGATAAATATCTGATCTAGATGAGGATCAGGCTCCTTGTTTGGTTGGAGATTAGCTGATTGTCTCACTTTATTTCCAGGCCAAAGTCTCTCTGAGGCCAGTATTTGCATGAGATCTTCTCAAACACTGACCATACCAGAGAGTAAGAATCTTGTTGAAAGGTCAGAGGGCATGGACCACTGGAGATTAGGCTGAGAAACACACTGTGGGTTCAGACTGCTGATCAGAACAATGGGGCTGAGACTCTCTACCAGCACCTTGGTGCAAACGTCAAAGGGTTGGGCTCTTCAATAATGCGAGATCTTGGTGGTCTTAAAATCAAGGTGATGGTTAGAGTGTTTGCCAGTCCAGCTCTCCATGAGGACTAGAGGCATCTTCTGATGGATCTGTTTGTCAGTCTGGGTTTTGTAGAGGAGTCCTCAGTCTGCTGATGTTGTTGAGAACCTGAGTCTCTTTCAGGGTTTTTTTTTTAAATTTGGACTCAAGGTCATGGGCAGGAATCTCTGGATCGGATGATCTTGGTGGGAGACCAAGGATCAGGACCTGGTTGATCCTGATCCTTGGGTTCTTCACAGGCACAGGGTTGGTCAACAGAACCAGAACTTGCTTTAATAGACCCTGCTTTTTGTCAACAGGTTTCTGTTGGGGAGAACAAGGACTGGAAACTGGGTGTGGTCAGTGAGTCTGCCCAGAGGAAAGGCCTGTTTGACATGAGTCCCACAAACGGATACTACGCCATCTGGTGGTGCGGCAACCAGCTGAGGGCGCTCACAACACCGCCTCTGACCAAGGTCAATGATGGTGCCATTTCTGAAGTTAACCAGTCAAAAATTAGTTCTAAAGCTAAATGTTTAGCTTCTACTCTAAATATGGTCTGGAAATTAAATATTTAGCTTGCTAATTTAAACGTGTTTATAAATGAGTAAACACTGTCAAAATATGACCTTGAAATTTGAACACTTATTCTCCTCTGACAGGCTAGCATGTTCAAATATTGCTGTAATATTTCACTGGAACTTTACAAACGACGTCCTTTAAAGACCTGAATCCAACTGAGAACGAATGTTTGAAAGCTGACGGCAGAAACTCACGCTGCCACTGGCTGCTCTCTGTCTCCGCCCCGCAGGTCAAAGGTCACCACCCGAAGCTGCGACAGGTGGGCATCTTCCTGGACGTGGAGGAGGGTCAGGTCTCCTTCTACAATGCCAAGTCGGGAACGGAGATTTACGGCTTCCACACAAACACAGAGTTCACCGAGAGGATGTTTCCTCTGCTCGGCACCGGAGACAAGGAGGTTCCTCTGATCCTGGCCACCGCCCAGCATCACCCCGCCTGAGGGGAGCCGGGCCTGGACCAGAATCAGGCTCAGACTTTAGGGAGGGGGGAAGGAAGAGGTGGAGCTCCTGCAGAACGAGGAGGTTTACTGCAGATGAACTGGACAGTCGCCTCAGATAGAGGAGCCTTTTCCTCCTTTAAGACGATAATGTAATAATATATTAGATGCAGTGAGTTGTAAGTTAAAATGATGAGTTATGTACATAGTTACCATGTAGAGACATCAAACTCCAGTCCTGGAGGCCCAGTGTCCTGCAACCTTTAGATGAGCCTCTGCTGCACCACCTGAACACAATAATGAGTCATTAAGGTTCTGGAGAACCGATCCAGACTGGAGGTCATGAAGCCGTTTCATTGCAGTGTTTTGCACCTGTGGCTCATCTAAAACCTGCAGGACGGCCAGCGGCTCTAAGGACTGGAGTCACCCCTGATGCAGAGGCACAGAGTTTGTAGTTTATGAAGCCAATCTGTGAAGATCTTAAGATACTCATGGAAATACTTGGATGATATTAGAAATGTGGAGTTTTTCCTACTTTAATAAAATATGGGAGAAAAAAACCTGTGGCAGTGTACAATATGTCTTCATAACATACAGAATAATCAGCTGTTTTCTAGTTTGGTAAATGAACTGATTTGATTTTGTGGTTATTTGCGTAAGGAAGCAGTTCTTAACAGTAGATCTGAGTTGGAAAACTGACTAAAGGAAAATGCTGGAAGGATTTTCCTGTGGCTCAGAGAATAAACTTTAAAATATTTTAAAGTTTATGAATTTATGAATCAAAGATCGACCTTCAGACCACTCAGGTCCTGGTTCTGCTCTGCATCAGAACCAGAACCAAATAAGCAGAATCAGCATTCGGCTTCTATGCACCACAGAAAGCAGCCAAAAGTTCCTTCAAATCCAGACTAAACCGTTTAGAGCTGGTTAATAACTGGATTATAGATTAATTCTAGTCTGAATTACATTTTTTATTGCTTCTCTTTATTCTGCCACTATAACATTTTTATCATGTAAAAACATTTTAAACTGCACCGTAGATGAAACCTGCTTCACACATTGGTTTGAGACCAAACGCTGCCCCCTGCAGGCGGAGGCCAGAATTACACGGTCCTCCAGTCACTGTCCTCCCAACGGGCTGAAAGGCTCATCAAGGAAGAAGCCAAAAGGGAACAAAAGCCGTTTCTGGAGACTAAAGAGAACATTCAGTTACATCCTAACTGAAGTATGGGGGTGGCAGCATCATGCTGTGGGGCTGTTTTGCTCCAGGAGGATCTGGAGTGCTGCATAACATTGATTACAAACCTAACCCAGTTCTTCTGGTTCTATCAGGAATTGTGAACTGAGGCGCATGTAAACATAAATAAAAAACAGTTTTTATTATCATTTAGGCTTTTAGCAATTTGAAATAATTTCAGTAATTTTGACCTGAACCTGGAGAAGTTTGATCTGATTTAACATCAGCGAGAAAAAAGGTGGATGTGAACTTCAGATTCACTTTAATATTTAATTTACAAAATAATTGTGTGAATTCACGCGCTCGTTTCATCGTTGAGGTGACTCCTGGTTTTCGTGTTGGTGTCGTCCGAAGCCAGAGGTCAACAGTTTTCTCGTCATTCAAGTTCATATTTTATTTAACATAAATCATATTGCAGTCAAAGTGAACAGCTGGGGTTTCAATATACACAATAGAATCATAACATTTCAAGCCCCTCCCCCCAAAACCCACCCTAAAATAAAAATCAAAAGCCCACCCACACCCCACTCATTTAAACAAGCAACCCCACTAAGCTATGCCCCACCCACATCATACTAGGCCCCGCTCACCAACATTTCATGGGATTTATTGAGCAGCAAACTCCAAACAGATGAACTCCATCTTGTCCCATCAGCTGGCTCCTGCAGGAATAAGCCCCACGCATGCCGATCGACCCGCCAGTCAACAGCTACAAAGACTTTAAGGCATGTTCCCTCCATCAAGCCCCTCCCACCTGCTACTCGTCCTAGACCCGCCCCTTAAAACTAGCTCCTCCCCTTTACGAAGACCCTGACCTTCCACAGCACCCCAACAGGGGGCGTTGTGGCCACTTTAAGCTAAAAAAAACTAAAAATATTTAAGAAAGAAATTAAGGCGAATCTGTTCCCTCTGATTTAGAAGCTCCGCCCCTCTGCTACACTTCCTGTGAGAGCACAGTGAGAAGCCCCGCCTACTTTAAGAACGCAAAAAGCTCCACCCATCTGGAACACTTCCTGCAGGAACACTCGGAAAATCTCCGCCGTTTTCAAATTTTGTGCAAAAATGTTAGAACAAAGCTCCGCCCACTTTTAAGAACGAGAAATCTCACCCTTTCAATCCAAGATCTCCCCAGAGGCTTGTGAGAAGCCCCGCCCCTCTGCTAGACTTCCTGTGGAACAAAGAAACACGCTCTGCCCCCTTCAGGAAGACAAAATCGTCCAATCAGAGACTTCCTGGACAAAAACAAGTGCATAAATTCCCACAGATCGAAACAAAAAGCTCTGCCCATCTTTTATACTTCCTGCATGAAAAGCTCTGCCTCTTTTATAAACTTTGTGCAAAAACATTAGGACAAAGCTCCGCCCACTCTGTTAGACTTGGTAGGATCAAAGAGAGAAGCTCCACCCCCTTTCAAGGAGAAGCCATCCAATCAGAGACTCCCTGCAGGAAGGAAGTGAGAAGCCCCGCCCCATTTGCTAGACTTCCTGTAGGATGCAGGAAGCTGTTTGGAGTTTGCTGCGTTCTCTCTGATCTGTAGCCAATGAATGAAGGCGGTGACAGGAAGGGGCGTGTCCTACAGAACGCCTGTGTGATGTCAGGCGTCTTCGCCACGCACACAAAATAAAAACAGGAAAACAATCTGGTGAGCATCATTATCATGGGCATTGTGACGTTGACCAGAGCAACATTCACAATCAGCCCTCCCCCCCACATCTGTCCATCCTCAGCACCCCACCTTCATCCTCCTCCTCCTCAGCAGAGTCCGCGCAGATGTGTCGGTGCCCCCCACTGTGGCGAATCATGGCTGAAGTGAAACAGAAATGGAGGAGGAGGAGGAAGAGGAGGGGACAGGTGAGGAAGAGGAAGAGAGGGAGGTGCAACGTCTTCTTCTGTGGTAAAACTGGAAAGCTTGGAAAGCTTGTTGCGTCGTGCTGCTTCCCATCGTCATGGCGACCGAAGAGGAGCCGAGGAGGAAGGAGGGGTCAGGCAGACAGTGGGAGAGGGGGAGTGGGAGGAGCTTGAAGGACGGCGGGACAGGGCGGGGCTACTTCAGACATCTCTCGAAGTAGGTGGCGCCGACGTAGCCGCCCCGCAGCGAGCGGTGGACGTTCTGCTCAAAGAGCCGCCGGTTCGTCTGCAGGACCTCCGCTGCCTCCTTGTTCAGCGGGTCCTCCGGGTTCGGCTCCTGGGGGTCAGAGGTCACATGATCAGCTGGGGTCAGGAACATTAGCTGAGCTGAACCAGAACCTAAATGTTTCTCGCTGGAAGCTCTGACTGGGTCCAAACTGTTCTGGTTCTGAACCAGTTTCCAGACTGGTAGAGGTGACCCTGCTCTGCAACATGATCCAAGCAGAGCATTCTGGGTGAAAGGACGCCTGCATCAACTGTAAAATGAGCTTCGTTGCCCTCACTTGAATTTAAAATAAAAGAGATAAAGCCTGGCGGGGCCCACCAGGCTGAACATACAGCGAGGGAAACCCTGGCTTTACTCAAGACTAACTTATCTGTGATCATCAGCTCAGAATCTGGGATGTAGTAAATGTCAAAGGAAAACATTTAGGCTATTGTTACATGTAGTTGATGAAACAAGAATAAAAAATGTTTTCATCCTTCAAAAAAGGAGGGAAAACAGACTAAAGCTGTGTTTCGTCCTGGTGGTCCAGTCGACCCGGTTCTACTGGAACCAGAACATCTGTTCCACCTCCAGCTGCTGTGGTTCTGACCCAAACCAGCCTGTTCCCCTCCTGGCCTGTGGGGGCGCTGCACTGAGAACCACTGAAGGAAACCACACAAAAACCTCTGAAGACGCTGAGAGCAACTTCCTGCTTCACCAGATGGAAACAAGATGTCTGGTGTTTACATATGAATTCAAACTGAACCACACGAGGTTTGGAGAACCAGAGGTCAGAGGTCGACTAGTGTTCACACCTCACCAACCTGACTGGACTTTGACTAAGCAGATGGACTGGAGAAGAGTAGAAGTGGACTGAACAGGACTAATAAAATGCTTTATTTAATTTTTTTTTCAAAATGGAACTGGAATGTTTTTTACTAGTCAGACTGAACTCACTAGAAATAGATACTGTAGACCGTAGATGATGGAGTTTATTGTCAGAACCGGCTTCCAGTCCTCTCTGTGGACGAAGAGCAGAGACAGCCGTTAGCAACATCTTCATTTATCACAACAGAAAACAATTCAGTTCATTACTGATTGAATACAAGTGAGCAAACATCTATCATTATCTAAATATGTCAGAATACTTTGTCTTTTAGGTTGGAAATAGGACTTTTCAGACAGTTTTAACCCAATTTATTCAACGAAATTAATCTAAAGACGACTGACAGACTGGACACAACAGAACCTCCTGGTCCAGTCTGGTTCTGTAAACTGACCTTAAAATATTTAGGCAGACGTTTCCCTCCAGGTCAATGTTGGGGTGATAAACCATCGTCTCACACTTCACCTTGGGGGGGTCGTGGGGGTAGCCCTGTCCTACCTGGAACACACAGACCGGGTCGGAACACCGGGTCGGAACACCGGGTCTGAGACTGATCTTAAAGCTGAAAAATTTCACTTTATGTGTGATAATTATATATATAAGTTCCAGTTTCATTTCAGAAACTCGAACTTGATGTTCTAATTATCTGAACTGGATCGGGTGTGAGGAAGAATTTCTGCCAAAATTCAAACATAAATTTTACCTTAAAGCTGAAGACAAACTTTCCTCCTTTGTAAAAACCCTGAAAGAAAAAAAAAACATTTCATGTGCATGATGAAGAAAAACTACAACCTCACAGTTCTGATCCGTTTTACACCAAAACTTACAACTGGGCCACAGCTGAGCTTCTACTGGAACAGATTCAAAACCAAAATACAAGTTCTGAATAAACAATCAGTGAATTTTAGACCAGTTTGGGAACAGCGATACCGGCACCCGTCTGCACCAGGTGATCAGGAAGATATTCTTTACTACTGGCCTCAGTAGGAACCCCGAACATTAAATGCAGCACGCTCCAACGTCCGGATATGCCCTGAACGCAGCAGAGAGACTGAGACCAGACCAAAATGGCTGCCTGATCGAATTTCACCAAAAAGCTCGCTAAAGATCATCAGAGATCCGACCAGATGTTCAAGAAATGAGGAAAACATTTTTAAAGTCATCATCATCATCATGTCCCATTATTATCATTATGGGATGCCGGATGAAGAATTAGAGGGAAAGTCAACATTTAATCCAATTAGGAAAAAGGCTGAAACATAAAAATAAGGAATATATGAAGAACTGGAAAAATCTACAGATGTAGCAAGAAAACATGATTATTAACGAAATAATTTTACTACCAAACCAAGAGAAAGCAAAACGTTATGGTCCATGTTTTAATGCTGTTACTCACCTCGTCTGGCGAGATGATGAGCCTAAAGTTGAGGAGGTCATCGTCATCGGGGAAGCTGATTTCACACGTCTTTGGCAAGTTTAACTCATTGATGTCTGCAACACAAACATCAACATCCTGAACCCATCGCTTCAGTTCACAACAGAAAACATGGCGGTTAGCAAGTGGGACAGATCAGGAGTTTTATCATTGCTGTGGTTACAGCATCAGAATTAAAGATGATGATGTTCAGGAAGAACCAGCAACTGGTCAGAACCTGGTGGAACCGGGCCGAGCAGACATGTTGGTTCTGTCAGGATTCACCAAAACTCCACTTAACCTCCAACAGCTGGTTAAACCTCTGACTACAGCCGGTTTAATCAGAAGTTAAACCTGGTTTAGGTTAGTTGGTTTAACATAACTCACAGGTTTTTGTTTAAACCAGGCTAGTTGGTTAAAGCCTCTGATTAAACCAGGCTAGTTGGTTAAAGCCTCTGATTAAACCATTTTAACAGGCTAAACCTCTTATTAAACCAGGCTAGTTGGTTAAAGCCTCTGATTAAACCAGGTTAGTTGGTTAAAACCGGGTTTCCATGGTACCTGGGATTAGGCAGGTGTTGGGTATGGTTACAGCAGGGTGTGAACGTTTTAGCCCCGACTCAGTTTGTTTTTAACTATGGCAGGGGGAGCTAGCCTTCGTTAGCTCCTGTTTGTGGCGCTAACTGTTAGCCTGCCTGAGTAACAACAGCCGGCCTGGACGTACTGATCCTCCTCCAGAGCGGTTGTTTTTACCCGGTGTATACTGCTCGGTGCCCGGCCAGGAAGCCCCGCTAGGGGCCGGGCCGGCCAAGCGGGCCCCGGTCGGGTTACTGACCCACCTTTCTGTATTCGGAGCTGGGCCGCACTGGCTTTCTTCCCCCCGGCTCCGGCTCTGTTTCCTCCAGCAGATTCCTCGTCTTTCTTCTGCTGCTTCAGGGAGAACAGCTTAATCATTTTCACCTGTTTGTAAGCTGATGTCCGAACTCGGTGTCCCTATACCGGGCGTGACGTTCCACCAGGTCGCTGTGAGCGGCACCGTACTGTGGATGGAGCCGGTGCGTCTCAAACTAACTAACCACACCAAGAGAAGCTGCGAGCCGCCGAGCCAGCTTAGCTTGTTAGCTGCGCAGAGGCCGTGCAGGGAGGAGCCATGGACGCTGATGCGACTCGTCAGCGCGACCACCATATTGGTAGGGTGAAATGTTAACTGGAAAAGCCTTCAAAGGAACAAGGTAGCTGGAGTTTTGGCTGAATTAAATTATTTTTCATTAAGCCAAATGAAAATGAATTTAATTCAGACAGTAAAATTCCAGTAAAAAGGGCTTTTATTTTGTTCTCAACATTCTTGGATGTATTATCCACATGTCCCTTCCAATTTCAGTGAGGATTAAGAATAAGTACACTTATTTTAGTGATTAGTTGGTACTTTGTAAAAAAAAAAGAGAGAAAAGAAAGGTTCCTGAACTCAGAATTATAAACAGTAATAGTTTTTGCACCAGTTCAAATCTTAAATCAAATACAGCTGCATTAGAAATATAGTTGTTGTACGAACTGCTTATCTGCATTCCTGGTGGTTTGTGTAAGATAACACAAAAATATTTGTTCCTTTAGTGATTGAATACATAACAACTTGAGAGAAACATATTAGCACATATTTGTAACAGTAATAAGTACAACAATTGGTAAATTATTCAGATTTTCTTCCTTTTAACCAAAAAATGGTTCATCCAAGTGTCATATTATTCTCAGATCAAACTTTAAAGATAAATGGAAAAGTTTCCACCAGCACGTGTTCTTGGACTACTTATCTTCTGCATTTTTTAGTTCTAAATTTCAAGTAATTTGCTTTGCATTAACTGCCAATATTTGAAATTTTCATGAAAGGCAATCCATATACCACTGGAGATTTTTGTAAAGTGTGAAAATTATTGCATTATGTTTACTTTTGTTCTATTGATTTTGCGTTATATATGTAGTATCTTTGGGTGTTTTGAAGGATGTTATAATAATAATAATAATAATAATAATAATAATAAAATTATGAAACCAATTTATTTCCAAGTTGGATAGTTCCCTGTTTTGATTTACTAATGTATATGCATATTTTTTAACCTTATTTACGTTATCAATTTCCACAACATTTTGTCTTATTAACTATGTTTTGGTTGTACTTCTTTATTTTAAACCGATCACCTGACTCATTATTTTGGGGTAAAGTAAAAAAAAACTACACGCCCCAAAAATCCTTGCTTGAGATGTGACGTCATATGTGCAGAGGTTGAGCGTGCGCAGTTTTCCTATCCATATTTTATTTACTACATTTGTTCCACCATTTATTTATATATTTTTGTCGTTACGCTCCGAGGGTGAAGCGGCACGCGGCATCTGCGGTCACCTGTGTGATGTAATCAATGCGGAGGTTAGAAACGTGTCACAGGTGACAAGCTGGCTGACAGCAGCGGTGATCCAAACCACGCACAACACGCAACAAGCAGGCGCCGCACACAATAGACACGAGAACAAAAGCCGCGCGCAGCGCTTTAACTGATTCATGTTACTGCGCGAGAACTAGTTTTTTAGCGGAGGGTTACACGGGGATGTTGAAGGCAGCGCTGGTGAGACCGAGGCGTTAGTGTGTTTTTGTGTTTTTTGAAGCCTCGCAGGAGAAAGAGGAGCAGAGCGAGGCAGACTCTCACTGCAGAGAAAGAGAGAGACCGAGAGAGAGGGGAGTGAATGGGCACGACTCCGCCAGCTCCTCAGCGGCGGTGCGCCCTTCACGTTATCCACAGCTATCGATTCACCAACTGAGACGTTTCGACCCCCGCGCGGGTCCGTGAGGCTGGCCCGGCCCAGGAGCTCGGCGGAGCGGCGGAACCAGCGTGATGGGACACGAGTGAGGGAGCAGCCTGGAGCACAGAGCAGCTGCAGCAGCCCCGCGGAGGAACAAACAAGGAAGCGCTGAGCTGAAGCTAACGGCTAATAGCTGAAGCTAACGGCTAACTGTTGGCTAATATCGATTCTAATGAGCCAGCGAGGAGCATGCGAGCTAGCAGGAAGAGGTGAGAGGCCGCGGTGTGTCTGTGTGTCCGCAGCCGGGGGCTCGCCCCCTTCTGCCTTCCCGGCTGTAGCTTGTCAATGTTGGGATCCTGAAGAAGGAAGCAGCCGCAGGGGGTAAATAGCCTGCTAACACGTTAGCATGCCTGTCGTTGTATTTTCCTGCAGGTGTGGATGGGGGGCTATAGACAGGGTCTGGGTGACTGTACAGGTGTGTGATTGTCCAATTAACACAACAATAACTCGCGCGGCAGTGCAGATGCCTGAATGGAGGTGGCTATAGCCCGCTAGCTGTTAGCCGTTAGCAGTTTCTTATTATTCCTGGCTGCCAACATGAAGCTAACAGGCTCCCAGATGATCAATATTGCAGTTATTGGATCTATTGCGGTAATCATTAACGCTGTATTTAGATGCTTTTATAGGAATTGATTTAACACCTGCTGTGTTTTACACACAGTCACTGTGAATCTGCAGCTCTTGGTTACTGTCAGAATAAAACCAGCCTGACAGTAACTGGACTGAGGCTGGTAGGAACTGCTCACTTAACATTTTGGATCAAATGTATTTCTAGGAGTAGTACTACACTGTACTTGTACTTGAGTAATATTTCTGGTTCTTCTAGCCACTGTGAGTAACTTCACTAAATGAACAACAAACATGTTTAAACCTGCAGTTTCTGTTAAAGTGAGACCTCTTGTTTCTACAAAAAACTTTGTTAGAATATTTTTTTATCTGCTGAACCTATGAAACATTTGGAGGTCAAATATTTATACAAGAAACTGGATAAATATTAGGATGGTGTTATACAATGTTCCTCCTTCCTGGTTTCTTATTTAATGTTTGTTTCACTTCAGTGTTTCAGAATATCCAACCAAATTAAATGTCAAAGAAACACAAGTGACCTTAAAATACATTTTAAACAGTCTTGTTTATTAAGGGAGAAACCTGCTGGTGTGTTCGGATCACTTTGCTGCTGCAGAAGCAGATTGTTGTTCAACAACAGGACCAAGCAGACTGGCTGCCGGGTTTGTGGACGGTTCTGTTCTGCAGCTGGGTCAGCCATAAAGGCTTATGTCCCTTCATGGTGGATCCTGCTGCTGGCGGTTCTAGTGGAGGGTCCAGCTGGCCTGGATGGGTGAAGACCAGGACTCCCTGGTAGATCCAAGCCGGTACTACCGGGTCTGGTTTCAGGACCAGGCTCGGTTCACCAGCAAAGGCAGAATCTGATCTCTGAGGTCTTCCAGAGCGGGTTCTGCTGCAGGGCTATGGTTAGGGTTATGTAACTCTTCAGATAAATAACCATGTTTATCAATACAAAATAAATAATGGATGTGAACAGTGATTTGTATAAAATGTTGAGGTTTTATGTTCAAAACATTAGCTCATACGTTGCAAAAATCTAATGTTCCCAATCTCTGAAGTTTATTTCTTTAAATGCAAAATGAATCTATGTCGCAATAATATTACTGTACTGTAGTACATTAACATGTCTTCCCAAAATGTTAATCAAGTGAGTGTAACCAGTACTACCCACTTCTGAACATAAACACCATCAGTAGCCTACAGGCTACTAGTTAACCAACTTAAGGTGCTGTATTGGTGTTAGCTCGTCATCTTTTAGCTAACATTACCTCCATCCAGCAGCTTTACTGAATTCACTCTGTTAGTTTGGGGGAAAAAACTTCAAAGTTCTTTGCGTTTTGCTGTCATCATTCTAACACACCTGAGCAGCTCTGTGCAGCAGCACCAGGTCTCCTTCACTGCCACACAGGTGTAAACCCAGCAAGCGTCTTAGCGCTCATGTTGTGTTTAAAGACTGCTCAGAAAAGCAGGTTACAATGTGTTAACAATGGATTAAACAGTTTATTGGCTGACAAAAGTGACAGAAGGCACAGATATGGGGAGTGCGGAAGTCTCTGCTATATCAAAAACAGATAGGACTAACAGAAAGTTGGCCACGCTGAGGTAAAAATAAAAACCGCTTCCAGTCCAGGGGGTCACGGCTGATTCTGTGGGCGGCCAATGCCCGCCGGGCCTGGTGCTGGGTCATTATGGTCTGTCAGAACCAGAACCAGAGGAAGCCAGTCTTCATTCCTCATGTCACCTGCAGTAGTGTCCAATCAGAATTGAGTTGGAACGGATGGGGACACAGCTGACTGCGGCCCTGACCAACATGGCTGCCGGATCATTTCCTCAGAGTCCAGCTCTGTGAACTCTGAAGTTCTGAAGCTCTCAGGCTGAGGAAGATGATCAGCAGGAAGTGAAAACCATAAAAGAGACTCGGAGCAGTATGAGATCAGAGCCGGTCTGATCCAAACCATAAGTGTGCTGACTCGGGTCGTTTCTCCTCGGCTTATCGCTCTGACTGAATGCAGCATGGAGGAGGAGGTGTCATGATGCGGGGCTGCAGGGCAATAGAACAATATCATTCTTTGTTTGGTGCTCTGAAAGGAAAATATAGATTCATCTTTAATAGGCGAGTCAGTAGGACCAGCCAGTCAATCTAATAATTTCTGGCACAAATGATCTCTTATGGAAACTGGATCTTGAATATTAGTTTTGGTTCTGACCTTAAAACCTTCAGAATCAGGAAATCAGCCTGGTTCTGATTGACCCAGATATTCTCCCTTCATCATTGATGGCGGTCCAACAGAATCGGAAACGTTCACAACCAGAACCTGGCGGACGTATAAAACCGTCCCGGCTGGGTCGGCCTGCTGCGGTTGCCATGACGACAGTGATCGGACTGACTCAGTGGCCATTGAAGGCATCAGTTTGGGTTCTGTTTGGGTTCTACACATCCAGGAGGTTCTGATGGGATCCAGTTGCTTCTATTAGCCTCTGGTTCTGACCGGCCCAATTGGATCGACAGAATATTATTTATCGCATCGTTTCTCATTTATCATGAAATGTTTCTTATAAGACTTGGATTTGTTGTTATGATGCATTTCAGTTACACTAAAAAAAACAGACATTTTGATCAGAAATGTTATTTTTTATATTTTCTCCACTTTTTGTTCCACAAAGCATCAATAAATGTCAGTACAGTGAAATCTGACTAAACGCTGGTTGCTGGTTTAAATCCTGGTTCAGATTAAAGTGTGACTGTAAAACAATTTTCCTAAAAGAATGTTTTCCATCATAATATTTCTAGTAGCACTAAATATTAAACCAAACTCAGTGCATGTCCTGTCTCTGCAGAGTCGTCGCAACTTTTTCCTGAGATTCTGGAAGACTGGAGTCTGGTTCTGACCCGTCTCTCTCTCTCTGTCTCTGTGTGTGCAGCTGACTTGTTGGGGGATGTCGGGCAGTAAGGCGCTGGGCGGGGGGGCGGGCAGCGGGGCGCGGCGCAGGCGGACCCGGTGCCGGCGCTGCCAGGCCTGCATGAGGACTGAGTGCGGAGAGTGTCACTTCTGTAAGGACATGAAGAAGTTCGGCGGCCCGGGGAGAATGAAGCAGTCCTGCCTGCAGAGACAGTGCACAGCGGTGAGACACACACACACACACACACACGCACACGCACCACACACACACACCACACACGCGCACACCCACCCCCACACCACACACACACACACCACACCACCCCCCCCCCCACACACACACACCCCACACACACACACACACACAGTAGTTTGTATTTCTGTCCATATCAGGACATGTATATGCTATACTAATATTAGCAAATATTAGTATATTTGCTAATACAAATATTAGCAAATTTGTATTTGCTAATACAAATGAAGCTTTGTATTAGCTTCATTAATTTTAGTAACTGTATTTATTCCTCACCCAGACATTTTTCCGAACCGGAATCTAATTCTCACATCACCTCTAAACTTGACCTCTGACCCCACTACATGTATCAGGATTCAACACAAAAAACACTCAAACGTTTCCTATGAAGAACAGAACATTCAGTCCGTTACAGTTTTACATTTTCAGGCTTCATGTTTGTTTGGTGATAATTATTAAGTGGTAGATTAGCTACTGCTGTTATAAGCTAAGCTAACACCACAGTTAGCTTAGCATACATAGAATTGAAATTTGACTAAATATTTCAAGTTTAAGTGTTTTACATTACTATTTTTATAGTTCAGCATAATTACATATGTTGTCATTTCTTTTATAACATTTCTTTTCATTTTATTTTATGAATTTAATCTGCATTTTTGAGTTCATGTGACTGAAATGAATTCAATTCAAAAAACTGTATTAAATTGTTTTTTAGAATATTCTGTAACAAATGGGGCTCTGGAATCTGAACCAAGAAAAGAGGAAGAGTAAAAAAAGTGTGTCTGTGTGTGTGTGTGTGTGCGCAGCCCGTGTTGCCTCACACCGCGGTGTGTTTTGCGTGCGGCGAGGCGGGGAAGGAAGACACGGTGGACTCTGAGGAGGAGAAGTTCAGCCTCTGCCTGATGGAGTGCACCATCTGCAACGAGATCATCCACCCCAGCTGCCTCAAGGTGAGCCGGACCGGAACCAGCAGCAGTGGTTGCTCATGTTTGAGAAATCCTTTCATCTCCATGGCAACCATTAGACTGCAAAACGCTTGGAAGGCCCTAGCCCCGCCTCCAGGGCCCCTCCCAAACTCAGCTCCTTCAGACTAGCCAGCAGCTATTAGCAAACAGCTGCTGAGCTCATTATAGGAGCTGCTGCTCAGAGCAACACTAGTAGAAACGTTAAAGGGTTAATAGAGGAGCCATGTTGGGACGACTTCCTGGAGACGGAGCTTCAGGAAGAGCTGGAGCTTCTTAAAGAGACAGGCCCAATTTCAAGTAATATTTATTGAATTCATATTTATGAAGCATTTTAATGACATTTTAATGAGGTGGAGGAAAACACAGAACACCAGCCCTTTAGTGTCTGGACCAGGTTCTGACCTCAGGACCTCACCTGTCCGGTCCAGAAGGTCTCCAGAACCAAACATTTCTCTCCTTCTGTCTGATTTAGTCCATGAGACTCTGAGCTGTTGGCTTCAGTTTGATGGAAATGAACCTGGACAGGTTCTGCAGCCGGACCCGTCCTGGAGAGCAGAACCTGCTGACGCCGTCTGTGTTTCCGTCTCTGCAGATGGGAAAGGCGGACGGGATCATCAACGACGAGATCCCAAACTGCTGGGAGTGTCCCAAGTGCCACAAGGAGGGGAAGACCAGCAAGGTGAGTCGGCCCGGCCCGGCCCGGCCCGGCCCGGTCACCATGTTGGTAGTGAGTTCTGATCAGGTCCGTCTCTCGGGTCCAGGACCAGGCGGACGGGTCGGGGAAGCGGCGGCTGGACAACGGGGAGGCGGGGCGCTGGAAGCTGACGGATGACCCGCCCCCCAAGAAGAAAGCTCCGCCCCCATTGGAGGAGGCGGCCAGGCCGGAGGGCGGGCACAAGAGGAAGAAGGAGAAGGAGCAGCCAATGGACAGCGGGCCCAAGAAGAAGGTGAGCCCGGTCCGTTCTGTGTGGTTCTGGTTCTGGTCTGGATCCACTCTGATCCGCTCTGTTTCCTGTTGCCCTTCAGATTAAAGGCGCGCACGAGAAACGCCTCAAAAAGGTACTTTTCATTTCTCTGATCAGCTCTGAAATATTTCAATAGTTTATCAATAAAAACAGTGAAGACCAGAAGTTTACATACACCTGGTGAAGCCACGCCCACCAGTTTTCTGTCTGCAGTTGGATCAGAACCAAACTTCTCTAGTTTCAGAATCACCAAAATGATTTGTGTTTGCTGAAAGGCATCAAGCGGAAACATGGAGACATTAATGAATAATCTGACAGATTGTAATCCAGCATTGAATCTTTGATTATGGAAAAGGTTTGAAGGTTCTGATTTCACGGACAGGAAGCAGCGTGTCGGTTGATGACAAGTTAAACAGACGTCTCTTTCTGTTCTGTGATCAGAAACCCAAACAGGAAGTGGGCGAGTCGAACGGACCCGGTTCTTCGTCTGTGGCGGCGCCGGGAGGCCAGCAGAGCTCGTCCTCCTCCCAGCCAGCAGGGGGCAGCGCGGCGGCTGCCGGAGCGGCGTCCAGCGCCGAGCAGCGTTCGCATCATCGCGAGAAGCTGGAGCGTTTCCGCAGGATGTGCCTGCTGGAGCGCCGGCCCGAATCCTCCTCCTCCTCGTCCTCCAGCTCCGAGTCCGACTCCGAGTCCGACTCCGACGACTCGCTCCGGGACGAGCAGGGGGGCGGGTCCTCGCCCTCGTCGTCCTCCCCGGCCCCTCCCCCTCCCGTTGTCTACGGCAACAGCGGCGGGAGCCGCGCGGAGCGGGAGCGGAGCCGCAGCGAGCGGGAGCGGGCGCGGCGGCTGGCCGAACTCGGCTTCAGCGCCAGCGATGAGTCAGAGGGCGAGGGGGGGCGGGGCGAGGAGGAGCGGGAGGAGGAGCCGGCGCGAGGGGGCGGGGACAAGGCCCGGCGGCGAGGAGGGGGCGGGGCCGACGTGCCGTCAAGGGGACGGAAGCCCGGACTGATGGACCCGGAGGAGGACGACGTTCCGGAGCGGAGCAGGAAAAACTCTGCCTCCCTGCCCCCCCCCTCGCCGCTCTCGTCCAATCAGATCCCTCCGTCCTCGCTGCACGATGGCTTCGTGGCGAAGCAACGCAGCAACGGACAGGAAGCGCGCAACGGGCGGACCCGGGGCGGGGCAGGGGGCGGGGAGAAGGAGAACGCCAGCAGCCTTATGACCAATCACAGACACGGCGGCGGAGGGGGCGGAGCCAAAGGTAGCCGCGGCAACAAGATCCGCAACAACAGCAAGACGCCGAGCCAAAGGAGCGGCGTGTCGTCCTCCATCCCCACCTCCAATGGGGGGGGCGTGGCCAGCAGCGGCCTGCTGATGTCGGCCATGGCGGCGTCGCCGTGCTCGCAGCCGTCCCGCCTGGCGCCGCGCTCCCAGGTGATGAAACGCAGCCCCCCCGCCGTGCCCTCGCCCCCCCGGCCCATCCAGATGGAGCGGCACCTGGTGCGGCCGCCCCCCGCCTGCCCGGAGCCCAGCTGCCTGCTGCTGGACTGCGGCTCCGCCCACATCATGACGCGTGACGTCTGGCTGCGAGTCTTCACCTACCTGAGCCAGCGGGAGCTCTGCGTCTGCATGAGGGTGTGTCGCACCTGGAGCCGCTGGTGAGTCACTTCCTATTTCCTGCTGGGCGGCTCGCCAGCCGGTCACCCGTTGACCTGTCGACCCGTTGACCCGTCCAGGTGCTGCGACAAGAGGCTGTGGATGCAGATCGACCTGAGCCGCCAGCGCTCCATCACCCCCCCGATGCTGAGCGGCATCATCAGGCGGCAGCCGGTCTCCCTCAACCTGGGCTGCACCAACATCTCCAAGAAGCAGCTGATGTGGCTCATCAACCGCTTACCAGGTGACGGCCTCACGCTCACCTGCGTACCGCTCCGTGTCGCTTCCCGGATTGTTCTGGTATCTCACCGTCTCTCCCCTCCAGGTCTTCTGGAGCTGAACGTCTCCGGCTGCGCCTGGCCGGCCGTCTCGGCTCTCTGTCAGGCCGTCTGTCCGTGTCTGAAGCTTTTGGACCTCAGCAGAGTGGAAGATCTTAAAGACTCTCACCTGAGGGAGCTGCTGGCCCCCCCACCTGAGTCCCGGACAGGCGAGTCCCTCCCCGCCTCTCTAACCTTCTGTTGCTCGGCCCAGAGCGGCTCTGAGTGTCCTGCGCTCTGATTGGTCCTCAGCTCCCAGCGAGAGCAGGGTGGGGCGGTTCCAGAACGTGACAGAGCTGCGATTGGCCGGTTTGGACCTGACGGACGCGTCGTCCCGCCTCCTGGTGCGCCACACCCCCCAGCTGACCCGGCTGGACCTCAGCCACTGCCTGAACGTCGGCGACCAGACGGTCCGCAACCTCACCGTGTCGCCGCTGAGGGAGAGCCTCACTCACCTCAACCTGGCAGGTAGGCGGGGCCAGCGCTCCTCCTCCTCATTCTCGCTCTTCGTCAGGCTCACCGTATGTGTATGTGTGTGTGCAGGCTGTGTGAAGCTAACTGAACAGTGCGTCCAGCTGCTCCAGTGCTGCTCCGCCCTGCAGACGGTCGACCTGCGCTCCTGCTCCCTCCTCTCCACCGAGTCGGGACAGCTGCTCTCCTTCCCCTTCCTGTCCTCCTCTTCCTCCTCCTCTTCCTCCACCACCTCCTCCGCCGCCGCCTCCTCTTCCTCGGCCGGCGCCGCCACCGTCGCTGCTAACTCGTTCTCCTCGGCTCTTCCTGATGACAGAACGCTGCTGAAGAACAGCTAAGTCATGTGACTGCTTTAAGCCCCGCCTCCGCCCATGTTACACTACAAACAGGTGAGGAAGAGGAGCAGCTCTTCCTCGGAGGAGACTTGGTGAAACCCTGAGCATGTACATATTCGTTCTCTGTACATTTATGGGTATGTGTATATACCTGTAGTTTACTGTAAATGACCTTTGACCTCCCTGAACACTCCCTCCCTTCGACCAATCACGGCACCCCTTGTCAGCTGCTGTTTCAGCCGCACACACACACACACACACACCCTGAGCTGCTTCCGGAAGCGTTCCAGCTCAGCATTCCTCCACATTCCCATCAGAACCTCTGTGGGTCCGTTCGGACCTGGGCGCAGGCCTCCAGTCTGTTCCGGCGCCGGATGTTTGGGCCGACCCTCTACCCTGCCCCTGTGTGTGTGTGTGTGTGTGTGGTGTGTGGGTGTGTGTGTGTGTGTTTAAACTGAGCCTCGCCAGCCCCTCCTCCTTGGTTCCGGTCCGATTGGATCTTGATCTCGTGTTATTTCTCAGGAGTATTTTTTGTTGACTTTAATTTATTCGGTGCCACAGCAGCACTTCCCGCCGCGGTCTGAACCGAGCCGGTTCTGGTCCGGTTCAGGGTTCTGCTACAGCTCGGTCCGGTTGGAGGAAAGGGGATGGAGAAACTCCACAGAGTGACTCATCTTGGCTTTTAGAGGATCTTCATATCGCTGCTTTGGGTCGCTGATCTCTGAGGAGAAGAGGTCCGGTCCGGTCCGGTTCTGGTCCTGGATTTATTCTGGAAATGTTGTTCATCTCCTTTAGATCATATCAGAGCCTTCATGTCTTTATTTTCTATTTCAATTCATTTTCAGTATCAAAACAAATAAAACTGTCAGAAGGAAGGAGAACCTGGTTCTGATCCGAAACCTGGTTCTGATCCGAAATGACCAAATCAACAGAATTCCAAAGATGATTCCGGCTCTGAACAGATTCCTGACCTAAACCCAGATTCTGAAACTGAACTGACTCTTTGTTCTGACCCGGTTCCTGGTTCTGACCCGGTTCTGACGTTTTCTGCCCGGATGGATAAAGGAATAACAATAATTCAGACATTTTCTGATCGTTTCTCAACTGAAGCTGAGGGAAAAGTTCAGCCAGTTCAGGAACTGGATCAGAACCAGTTCAGGAACTGGATCAGAACCAGTTCAGGAACTGGACTTTATTCCTGAGAAAAGAATTATATGCGGTTCATCACAGATGGCGCCTGGTTCTGGTTCTGCTGCTCCTCTCTGTGTATTAATTCAGAACCGACCCGGCTTGGCCCGGTTCGGTTCTGCAGAGTGTTTGCTGGTGGGCTGAATGTTGCAGCGCCTCCACCCCCGTTGTGCCATAAACAGCAGCAGCTCAGCTTTTTATATTTTTTAAGTTGTTTTTTACAGTGTGGGAGGGGGGGTCACTTTGTGGGCTTCACCTAGCAACAGGTGAGCAGATCGAAGCTGATTGGTTGAACATATCAGTTTTGGATCTTAGTATATTCTCCATGCACTGGATCAACCCGACGTTCCCTGCTCCTCTTTTTTTGCCAAATGTAGTTTTTGTTGTGGAAAAAGGGGCATTTCCTGTTTCTGTGTTCGGTTTGTTTTTCTATTTTGTCCACGACTCTTCCAATGTGTTGATGGGAAACGAGGAAGAAGTTGGAACAAATGGTGAAAACAGACAAAAAAGACCAACTCAAGGCAGCTACGTATGAATGACTACTGTACAACGATGAATAAAGAAGCAATGGGTTTGTTTTTACTCCTGTCTCTGTGTGCTTATTTCTTATCTGCTGGTTTTGCCTTAAAATGCTTAAAAAACAGGAGATCTCAGTTCCTGCATCATCACAGAGGAGATCCAGCAGCACTTCCGGTTCTGCCTGGAGGATCCATCAGAGTTCTGGTTCTGGATCAGATGATCCAGAGCAGCCGCTTACTTCAGCTCCACGAGATGAAGGCTATCAGCATTATCTTCATCATCATTCAGGTTCAGACATGAGCAACACCCAACCCGTCCAGAGGACTCCAGGCCTGCAGAGGGCGCGCCACTTCATTCTGGGTTATGTTTCATTGGACTAAACA
Source organism: Poeciliopsis retropinna (assembly GCA_010277075.1). NCBI lineage: Eukaryota > Metazoa > Chordata > Actinopteri > Cyprinodontiformes > Poeciliidae > Poeciliopsis > Poeciliopsis retropinna. The sequence goes on along the minus strand of VMRM01000035.1, from coordinate 442,497 downwards.
CAAAAACTGAATGTTTTGGAGTGGAATAATTAATGTCTGGGCTTAATTCTCTGGCATAATCTTAAACAGGTCGTTCTTACTGGGGAAACCCTCCAACAAGACTGGGTCAAAGTTGCTCGACAATGATGCCGCAGACTTTGTACCAGTTATGTTTAGGGAGAAAGTATTTCTCCACAGAGAGGCATGTTGGTCGGATACGTTTTTAGCTGAAGTTATCTCCTTAATATTATTTATGTATTTACTCATTATCTGTTATTTTTCTGATTACCAGACTACACTTGTACTTTCGATTCTGTGGGGTAATACACCCTCCACAACAGGAGGTGGCGGTAACGGTGGCTTTCTCCTGAACGGGTTCCGCGATTAAAAAAGGCATGGTGACGCCGTACATGCGTCAGTGCGTGATATCCCTCCGCGTGAGAGAACCGCGCGCTCCTTTCCCTCGCGAACGGGCGGCGTTTCTGCGAGCTGCGGCCGTTAACATTTCCTGCACCGTCCGAGTAAATCCTAAACGAATATAACCGAGCCCAGCCGAACCCGCCCTGTGGCTGCCTCAGATCGGGCTCCAGGGAACCAGATCATCCACTGTTATCGAACCCGACCAAGTAAAGAGCGGCGTTGGCAGCAGCAGCAGGAGCAGCCGGGCCACAGGATGGAGCTCATCACTATCCTGGAAAAAACCGTCTCTCCAGGTGAGTACCGGGACGGAACCGGTTCCTCCAGCTGGATCTGGGGCGCTATGTTTGGTACCGAACATAGTGCCGGGTCCTTCCCCGGAGGAGCCGGGGAAGGTTTATCTTTGGGCGGAGGGAGCTGTTAGCTTCTCATGCTAAGTAAGCTAACTGAGGCCTGCCGTGATGAGTGACTCCGCACTCTGCCCGGACTTCAGGCACTATTTCAGGGGAATCTATACCAACCACAGTGCTCTGACCCAGCCGGAACTCAATGGGAGAGCGTAACCGAGGGGTTCAGGCCACTCAGCGGGTGAAGTGGCCGCTGGAGGAGGCTGCACCGGACGCCGACCCTGCCCATATCCAGTGCAGCTGCTCGGTTAGCCTGTTAGCGCGGCTCACTTGCACCGTCGACCTACCCTCCCTCCAGCTCATTACCCAGAACCGAAAACTCTTCCAGGTTACAGAATCGGATGGTTGGGGTTGTTATGCTAAACTTTGTTCCGGTTTTACTGACTCCCGTCACCAGAACCGCTCTTGTTCCGGTCAGCGGCTAGCGTTAGCAGCTAACACACATGTTGGTTCGTCGGCGGGTTCCTGCCGCAGAGCGGGTTGTTCCTGCGTGGAAATAGACCCACTGTGAGCAGAGCTCAGCGTGGATCCACCGAGGATCCGCTTAGCAACAAACTTCAGGTCTCAGCTGCAGGTTAAATGGCTGTTTGGGTGTTTTTAAGGCCAACATGAGGAAAGACATAAAATACCTGAACGAATACACTCTGGACCGAGTTTCTGTACAATAAAAACAAGCTCAGCTGTTTTACTCTGTTAATAAAATCAGGAAATATCTGGAGTTCTCATCCTGATCACCTGAGATCAGAGCAGGAATAAAACATGCAGCTCCACCCCAAGCACACACAAGAAATAAAAATCAGCTTCGGCAGATTTTTTAAAAGCTGTTTGTTCGTCAGTTTATCATTTCATCCTTTTTGCAGAATGTGTGATTTAAGAGAGCTTCTCCACACCAATCAGTAAAACTGATCTAACCTGGACTGGATCATTCTTTACAACACCTGTCATGATTTTATGGTTATTGCAGCATCAGCTGTGATGCTTTAGGACCAGGATGATCTGATCTGGGCTCTGTCTGAAACCGACGCAAAGCAGGAACACTTTAACTCTGTTTACTGTAAGTTGCGTCATTATTGCAGGATGTTCTCAAAGATTCTAGAATATTCTACGCTGCCACCTGTAGAAGGCAGGTCAAAGGTCAAGGAAGTGACCCCAGGAAGTGAAAAACATGAACATGTTGCTGCTGTTTCTCGTGTTTTCTTCATCACATGAAGTGAAGTGAGATGGAGGAATCCAGCGGCATGAAACCGGATCTGGTTCTGTTTGGTTCTGATCCGACCCGGCGCTCCAGAGTGACTTCTCTCCCTCTCTGTCCTCAGATCGGAATGAGCTGGAGGCGGCGCAGAAGTTCCTGGAGCAGGCGGCCATAGAGAACCTGGTTAGTACCGGAGGAGGGAGAGCAGCTCTCACACACACCGACACACACAGTCAGCCGCAGAAAGCCCAGTCACACACAGGGAGCTGCATCTTTCTTCCACCTCATCTTCTTCAAGCTGATGATTAAAATCCCAGTTGGAGTTTCTTTCCTCCCAGTTAAACCAGTTCCTTCAACATGGAATCTGTTTCTGCTGTCCAGATTTGATTCATGAGAATCCATGAGTGAAATATCAGAGCTAAAAAGTAGCAAAAATGAAACTTCAGCAGCCCAGGCGGTTTTAATGTTTCAATAGTTTTGATTGACCGTCAGCGTATGGCAAGCTGTTTTAACATAAAATCTGTTTTTCTGGAATCGGGTTCCAAAAATATGAGTTTTAATTCATCTTGATGAACAGATTAGAGATGCTGAGCATGTGTTGGGTTCTGGTTCTGACCCGGTTCTGTCCCCAGCCCACCTTCCTGGTGGAGCTGTCCAAGGTTCTGGCCAACCCCGGGAACACGCAGGTGGCGCGGGTCGCAGCGGGGCTGCAGGTCAAGAACTCGCTCACCTCCAAAGACCCGGACGTGAAGACGCAGTACCAGCAGCGATGGCTGGCCATCGACGCCAACGCTCGCCGCGAGATCAAGAACTACGTAAGAACCCGGCCCGGCTCCGTTCCGCTCCGCTCCGACCCGGCTCTGACCTGACCCGTCTCTGCAGGTTCTACAGACGCTGGGCACGGAGACGTACCGGCCCAGCTCGGCGTCGCAGTGCGTGGCCGGCATCGCCTGCGCCGAGATCCCGGTGACCCAGTGGCCCGAGCTGATCCCGCAGCTGGTGGCCAACGTAACGGACCCGTCCAGCACCGAGCACATGAAGGAGTCCACACTGGAGGCCATCGGATACATCTGCCAGGACATCGTGAGTCCAGCTGCTTCTGATGGGTCCGGTCGGTTCTGGACCGGACCCATCAGAACCAGCCTCCAGGACCGATCTGACTCGTAAATCAGAACGAACCGGGCCGATCGTTTGCTTTGGTCTGACTCTGGTTTTCTTTATCTTCAGATTTTTGTTCAATTTTTTTTTTCAAAATTGGATATTTTTAATGAATTAAATTTTCTCAACAAATCTGAATTCTACTTCCTGTCACATGATGTCATCGGCAGCTTTTGATTGGCTCATTTCACCAAAACTAAAAGCTCAAATAATTTAAAATCATTTCTGTTTTTAGTTCTTTTGATAAAATGATTTGTAAACAGGCAGAAATGTAGTTTTATCTCTCAGCTGACTTTTATTATTTTTCAAATATTTTTCATTTATTTCTGTTGTTCATATTGCCGTTAAGATGGTTGTTCTTTCGGTTCTAATTTTGCTCAATTTCAACAGAAAAGAAAAAACCTGAAACTTTGGGTCGGATAAAAATCCATTAAGATGTTTCCAGGAAGGTTTTATAGTTAAACAAAGTTTTTTTTAATGAAAGCTTTTCAGCGTAAAGAACTGAAGTCAGAACCGGCCGCCTGTTCTACCCGGTTCCGTTTGAGCCTGACGGTTCTGGTTCTGACCCGCAGGACCCGGAGCAGCTGCAGGAGACGGCCAACCAGATCCTGACGGCGATCATCCAGGGCATGAGGAAGGAAGAGCCCAGCAACAACGTGAAGCTGGCCGCCACCAACGCGCTGCTCAACTCGCTGGAGTTCACCAGAGCCAACTTCGACAAGGAGGTCCAGAACCAGAACCAGAACCGGTGGCCTAGGTGTGTGAGCGGCACGTTGACCTGTGTGTGTGTTTTCAGACGGAGAGACATTTCATCATGCAGGTGGTGTGTGAAGCCACACAGTGTCCCGACACCAGAGTGAGTCCGATCGGACCGAGCCGCTGAAGCTCCGCCCCTCTGCTGAGCCGCGTGTAACTCCGCCCCTCTGCTCTACCTGCTCAGGTACGCGTGGCGGCGCTGCAGAACCTGGTGAAGATCATGTCGCTGTACTACCAGTACATGGAGACCTACATGGGCCCCGCCCTGTTCGCGGTAAGAAACAGGTTTGGGTCCGGCCTCAGAACCGGACCGGATCGGGAACCGGGCCTCTGTACAGGCAGATAACTCCGGGTTCATGTGTTCCTGTCACTGGCTCACTGCTGACAGGCTTTATTAAAGCTGCGTTCCGGTTCAGTTTCTGGTTCTGGTTCCGGTTCTGCTGCCTGCAGAACCGGAACTTCCTGCTGAACATTCTCAATGCAGGAACGTCTGCCATAAATTCACAGGAAGTTCTTTAATTCTCTGCTAACCGCGGCGTTGAGGCGCTGAAGAACCTGACAGGTTCTGGTCCTGGATGTAGACTGGAGGTTAGCGCCCTGAGAGCGTCAGCGCCCCCCTCAGGTGGGACCCTGACGCTGTGTTCTGGTCCAGATCACCATCGAGGCGATGAAGAGCGACATCGACGAGGTGGCGCTGCAGGGCATCGAGTTCTGGTCCAACGTCTGCGACGAGGAGATGGACCTGGCCATCGAGGCCTCAGAGGTGCGTCTGTTTTGGTCGTCGTCGGGCCGCCGTGCGGTTCCTTGTCGCTGACCGCCTCTTCCTGCCTCCTCGTCCAATCGCAGGCCTCGGAGCAGGGCCGGCCGCCCGAGCACACCAGTAAGTTCTACGCCAAAGGAGCGCTCCAGTACCTGGTCCCCATCCTGACCCAGACGCTGGCCAAGCAGGTGCCGCCCCGTCGCCCGTCTGCTCGTGCTCGGTGTGAGTCCGCCCCGCTGACGGTGCGTCGTGTGTCCGCAGGACGAGAACGACGACGACGACGACTGGAACCCCTGCAAGGCGGCGGGCGTGTGTCTGATGCTGCTGGCCACCTGCTGCGAGGACGACGTGGTTCCCCACGTTCTGCCCTTCATCAAGGAGAACATCAAGAACCCGGACTGGCGGTACCGCGATGCCTCCATCATGGCGTTCGGCTCCATCCTGGAGGGGCCCGATCTCAACCAGCTCAAACCGCTCGTCATCCAGGTGAGCCGCCGCCGCGGGTCGGCCCGGTTCCACGGAGCCGGGTCTGACCGCGCCGCCCCTGCAGGCCATGCCCACCCTGATCGAGCTGATGAAGGACCCCAGCGTGGTGGTGAGGGACACCACGGCCTGGACCGTCGGACGCATCTGCGAGCTGCAGCCCGAAGCCGCCATCCACGAGGTTTACCTGGCGCCGCTGCTGCAGTGTCTGATCGAGGGCCTGGGGGCCGAGCCCAGGGTGGCCTCCAACGTCTGCTGGGTGAGCCCGACGTCACTTCCTCCTCAGGGGCACCAGAACAAAACCTGCTCATAGAAACCAAGTGAAGAATCTGGGTTACTTGTTTCATTGATGCGTTTCGGTTCTGCTAAAGGAAATTGACAGAGAGTGTGACTGACCATCAGCTGATCGTCCTGATCACTGATCAATAATCACAAACTCAACATTAAGCCTGAAAACCTGATATCCTAACGGACTGAACGTTCTGTTTTTAACGGGGCGCAGGCGGTTGCCACGGCAACAGGTGTGCTTCAAAGAGAGTTGATCACCTGTTCAGTTTCTGAACGTTCAATAAACGACAAACTTGGACTAAAGACCTCGTTTGTCTGAGTTTCTGTCACAACAAACTTCAAGTTGGACAAATCTATTCATTAAGTAACAAATGTGAGATTCAACTAACTAATATTCAGAGCAACTCTGGCATGGTGGCGCTCACAGCCTCAGGAGCTTCGGTGGCTTTTCCTCCGTCAAACATTTTTATTTTTGTCTGTTATTTCGTGGAAATGTTGATGTTGAGACTTTCTCCAAAATGACAAACTTTCTCGCTCTGCTGTGAAAACGAGGAGCAACATTCACAAATGAAACATTTGTTTGCCAACTTACAAGATGTGCTGTAACCTGACGGCGCTCAGTGGTTCCTCCTGTCAGTCTGAAGTTTCTCATATTTTACTGGTCAAACCAAAGTTCAGATCTGATGAAACTGACTGACACCTGCTGGCTTCAGGTTTGCAACCAGCTGCTGAAACCAGTAACCTGCTCCCAGTGTCAGAATCTGCACCAGGTTTTCTATCACTTTAATATTTCTGCTATATCTGATGGATATATAAAATAAGTCAATCGAGTTTAATTTATAATTTTTATGTCTGTGTCATGAGGCAGATCTCAGCTTCTGATTGGCTAAGGGTTAAGCTTTAGCGTTAGCTTCTTGTAAGCAGCATGTTGTGATAGCACTTCTGCTAAATATCAAGCCAGAACAGCAACTTTCTGATCTGTACCATGTTCATATGGACCCAGTGCTGTGATGTCACATGTGCAACGCTCCCTCCCCCTGGTGGAGGGCAAAAGCTGCTCGCTAACAGTGACTAGCATTGGTTTTAGCTGTATAACAGAACAAAAACAGATCATTTCAGATCGGGCTCATGTTCTGGTTTGGACCGGACCACCTTGAGGCTAACGGGTCCTCTGCTCTCCTCAGGCCTTCTCGTCTCTGGCCGAGGCGGCGTACGAAGCCACGGACGCCGCGGAGGATCAGGAGGAGCCCAGCACCTACTGCCTGTCCTCGTCCTTCGAGATCATCGTCCAGAAGCTGCTGGAGACCACCGACAGGTAGGAGCGCAGCCTTCCGGGTCCTACCGGGTCCTACCGGGTCCTACCGGGTTCTTCTTCTGGCTCTTAAATGTCAAGAGACAGCTGTGTTTCCAAGGTTTGGAAAGTTTTATCTTCAAGCTGCACGGTTTGGTAATAAAGTGTAACGCTTAATTAAAAGCCTAAATTGGGAAACATTATTTACAGTGTAAGCCTGATATTTTCATACAACAAAGATTTTTTTCAGTGTTGATTTAAAATAAGAAAAGTTCAGTCTGATTTAACTTCAGTTAGAATTATATAAAACTAGGAATGTTTTTTTAGTGCGTGTTTGTGTTTTGTATGTCAAACAATTATTGAAATTTAAGGTTTTTTAGTGTTTTGTGTAGAGTCACAGCTTCTGTAGAAAACAGCAGTAAATATCATATTATAGTGAAACAAACGAAATCCGACCCTTTGACCCTTTGCCCTGAGTGTGTTGCGGTGTCTTTGGTGTGAGGAAACATGTCCGCTGCGTTCTGGTTCCTCTCCAGACCCGACGGCCACCAGAACAACCTGCGCTCGGCCGCCTACGAAGCTCTGATGGAGATCGTGAAGAACAGCGCTAAGGACTGCTACCCGGCGGTGCAGAAAACCACGCTGGTCATCATGGAGCGGCTGCAGCAGGTCCTGCAGATGGAGGTGAGTCCCGCCGCCGCCGCTCAGGCTTTTACTGTGAAAGGACAGCCCGCCTGACGCCACCTTCCTATGCAGTCTCACATCCAGAGCACCTCGGACCGGATCCAGTTCAACGACCTGCAGTCGCTGCTCTGCGCCACTCTGCAGGTGAGGCTCGCCGCCCGAGATCGGCCGCTGACGCTTTTATTGTGAAGGAGTGCTGAGCGCTTCCTGTCCCTGCAGAACGTCCTGCGGAAGGTGCAGCACCAGGACGCGCTGCAGATCTCCGACGTGGTGATGGCGTCTCTGCTCAGGATGTTTCAGAGCACGGCGGGCTCCGGCGGCGTCCAGGAGGACGCGCTGATGGCCGTGTCCACGCTGGTGGAAGGTAGGCGGAAGACGCTGCTCATGCTAATGCTAACGCTAACGCTCCTAATCACACATCACTCTCTCTGCCGCTCACTTCAGTTCTGGGGAGCGACTTCCAGAAATACATGGATGCCTTCAAGCCGTTCCTGGCCATCGGACTGAAGAACTACGCCGAGTATCAGGTAGGATGGGGGCGGAGCCTCTGCTCAGCCGTTAGCTTCAGACGCTAATCCTGCGTGGCTTCTGGCCTCCAGCTCTGGCACAGACAGCAGTTAGCCATGTCCGGGCAGCGAGAGCCAAAACCAACAACAGAACACAAGTGTCTCTAGAGCTGCGTTGCGTTTACGGGTCCAGCTCAGGCTCGGAAACTAAAATAAGAAAATGCAAAACCAAGCTTAAGGTCCATTTTAAAACTAAATTAGGACAACCTGAGAGAATTAGGAAGTGATTAAATAATAAAAAAAATAAAGATTAAATATGAGTAAAATTAAAAGTCATTAATATGAAATGAGGAAAGATGTAAAATTTAATTTCCAGATTTATTTTTACGCTTTCTGCCCGGTAATGAGGTGGGAGTTTCTACTGCTGAGCTGTGATTGGTCAGCTACCAATCTGCTCAGCCAATCAGCTTCCAAGGAATGTATACAAACTTCCTGAATCTGCCCTTCCAGTTCAAACCAAAGTCATTTTTGTTGCTGAAAATATTTTAATGTAGACATGAAAACATTTTTGATCAGGTTTAGTTTGAAATCAATCAGAAAATGTAGAAATGAAACGTTTTGTCGGCATGGCGACGCTCCAGGGCTCGTTGCTCAGTTACCTGTCCTGTGCTGCAGGTGTGTCTGGCGGCGGTGGGCCTGGTGTGCGACCTGTGCCGAGCGCTGCAGTCCAACATCCTGCCTTACTGCGACGAGATCATGCAGCTGCTGCTGGAGAACCTGGGGGTGAGCGGCGCCGGGCCGACCCGGTTTCTGTTCGGTCTGTGACGATACTTCATGCACCACTCTGACCGTGATGCACACCCTCCACGTCAATCTGAGACCGCCGTGGCAATGCCGCCAAACCTCCGGCGTGCGGCAGAACCGTCTGATCGCTCCGTCTGTGTCTGCAGAACGAGAACGTCCATCGCTCGGTGAAGCCGCAGATCCTCTCTGCGTTCGGAGACATCGCTCTGGCCATCGGAGGAGAGTTCAAGAAGTACCTGGACATCGTCCTGGACACGCTGCAGCAGGCCAGCCAGGCTCAGGTGGACAAGGTAAGCTCACCTGGCGGTGGGCTCGGCCCGTCATGAGTCACTGAAATCCTTGAAAATGCTTGAATTTTAATAAGGTGTTTTCAAGGTCTGGAAAGTCCTTGAAAGTTCTTGATATTCAAAGTCTCATTTTGGTAATGAAGTCCTAACATCTGATTAAAAGATGAATCTGGAAAACATTATTTACTGTTGAAACCAGAAACGACCAATTATTGTGATTTACAATTATTTCTGTATAATAACATGAGAGGTGTAACTCCAAAGTGACACACTGGCTCGGCTTTCTTTTGACGGGCTTTTTTATTAAACGCCGTGAAAACTACAGAAATGAAAAACAGCTTTAGACATCGACACACTTACAAAAAAACAGGTAAGACGTGTTTTAACGAGTTCCCTCATGGCCGCCTGCCACTTCACAAATCAGTTATCACAAATCAATCGTCCACTGTACATTAAAATGGCACGTAATTAAAACACTATAATCGATAAATTTACAAACATAATTGGAAATGACCTTATAACCACGAGGCTGCTGCATGTAGCTTTATTCAGGCTTCTGCTCCCTTTTCCTTTTTTTTCTCTTAAGTCTCGCAGCTTCACACATAAAATCTCACGACAAAACAGTTCAACACGACATAAAATATAATTATTCCACACAAATCTCGAACTTGAACCAAACTTAACATACATCATCCTAATTACTAGAAATAAACAAATCTTTTCAAAACATACATTATTTCACTGACACAAGTAGAAATTATATTTCTATTGCTGAATCCCAGGAAACTTTGCAGGAATGGTTTTTACAGATTTGTTTGTAGTTTATATTAAATGACATTATTGGATTTCTGAGTTTTGTTTTTATGTGAAACATTATTAACATGAATAAATGATGGTGAATGAAACCGTTAAATATTTAGTTTATTGATAATTTTTCATGCTGGAAAAGTTTCTTGATTTTTTTTCTGAGGTTCTGATCCGGTTCTGTTCCAGACGGACTACGACATGGTGGACTACCTGAACGAGCTGAGGGAGGGCTGCCTGGAGGCGTACACCGGCATCATCCAGGGCCTGAAGGGCGACCAGGAGAACGTCCACCGTAAGGCCCGCACTTCCTGTCTGGCGACGGCGGTTCCTCTTCCTGTTTGCAGCCCAGCAGGAGGATTTACGCCGTCGCAGAGAAACCGGGTCGTTTTCACCCGGGAAGCTCCGGGCTCTGGCTCAAACCCAACAGCTTCCCGGTTTTGCGGGACCCAACAAGCTAAATTTGACCTGAGTTTGACTTTTGACCTTTCTGTGACCTTTGACTTCCGTTCCTCCTGCAGCCGACGTGATGCTGGTCCAGCCGCGCGTGGAGTTCATCCTGTCCTTCATCCACCACATCGCCGAGGACGAGGACCACTCTGACGGCGTGGTGGCCAACGCCGCCGGACTCATCGGGTAAGAACCGGGACCAGAACCAGAACCAGAACCGGTCGGGTCAGTGAGGAGAAACCATGCACCACGCTGACGGTGTGATGCACAACCAGACCACAACATCTGAGACCCGCTGCAGTCAGAACCTCAGAACCCCTGGGCTGCTGTGTGTTAATGTGTGTGTGTGTGTGTGTGTGTGTGGCCTTAGCGACCTCTGCACGGCCTTCGGGAAGGACATGATGAAGTTGGTGGAGATGCGGCCGCTGATCAACGACCTGCTGACGGAGGGCCGGCGCTCCAAAATCGTCAAGACCAAGACGCTGGCTACCTGGGCCACCAAGGAGCTGCGCAAGCTCAAGAGCCAAGCCTGGTGAGGTTCTGAGGCCCGGGAGCCGGTTGTGGCGGTTCTGACCCGTCCTGTCTGTGGGCAGCGCGGCGCAGAACCAAACGGTTGCTAACTGGGTTTTCTCCAGCTTTGTTGTTTGATGTTAAACAGACCGGCCCGATTACAGCAAAACTACTCGACCCAAATCAGCAGGTTCTGCTTGGCGGGCCGGACCTTTAAAAGGTCCAGGTGGTTCAGAGTTCAGTTAGCAGCAGTGTATGGAGGCCTGAGCCTGCCAAAATTAACAATTAATAAGGAAATAAAATCTCTTTAATCTTTAACCTTTCTACAGAATCCTGGACCAACTTTAAAAAGTTTCAGAACTTGTCCTTGTGCCTGAAGTTCTGGCCGGGTCCAGATGTTCTGCTGTAGGTCCAAACGAACATTTAGTTGCATCCAAATTTCTCTAATAATTTCTCCATCTTTTGAGGAATTCTGGTCTTAAACACTACAAGGCCCATGATGCACTGCAGCGAAATGCAACATGTCCAGATGTTGGAGGGAATTTATTCCTGTTGCTCCAGGAGTTCAAGTTGAAGCTCAAACATGAACATCTAATTAAATAGTTAAAAATAACAGATGTTAAAATTAAACCATAAATGCATTGATATGACCTTTGACTTTTCAGCTGCAGACAACCTTATCCCAACTCTTTGTTTAATAAAGTTCAGTTCATTTTGTCTTTTACCGCCTCTTGGCTGCGGTTCAGTACTGTCACCACAAGGGGGAGCCAATCAGAGGAAGAATCTGTTGGTCAGTCTAAAATCCTGTAGTTGAGACACAACAGGTCGACCAGGGGAGCAATACGGGATATTTAATCATCTACCAACCATGAACCACCAGGATGCACTCTGCCTCCTGATTGGCTCCCTCCTCTCCTCTCTGCTGATTGGCTCCCTCCTCTCCTCTCTGCTGATTGGCTCCCTCCTCTCCTCTCTGCTGATTGGCTCCCTCCTCTCCCCTCAGATTGCTGCGGTCTGGACTCGGAGCGACGTGAGGTCAGTGACTCGTCTGGAATGAACTCGTCTGTGGCAGCGCTGGCTGCAGCAGAGGAAGTGACGTGAGATGAAGTGAGATGAGTGTCTGTGTGAGCGCGAGAGATGATGACATCACACCACCTTCAGTTCCAGCTGGCGACCCCCCCTTCCCCCCTCCCCCCCTCCTGGACGGCCTGTGGACTGGACTCTGACTCCTCCCCTTATAGAAACAAGCCCCTCCTTCGCCCTCTCGCCGTGTAGCTGGCCCCTCGAATGACATCATGATGACGTCATAGACCCGCCACCGCCCCCACGCTGGGGGAGGGGGAGAGGGAGAAACTTTTGTGGAATCAGATTAACGAGCGACTTTGTGGACTTCTTCTGTGGAAAACTTTAGATTTTTGTTGCTCTTATTTTTCTTCTTCTGAGCACTAAAACGGCGACCCGGGCCGAATGGCTCCGCCCACTCCGGCGTTCCGCGCTCTTACCTGGCGACAGCAGCACTGGAGCCCTTCAGAGTAAAAGCCCGGTGCTGCGGAGCGAGTGCCAAATGGGAATAGTTTTAGCTGCAGGCCTGGAAGCGCGTGCTGCGTGCTGCTTCACGTTGATTGCCCCGCTGCACTGGGTCGGGATCGGGTCACTCACCGGTTTTTGCTTGTTTCAAAGATTTCAGAAAATTGAAGACGTTTGTAAAAGGTTCTATTTTTCCATTGCTATGATGAGAAAATAAAGTTAAAAACAATAAAATGCTATGAAACATTCCCCGAGCAGTTCTGGTGATTTCGCTCTTCTTCTGGACTCGATCGTTCTGGACTCTGATTGGAAGATGAACTCTGGCGCCTCCTGCTGTCGGTCTGTTTACTCAACGCCACAAAGAACCATGATTTCTCTCGTTTTTGTTTTGTTTTGGGTTTTTTTTGTAACTTCACGGCTTGAGGCGCCCTCCTGGAAAGCGACGCTGAAGGTCGCTTTCTGGCTCTTATTTTGTAAACCTGCAGCCGCTGCTGGCAGGATGGACTTCCTGTGTTGACATGATGATCCTGGAAACTCCATTACTGAATTGTGAATGATTTAAAGCCAATCTGCTTTTTATTTCATATTAAACTTTAGTGAACTAATAAAGTCTATATTGTACTGAACCTCCTGCTGCCTGTTCTGGTGCTGAAGTCTGATCTGAGAGCAGCTGCAGAGGTAAGGAACCCGCCCAGATTCTGGGTTCCAGAACTTCCTGCTGTTAGATGGACCAAAACGGGTCCTGGACGGAACCTACAGGAGAACTCTGCAGCTTTTTATTGTTTCATTTACTTCCTGGCCTGAATGTCGGTCCACATCCAGGAACACTGAATCCACTCCTGGATTTTCCTGGACTCTGAAACCCAGGCTGGTGTCCCATCATAATGAGGTTAAATACTCTCAGTACAGCTGAGTATCATGAAATATCTAATCACAACATTGCTGTCTTCTAATGAGACTGTCAGGCCTGGATTGGTTAATCGGGAGAACTGGGACATTTCCCACTGGGCCCGATTTCTCTTTCTGGTTTGGGTCTTAAGGCTGTTTATAGCAAGTTATTAGACCACAAAATGTTTTTTTTTTCTGATTAGTCACATATTAAAATGAGTTTCGACAGGACACAACTACAATGAATATATGATATGCACTTTTGGAAAAAGCTATATTGTAAAGCAACTCTTGCGCTGAATTGGAAATATTTTAGGAAAATACACTGAATAACAGGAACTTAAGTTTATGATTGATTTAAGATTATAATTATAATTAAATATAAATGCTATTTAGCCATCAAATTAATTAGGGGTCAAAGGTCATTTTATAGTGAACTCATTCATCAGGTTTAGCTGCATATTAACACTATTATCAAACACTAGCGGCAGTTCTTTAGATGATTTGTAACCATAGCAACGAAGCTACCTAAGCACAACAAGCCAACGGTGAGCTCACTGATGCCTCCTTGTGGCGTGGAGGAGAGGAGAATCCAATCTTAATTCAACATGTCAAAGATTTTACTTTCCCAAACCTCAGACCAAAACGTGAGACTATGTGGTGAAAATCTATCAGCCATTTTCCGGTTGGCTCGTTAGCAATTATGACGCTTCAAGTCTCATCCCTGTCATCTGTATATCTGTTCTATAGGCCTGAGATTTGGCTCCCTCTGCCGGAGGCGTTCTCAAATTACACCACCTTTCTATAGCCCACAGCGCGGGCCGGAAGCGGACTGAATATGAACCAGGTGAGGGCGGGAGACGGAAGCAGCTGTGATGGCCGAGTGGTTAAGGCGTTGGATTTGAAATCCAATGGGGTTTCCCCGCGCAGGTTCGAACCCTGCTCGCAGCGATCCGTTACTTTAAATTTCAATTTTGTATTATCTTTTGAACTGACAGGTAATCTGACAATCGATCTGATCTTCCTCCAGAGTCCTTGAAAAGCAGAAATATAAACACAGAGAGACACGAGAAATAAGATTTTTTGCTCCAAATAACTGATTCCTAAAGATATGCCAGCTGAAATCTTATAAAGGTTTGCATGATTGACCATTTGTTTGGATAAAAAAATAACACAATTATTCAGGCATAAAAATATCTCCTTATATCTGAAAATGGGTTGGAGTCTATGGATCCTTTTAATGGATCATCTTATCTGGTGTGAAAACTGTGTCTTTAGTCAGAGTCTTCCTCAAATTCACTGTAATACAGACTGCTACAAGCTATCGTTCCTGTAATAACTCTGAATAATTTGAATTAAAGAGTTACAACAACATCAAGTTGGGATAAATGCAGTATTTTTGAAGTTTGACTTTAAAGGACATTTTCTAATGTAAGAGAAACTTCCAACCAAACCTACATCCTTCAGTAAAACATGGTGGAGGTTCTGTCATGTATGGAACTCCGTTTCAGTCATAATTTAGAGCAGGGCTGCCCAAAGTCCTGGAGGGCCGGTGTCCTGTTTATCTGTGCTACCCGTCAATCTGTCCTACCTGTGGAAGTTTAATTTCATGTGTTTTGTTTCATCGCAGATTATTGTAAACTTTATTAAAGACTTTATCAATTTATTCCTGGCTTTCGTTAAGCTGCTGTATGTTTCTAGTTTACATGACAGGCAGCTTATAAATATATTAATAAATGGCTTCAGTTTGGTCTGCAATGTTGTGACTGTAAACAAGTTATTATTTGGTGGTTAATCAGGACAAAACATGTTTTGTGGCTTTTTTGTCCCTGTACTTTAAAATATTTTAGTTTAATAAAATTCTTTATTACTAAGTCTCGCTAAATAGGTGTTAGTGATGCTATGTGTGACTGGAGCTGTAAAAGCCTGTAATATTAGTGCATATTAATCATATCCATCATTTCAGTGACACATTGTGGCTGCATTTAATAAAGTCGCCCAAACAACAGATTCATGCAGAAACATCTGCAGTGATCTGGATTTAATTCCAATGAAACCAGTTTGGTTCTTACAAACGCCTCTGCATTAAAATATTGTAGCAGGTAGATATTCTAGTAAAGGATCAGATCCATCTGCAGCTTTTCATTTTAACGGTAGGATATTCAGATGGAGGAAGTGATCTCATGGTTTCATCATGATATCAATTGTTCAATGCTAAGCTAACCATCACTGCTAAGCTTCCACTTCAGTCACTCAAATAATCCAATATATTTAACATGGTAGCAGTTTTAGACGGGTAGCACGGACAGACAGCTATCTATCTATGGTAGGATAATCTGACAGGTAGCTCAGATCGTCAGAATACCTGCATCCTGCAGGTATTTAGTCTCTCCCTGGTACCAATAACCTTTTCTGCAGGTCAATGTTCTCCTTGGCCTCTAACCAGCCTCGTTGGATCCAGGTGCGTTAAACCAGGGACAGACTAAAACATGCAGGATGGGCCCTCCAGGGCCCACTCTGGGCTCCACTGGTGTAGTAAAATCACAAATGTACTGAATGAATTAAACAGAAAAGCTGATAAAAATCTGCTTAAAAATATTTGATCCACTTCTGTTTACTGGTAAATTATTTATTATCCAAATCCAAATCAATGAAGACAGTTTAACTTCTTTATTGTCAAATAAACAAGCAAGAAAGAAACAAAAATAATGGAATAAAAAAAGACATTGAAAAATTAAATAAACGAAAAATAACAGAAATCTAATAATAATATAACCTAATATTTTAAATAATCTTGGAAACCTATTTAAAAACAACAGTAAGTTGTTCAATTGTTCGATGATGATAATAGCAGCTGATCGGCTCTCCAGCCCCGCCGATCGATCGGCTCTGATCGATCAGCGAAGCCGCCTGCGCAGCTCGGCTCCCCGCCCTCCTCTCCATCACATCCCGTTGTCTCACTGGAGGATGACTCGGTTGGAGGCTAGCGGCTAACCGGCGGGTCTCTCATGCCCCTTGTGGTTCCGTGGTGGTCCCGTGGAGCCTCCCCGTCCCGACCCGGTCCGGACCCGGTCCGGAGCGGTCCGGATCTCGGCGCGGAGATGCAGCAGCTGTTATGTAAGAGCGGAGCCGCTAACGTTAGCCCGCCGCCATGAATGACGCGCAGCAAGAAATGTCTCCGGACTTCGTCCTGATGCGGCTCGTCTCCGCCGCGGAGTACGACCGGCTGGACGAGCCCGACGACCTGATCCGGACCGGAGGCGGCGGGTTCGGGCCGGTGAAAGCCGCGCTGGGACACCGCGGCGGCGGGTTCGACGTGGACTCCGGCGGCCCCTCGGCAGGCCTCGGATCCGCATCCCCGCACTACAGTTCGCCGCTCCCCGGGAAGGGAGAGCTGGACGGCGGGCTGGGCTTGTCGCAGGGCCCGCCGAGCTCCGAGGCGCCGCTGTCCCCGCCGCCTGAGGACTTTGCCGCAGCGGCGCAGCGCTTCGTGGACGGTTCGGCCGGACACGGATCCAGGGCACAGCTGATGGTGTTACAGAACCTGCTTCGTTCCGGATTGGAGCAGCCGCCGCCAGCTGGGTTCCTGCAGGAGGAACCGGACAGACAGAAGCTGGAGCCCGGTCCAGGTTCGGGTTCTGCTAGCACAGCTGGTTCCCGACCTGGAGGCGGGAAGGAGCAGAACTCTGGCTGCGTCCCGTCCCCGGAGGAGAACCTGCAGTGGCACCCGGTGGTCAGACTATCCAAAGGGCCCGACGGGCCTCAGAACCCGCCGCCGGTCCCTGGCCTGGATCCGGAGTCCATCCCCATCCTGTGCCACCGACACCGGCTGGCCAAGTGGCCCCCGGGTCTGCTGGACCAGGCCCTGCGCCTGGGCCTGCTGGAGCTCAGGAGAACCTGCCCGTCCGGGGCCGACGACCCGGTTCTGGTGCTGGCCCAGAAGCTGGGTCAACTGGGCGAGGGCAGGGAGGGAGTGGGTGGGGGGGATGGGGTGCCTCCCCCCCCTCGCTGTCCCTGTCACAGCATCCTGGCGGCGGGTCCGGTTGCCCCCGGAGACGACCCCAGCGACACCAGCGACGCTCTGCTGGTTCTGGAAGGCCTGGGGTCCGAGCAGGTCGGAGAGCTGGCGCAGGTGGGGGGCCGAGACGGCGAGGAGGAGGCTGGGGGGGGCGACGCTGGGGGGCCGCCGGGGGGAGCCGGAACCGTGTTTGGCGCCGGAACGCTGAGCGGCCTGATGCGACAGGTCCACAGACTGGCTGAGGAGGCGGGTGTCTGCACCGAGCCGACGTGCCGCACCGCCGCCGCCCCCCCTGCGGCGCCACGGAGCCCCCCGGCCACCGGTGGCGCTCCCCCTGACCCGGGCCCGCGGCCGCTGCACCGGCACCAGTCCCGGTCCCAGCCGCAGAGCCGCGCCGCCACCCCGAAGCTCGGAGTGGCGGCGGGTGGCTCCGGGGGGGCTACCTCCCCCCTGACTGTCCTGGAGGGGGGGGGCGATAGGACGCCGCGGAGGAAGTCCAGGAAGGGGGGGTCCCTGAAGGTCCGGCTCAGCAAGCTGTTCAGAACCAAGAGCTCCAGCGGCGGGTCGGGCGGCCTGCTGGACAAGCGACCGTCGCTGGCGTCCTCCACCTCGTCGGGGGGGAGCCTGCTGGACGTGTGGGGGTCCACCTGCAGCAGCACCGACCAGGACAGGTAAGATCCCTCTGTCACCATGACGACGGCACCTTTCAGAGCCCCGTGGAGGCTGATCTGATTTCTCCAAACAAATCGCTGTTCCTCTGAAGGCATCAGAAGTCGAGTAACAGGCTAAGGGTCAAAGGTCAGGGCACAGAACCAGTCCGGCTTCTTGGAGGAAGGAGAGACGAGACAAACTCTTCCCAGCTGTGAAGCACGGCGGTGGAGCGGTGATGGTCTGGGTGGATCCTGTCCTCACTGGGACCGGTTGAGTCCAGTAGTTCAGTCCCAGTTTGGACTGGGACCCAGCCGCCGGTTCGTCCTGGTGCTTTATCAGCCTGGCAGCCGCCAGGCTTTGCTTTCCCCCCACCAGGCTGGATGTTGTTAAAAACGGATCAACTGGGTTTATTTCCAAATCAGTTACTCCAGACGTTAGTAACGGAACACTCTCCATACAGAACCAGGGCGGTTCTGGTGGACTGTGCTCGGCCCAACAGCAGGATTCCTGGGGAAACTCCTGCAGTGGTCTAGTCAAAGTCCTTTCGTTTCCACACCAATTGGTGTTTTTGATGACTAGAGTTGTTTCAGCCATCTGAGCGGCAGTTCTGAACCAACTCGGGTCCATTTGGTTTATTTGGGTCGGTAAACCTGGAGAACCGTAGCTGTAACAGACCGGAGTTTGCCTCGTTACAGAGAACCGGGCCGGTTCTGGTTCTGGACCTTCCAGCTGCAAGGTCTGCTGACCGGGTCTGGAGGTTCTGCTGGTTCTGCTGGTTCTGGACTCTGACTCTTCTTGTCCTAGTTTTAGTTTAGTTTCAACCAGTTCATCTGATTCTGAACTTATCTGGTTCTGTTTAGTAACAGAGCTCGGTCCAAGGTTCTGTTCATCAGAACCACCTCAGTTCAGACCCAGATGTTCTGCCTGGAACCGGACCTTGACGGTTCGTCTCCGTTTCCATTTCTGCTCTCAGATCCGACCCAACTTAATTCGGCTCCCGCGCAACTTTTCCCCGCAGCTGTTGCCATGGTGACCAGCAGTCTCACTGCTCAGCAGAGAGAGAGGGATGGGACGTTGCCATGGCGACAGCATCCTTCTCTCAGACCTCAGATAAAGCTTGTCTCCATGGCAACAGTTTGGGGTTGCCACCAGGGAGGGTTTGGGTCGGGCATGACTGAAGTCACAGCCTGGTAACCATGGAGATTTCCAAGATGGCGGCCCAAGGCTCGGTCATGTGGAAACTGTTCAGTATTCATGTTGTTTGTTCTGTCGTCTGCAGGCTGCCGGTCTCCAGGCCTCACAGTGCCTTCTCGCCGGTGCCGTTCAGTCCTGCTTTCACCGGTGAGTTCAGCTGCTCAGGTGGGCAGCAGCAACATGGCGTCGTCATGGGTTTCTGCTGGACCGAGTGATTTCAGTGAGGTGTTAACGAGCCGCTGCAGCCGACTGGTCGGAGGCACTGATGCAATCAGGCTTCTCCAGTTTCTGTAGACATGGCGGACCGCCAGGCTTTACCTGGCGAAACGTCCTTTCCATCCAATCAGAGCACTCCTAGCAAACAACCGAATCCGCTTGAATAAATAACAACCAATCACATCCAGCAGGTGAAAGCACAAACTTAAAACAATCAATACTTTCATTTTCCTCCCTGAGATTATTTAAACATACTTGCTGACTCGTCATCGGCCATGTTGGATAAATAGCAGCATGTCGCTTGTTTTCAGATCCACACGTTGATTCATTTGTTAGGATTCAACTGAAGTGCAAACCATTTATTGCTACTACAGTCAATAATTAGTCATCGCCATGGCAACTCAACCTCCACAGCCCTGGAGCTGTGAGCCGATTGGTCAGATTTTAGTTCCTGCTCCACTTTGTTTCACCTTTTTCACACGTTTTACGCTAAAAAGTAACAATGACTCTACGATGAGGCGTATAAAGTTATAAAGCAGTTTGTGTCACAGCCTGGTAACCATGGAGATTTCCAACATGGGCGGCGGCCATGTTGGACCCCCCACGGCCTTAACCTTGTGGGCCCTCCTGATTGAGGGCCCACAAGGTTCTCCTTTAGAACCGCAGGTAGGAACTCGGGATGAACGACGCCCCTCAGCTTCTTCATCTTCATCACCTCCTCCTCTTCATCACTCAGCTCTTCCTCTCTGTTCACTAACCCCTCCCTCCCTCCTTCCTGTCGCCCTCCTCTGTCCAGGTGAGACGGTCTCTCTGGTCGATGTGGACATTTCTCGCAGGGGGGGGAGCGCTCAGCACCCCCCCACGCCGCCCCCCCCTCCTAGGCGGAGCCTCAGCCTGCTCGGTACTTCTTCTTCCTCTTCCTTCTCTTCTTCTTCTGTCCTCTCCTCTGATCGGGTTGCTCTCATTGTCGTACCGTCTCACATCCTTGAAAACTCTTAGAAAGATTCATTTGTTCACAATTAAAGCCTTAAATATTCAGATTTTATTACAAAAAAATGTGAGTTGAGCTCAACTGTCACTCAGAGTTCTTACATTTAGTCATGGCAGGAATATTTCATCTCCGTCGTTTTGGTCACACGTCTTCAATCTGACCTGTGACTCGAGGCGGTTGAGGCTACCGCTAACTAGCTGCTAACGTACCTTTGCTAACCAGCCAGCTAGCTAGCTGACATTTTTTGTGTCAGTCATGGGAATGTGTTGCTGGACGATGTTTCCATGATGCTAAACGCTCAGCACTACTGCTGTCTAAAGTTTAACATTTTCTTCTGTTCATTTCGGTCATGATGCAGATTTTACATTTAGTTCTTAAATATGTTAAACAGCCTTACGTCATATTAAAGACCCTGGCGCAGCAGCAGGATCTGAGATGATTGGATCGTTTTGTACCGTCTTCAGCTCCAGTTCTTCTATTTCCGTGTGAATTTCAGGAAGTGATGGATGATAATCAGGAAGATGGGAGGTTAGGGTCGGGGTTAAAATGCTGCCCTCAGGCTCTGATAGAGATGAAAGTCTGGAACGTTGGAGTGACCAACCTGGCGGTCCGGAGGCTTCAGAACCGCCGGGCCTGTCCTCACAGCTGTCTGTCTCTGACCTGCAGATGATTTTGGAGGTCCTCCACAGCTCCAGGGGCCGTTCACGGAGCGCAACGCCGGGGCCTCCATGCAGTCTCTGCCCCCCCGTCCGCTGGCGCTGCACCCGACCCTGAGCACCATCCAGCACAGCCTGAGCCTCAACGGTGAGATCCGGATCGCCCCGGTTCCATATTTGTATGACAGCCTTTTCCTCCTCTACTTCAT
Source organism: Poeciliopsis retropinna (assembly GCA_010277075.1). NCBI lineage: Eukaryota > Metazoa > Chordata > Actinopteri > Cyprinodontiformes > Poeciliidae > Poeciliopsis > Poeciliopsis retropinna. Next base: position 421,371 of record VMRM01000035.1, on the reverse strand, counting down.
GTCTGACCATGTGGCAGTTTTTCTGCGTTTGTTATGGTTGTATTTACCCAGAATGCCCTGCGCTGCAGCTCACTTCCTGCTTTTGGAGCGGTTTCTAGGCAGGTTGCATTCGGAACCGGACCGAGGTTTTGAGGCGGATCAGAGCTAGCTCCCTACTCGCTAAAATGGGTGGGAAACCTGGAAACTTTGGAAAAGTGAAAACAAATAACTGAGTTAATGTTTAAAATGAGAAGAGAAAGTGACAGCAGAAACCAGCTGTCCTGGTACAGCAGATTGAAATGCAAAATGTTTCTATTTCTCTAGTTTTGACTTCATTACTGCTCTGTGCCGTCTGAAACAATCTGTTCTTTGTTCTCCAGTTGACGATTAATCAATTCATAAAATAATTATCAGTTATTTTTAGAATTGATTAATCATATTGATCGTTTCAGCCCGATCTGCTCCGATTGTAACTCGGGTCTGTTTCTCTGCCCCAGACACGTTCCTGCGGGGTTTGCCCCGCCCGGTACCGCTGCGACCCGACGGCCAGAACCCGCCGCCGCGGCTCGCCCCGCGCTGCCCCCTCAGCCGGCCCGACGCCGGCAGCTTCGCCACCAGCCTCAGGGAGCTGGAGAAGGTGGGTGTGTCTTCCTGCGCTCTGATTGGATGGAAGTGGGCGGAGCCTAACAGTTCGGGGCGTGTTCGCAGTGCGGCTGGTACTGGGGTCCGATGAACTGGGAAGACGCAGAGATGAAGCTGAAAGGGAAACCGGACGGATCGTTTCTGGTGCGGGACAGTTCGGATCCACGCTACATCCTGAGTCTGAGCTTCCGGTCGCAGGGAGTCACACACCACACACGCATGGAGCACTACAGAGGTACCACACACACACACACACACACACACAGGACCCCGCCGGTCATGTGTGACCCGCTGACGTCTCGGTCCGGCAGGAACCTTCAGTCTGTGGTGCCACCCGAAGTTCGAGGACCGCTGCCACTCTGTGGTGGAGTTCATCGAAAGAGCCATCATGCACTCCAAAAACGGAAAGTTCCTGTACTTCCTGCGCTCCCGAGTCCCAGGTAGGAACCGACCCGTCTCACCTGCAGAACCTCAGAGAACATTTCAAATCCAGAACCAGAGCCGCAGCGCAGGCGTCCGGACCCGCCAGCCTCTAGCTGCTTCCTCCAGGATTTCATGATTATTTCTGGTATTTTTTTACTTCAGAATCACAGATTTTAAACTTTATAAATATTTGGAAGGAATTCTGCAGCATTTTTTCTTTAATAAAACCTTTTGAGCAAAATACTCCGGACCCTGAAGGGATTTTGGTTCTTATCTGAGCTTCGATAGATGGAAGTATCGGGTCGGTTTCAGCCTCAGAACCAGAACCAGAACCAGCGCGTTACACAGAAAACCTGAATCCAAATTTCTCACGTTTCAGTTTTTACTCTGATGAATGCAGACTGTTATTTCCTTCAGTCTGGATCGGCGGTTTTCTGGAAACTTTCTCTGGTGATTTTTTTTACATTTATTTTCCGAACTGATGGCCGATTATTTTATTTTAATTCTTTTAAACTCCAAGCTGTGAATCAAAAACCAAACAAACACTCGGCCGGTTTGTGTCGACACGGTTTGAACTGGATGCTGCACCTCTCTGTTGCCATGGAGACACAATAAGTTCCTGTATTGAGTGGACGTGTTCACCTGTGCGTGTCTCCAGGTCTGCCTCCCACTCCGGTCCAGCTCCTGTATCCGGTCTCCAGGTTCAGCAGCGTCAAATCTCTGCAGCATCTGTGTCGCTTCTGCATCAGGCAACTGGTCCGCATCGACCACATCCAGGAGCTGCCGCTACCGACGTACGTACCTGCAGAACCCCCGCCCCCGGCCCGTACTCAGGGCAGACAGGAAGTGGTGATGCAGAGCAGAAACAGAAGTGAAATCGTCCAATCAGGTAAAAGGTGTTTCCCTCTGTCCTCCAGGCCGCTCATCGCCTACCTGAGGAAGTTCTACTACTACGACCCGGAGGAGGAGATCAGCGCTGCGCTGCCGGACCGGAAGGAGGCCAGGGAGCCCAGCGGCCAGCCGGGGGTCCGGTCCCAAACGTAGCACCGGAACCGGGCCGGACCGGGACGCACCTGGAGCCCACCCACAGGTAGAACCCGACCCAGAGCAGATGATTTGACTGGGAGCCGATCAGGTTGAGGTCAGATCAGCAACATGAGCCGATTTATTAACTGCAGTGAAACAGATGCTGGGCGCCGACTGCATGACCTTCTACTGACCACCAGGGGGGGCTCATACCATAGAAACTTCATCAGTTAATCCTGAATGACCTTCAGGCATCCTGAAGGTCACTCAACATGACCTTCACTTCCTCACCTCCTAAAAACAAGAGGCGTCAAGCAGCAGGCTTATAATAATAATAATATAATAATAAGAAAAGACATTTAAGAGTAAGGTTAAAACTAATGCAAATCTATTCCATAAACTCTATTGTAGAATAATCTCAGACTAAAAGTCTCAGCGTTCCGTCAGACGATCTGCTGTGAAGTAAGCAGGTTGATCAACGCGTGAAAAGTTTCCCCTCAGAGCAGAAAGAGAGCAGCATCATTTACCAAACATCGGGACGTTGAGTCTGTTTTGAGATGTAGCCGCTGTGAAAGATCCAGAGGTACGGAGGCCTATAGGTGCAAACATGCAGCAAACGGCGAAATGAGCTGCAAAAAGAAAGAACCTGAAGTTCTACTAAGTTATAGTTAGAATTGGAAATCACAGCTTTTATCTCTCACGTTAAATAAACTTCATTGACCCCAAACAGCCAATGAGCTGCTGGGACTCTGAGGTTAGCCAATCACAGCACTTCTTCCTCTGTGATGTCAGAGCGCCTTGGATTAATGATGGTGAACTGAACATCCTGCAGGTCGTCAGGATGAGACCAGAACTATTCTGTGGGTCTGAAGTCCACGAGGAGAGCAGACGGTTCTGGTTCTGGTTCTGGTTCTGGAAGTTTGAACTGTCCCTTCAAATGCTGTTTTCTTCCTGCAGGTCTTTTCTCTCTCTGCTCTCTGGACTCGACCACTGAAGGACGTTCAAACACCCAAACTGGACTCTGACTGCAGCCAATGGGCTCCCTCCGCTCAGTCTTGTATCCGGGCGGGTTTCAGATGATCCTGCCTCCTGATTGGCTCGCAGGGAGTCGTCAAGCGAGGGACAGGGGATGAGGAGACTCCGCCTCCTTTTTGATGTCATCACTGATCAGCTGGACTGAAGCGAGCGTGACGTCGCTGTCGGGACGGAGAGGAACTGTCAGTCGCCTCCAGGATCCCAAAAAAGGCTACGGAGCTCGACGTCCGGAACCGGGAAGGTTCTGTCGGTTCTACACGGATCATATGTTTACTTCCCTTTCTGCTGGAGCCTCAGCAGGGGGCGCTGTTCGGTGGTACCATATATCGATCAGCTGCTCTGATAATCAGCCAATCATCACTCAACTTTTAAATCAGATATTCTGAATCTTTAATTACTTATGTAATTTTCAGATTTTTCTGCTTTTAAAAGAAATTTAAGGATATTTTTCTGAATCAATGAACTGCAGCTTTAAAACTCAAAGACCCGATGGTGGAGGTCAGGTTTAGTTTATTTCTGCTATTAAATTTGATGGTTCTGGTAACCGGACCCGGATTAAATCATCTGTCAGCTAGAAGTGGGCGGGGCTTTAAAGAGGAAGGATCTCCAAACCAAAACATGAGGAAGAAGATTTGGGTTTAAATCTGCAGCTCAGTCTGGTCTGTTCTGCTGTTTGTCTCTACGCTGGATTATAGATATTAATGAACCTCTGAATGAAACCATCATCTATTCTCTCTGACTCGTCCTGCTGCTGCTGCGTTTGGTTCAGGTACGACTGCAGGTGTGAAGGGGGCGGAGCCTCTGAAGGTGTGATGATGATGAAACTGATTGGTGTAAAAGTTTCTGGTTCCAGGAACCGAACCCAGGAGGAGAACCTGTTCAGAACCTTCAGTTTGTTTCCAGCAGCCGATTCTTTGCATTTTCAGCACTTTGATTTTGGAAAATGTTCAAATTTAAAATGTAATTAAAATTTTAAATGCCTCGCTACTCATATTTTTGAAAGCATTAGCTAAAATTAAAAATTAAACTTTTATTTCACCACTGAACAATTTCTAATGTGCAATGTCAGCCTGAAATTAGTTAAGGTACAAAACATGTTCTAGACATGAAATTAAAGAGGGAAGTATTTTTTACATGTAGATTTTCTTTTATTTAAGCAGTTTTAAATAAACACTCCTATTTTTAGGTGTTATTAGATTTAAAGTCCTGTCTCTATTTCTACTTAATTTCTTGAGATTATTGATTATAGTTTTCTGGAGCTTCTTTGTGAACAGAACCCACTCGGTTCTGGTTCCTCCATGTAGCACCTTGTTAACATCAAAGTTTTTAAAATCAATTCTCCGGGTTGTTTGGGAGATTTATCCGACCTGTTTGGACTCATTCCTGGTTCTGAGGAATGAAGCGGCGACAGATGGATGATGTTCAGCTCTTCACAACTTTTAATTTGTTTTTGAGATGTTTGGAACTTCACTCGCTGTCGGGAATAACATCCAGATCCTGGAGGCGACAGTCGCACCGCGACGGCAACATTACCAAAAAAACTCAGAGCAGGGTTACCATGACGACTACTGAGCTACAACCATGTCAGCATCCTACTGTTTCGCTCTCTGGGAGGACAGATTCAAACACTGGGAACTCTGGGAAAACTGGAGGCGGGATCCAGACGTCCTGCTTGGACACTTCCATGATGTCAAACAGTTGTAAATGTTGACTGAAGACATGTTGTTGTTGGTGTGGAGGAGCAGTAATGTGTCGTTGTTGTGCCGTCACCTGTTAATAAAACACGGTGGGACTGAAAGTCTGTCCTCAATGAGACAAAAACCTTTAAGTTTTAGTTTATTGGTCACAACATACAAACTTTAATAGAAACGTAAACAGAGAATTTAACTGAAACACTTTTAATGAACAGTCAGAAACAAACTGCAGGTCAGAGGTCACCCCTGCCTGAAACAGATCTGTTCTATTGTCCCCGCAGCAAATATTATATTATAGATTTCAGTTTCATTTACAGATTTAACATAAAGACATTTCTGCTAACATCAGAATAAGATTAACTTTAGGATGACTCAACTATAATAGCAATCATTAAAGGATGCAAAAAATATATCGACACAAGGCCATCTCAACACACACACACACACACACACACTTGGAGGGTTCTTCATTGGTTAAATGACATACTTCCTGTGGTGCATTTATTTTGCAGTACCAACTCCCACAAACAAGGGGTCGCCACTGAGGCAAAGGTAATTTTAATTCTGTAGCACATTTTCAGCAATAAGGAAACAAAGTGCTTTACAGGAATTAAAAGGAAATACAAACAAAATAAAGCAAAAGAAAGAAGAAAAAGAACCTAATGTTGATCTAAAGTGTGTGAACTAGATGCTCCTGTTCTGGGACGGTAGATACATGTAAGTATCTCTTTGTAAGTATGCTCTAAATATGTACAAGTTGGGGAAATTGTACATATTTATCAGACATTTGTTCAAATTATATGTTATGAATTGTTTTAACTATGTTTCTGAGAGTGCTTTAAGGAGCCTCACTGAAGGAGCAGTCGACATGAATGTTTTGAGTTGCAGCCGGTTTCAGCAGATAAATGCTCGGCAAGAAGTTTCTGTGCCTTTGACACAAAAGATTGTGCGAAACTGTATAATTTGTTTTTGTTTTACTCTACATGGACATGTGTTCCAGAAGAGATGCTGTGTAATTCTGAATCACATTGCAGAATGTGATTCAGGTTATTTAGGTTATTTCTAAATAGGTTATAGAAATAACCTATTTCTATTTCTTAGAGCTGCAACGTATGTGTAACTAGGAAACGCCCCTAAACAAATAAAAAGAGAGGATTCGGTGGGACGTGTTTTTAGAGCCGTAGATTGTAACCGAAACGCCTCTCTGTCCATTCACCTCGCCAGTAAAAAAAAGGACCAAAATAAATGTCAGGTTTATTCACCTAAGCATTCTGTAACAAACACAAATTAAAAGAGACAAGTGGATTAAATTGTGTTTTCTTGAGAAGAGTAAGAGAGGAGAGTGTGAATTTTACAGTCTCCTAATTCACTCTGAAGTTCCTCTGTTGCTGCTCCTCTTTTTATTTAGAATTGGGAAGCCCTAATTACAGAAGTAGAGAGCTGCTAGAAGCAAAACAGAAAACCCAGTTGTTAATGCACAGTCGTAATTCTTTCTACTACACAGAAGATTCCTGTCTTTGCATATCTGAGGTCTTAAATGCAGTTCCCGTGTCCATCTGGGTCATAAACTTTAACCCAGCTTTTAATGTTACTCCTACCAGGTCAGTTCTTCCCCCGGCTGGTATCTGCTCCCAATTTGGCACGCTCATTGCTTCCTACAGAAACGAAAGAAACACACATCCCGGGGGCAAACAAAGTCCCTAAATGTAATAATTAGTATATATGAGAATAAGACATTTAAAAATCTAACAGTCCATGTAGTCAACCTTACCTTCTACAGAGCTGCTCTGATTGGCTGCCTGAGATCCAGTTAGAGGATTGAACATTTCTTCACACTGGAGACGGGGGGGGGGTTTGGAGTTGACTCGTCCCAGTATGCGATCATGCACTGTCTGCAGAACCAGTGTCTGCAGCTGGCCAAAATCGGATACATCAGGAGGTTCTGACACGCAGCGCAGCAGGACGTGTCATCCACTTTGGGAACTTTCCCTCTGAACATAGAGAAAAAGGACAATGAAACACAGTAAATAGTAACAGTAGTAAACTCTTAGTCTATTTTACAGGAAAGTACACACAAAAAAACTGGGACATGACATCATAAAACTTGGTTTTACGATGTCCATCATTATTAGATCCATGATATAGTCATGGATCTCAATACTATCTAAATGTATGAATGCAATGTTTAACTGGAAATACAGTGAACTGCAGTCTACTGGTAGATACTGTCTCTGTGCTGGATTCTGGAAGAATCACCCCGAACTCCTTATGTTATTCTTCACTCTGTCTTTTACAAATGGTGAATAACTTTAGTAATGAAGCTCAGGTGTGTCAATGATGAAGGAATTAAGGTGAAATGAGATATCTCCAGCTTGGTTTACAGCAGAAAGTTTCTTACTTGGTGTCTGAAGGTCCAGGCTCGTCACTGAACAGCGGAGGGAGAATGTTGGAGCGGTCACTCCTCATAGGCAGGCAGGTGGGTGCTGAAGACACGGTTCGGTTCTCCTGTCGGTCCAATCTGGACCGACTCATCTTCAGTCGGTCCAGATTGGAACCAAAACAGACTACAATGTGCAAAACAAGAAATATGACAAATTTTATGTCCTTTTCTACAGCTTACAGGTTCATTGATGAGTCAGTGGTGAGGAACTATTTCCTGACTTTACTCTTCCTGCTCTGCCCACATGAGATGAACTCTGGACTGTTTCCACCTTGTAAAGGTGGCATTAAAGATAAAATATATCAAAACAGTAATAAACAAGGTCTGGATTTGACAGATCAGATTGAATGAAACAACAGGACTCAAGACTTGAGAGTTTATTTAATAACCTGTCATGCAAAGATAATAAAAGACTCTTATACCAAAGTCCAATGTCATATCAAATATTATTCCAGTGTTTGTTTTGATCTGCGATCAGATGTTGATCTGATGTTGATCTGATCGCAGAACTGGATCTGAGGAAAAGAAAAACAGAGCTGCAGATTTCACATTTAGATTCATTTTTAGCAGAAATTAAAATGATTACTGAGATCAAGACTTAACTGAAAGAAAACCAGACACATTGGTTCATGTATGTGAGCAACTTACTTTCTGTAATGCTGAAAAAGGCTTTGGTCAAACACATAAATCACCTAAACATGAAAATATTTATCTAAGGTTCACCTGATGTCCACCACCCAGTGAAAAAGGACGCCCTTTTGAAAGGGAAATAATTTGTGAATTAATTATTTCAGTGCCACAGCCATAAAAATGGATAATATTTAATCTAGGTGAGATTTATCAATTTATTTCTGAGCAACAGATGCACCAGAAACAACATGGCCACCATCCAAAAGCTTTCCAACTAGAGTACAGAGCATCTCTGGTTGGAAAATAGTTTCTCAAGCAATAAACTCGACACTTCTGGCTGGGATTAGCAGAGCACTGTCTTGCAATCCAAAATGTGTGTGTTCTACTCTTGTCACATGTTGATGTGCCCATTGGCAAAGCACTTAATCATAAGTTGCCAATAGATCAGTATATCAGAGTATTAATGTGAGTGTGATTGGATCTTTTATAATCAGTCTCCTTCAATCTGAGTGGATGATTATTGACCCAAATAAAAAAGCCCCCAACACGATAGGAACGTTATCACAAGTATATTTATTTTCTGCTCTTTGGATTTACATGTGTAGCAACTAAAGCTTTCCTGCACCCTTCCTGAACCCATTAGGGAAGAAGGGGTGCTGATGCCCCTCCCTCCTTAGGGGCACCAGCACCTAGTGTAAGAAAATGGATGGATGGGAACCTCCTGATAGTTGCAGTGTAGTCCAGTGAATGTCTGCTTTCATCCAGGCCATCAAAGATGAAGAGAAGTTTCCAGATAGTCGGCTGCTCTGCTGGGAGCTTCTGGATGGAAAACCTGGAGCAGCATGAGAAGACTGTGCTGCTCATCTCTGATCAAGTTCATCTCCCTGAATGACAATGAGTGCTGAGCCATTAATTATATTTAGCCATCTTGAACACTAACGTCCCACATTCTCTCTGTCTTAGCTGGAAAAGCTAAAACTGCTGGAACCTTTAATTAGGTGAATTAAAATCTTTCACATTTTTAAATTAATGTCAAGAACAAAACTTATCACTTTTATTTCATGTTTTAAATTAAAACAAACTCAGAGCAGATAAAGTAAAGCTGCAGCATCAACAGAAACAGTTTACCATTAGGAAACAGATTAAAACCAGGCTGAGTAAAAACACACCCCTTCATTTCTGCACAAAGCTTCAACACACACCAAAAACTCCTGAAGGCACACTGGTGGGAAACATGTTTACTACAAAACACCTGCTCCACCTCAGAGCTGCTAAAGCTACAAAAACATGAAGGAAGCCTAAAAAAACTGCTGATTTTCATCTCTTCAGAACTTCATCTGGAATCAGCTGCAAGAGACAGAAGAAGTATTAATTAAGATAGGAGTCGTTGTTGTTTGAGGAGCAAGAAACTTACAGACCTAAAAGCTATTTATTCATTGAGGTATTGATTTAATAATGCTCTCTCTAATAAATTGGCTCATCCTATTAAAACATCTGACCCTCATGTCTTTGCATGTTCTTTTAAAACAAACTTTTTGTTAACCTGCTTGTAAGTTGAGGTATGTTATGATAGCCTCTGTTTTGGGCCCAATTCACTTTTTTGAAACATTTTTCGTAATAAATTAAGAATCTTTTTGAACCATTCAATGTATTTCTGAATGGTTTTACAAAAATTACAAAAACCCAACAAAATAAGAAGGTCATCACAAGTATGTTTGTTTATCTGTAGCAGCTAAAATTTTCCAGCAGGAGGCAGTCTGTACCAACAGTAAAACTTCGGCTTTAACTATCTGCTGCATGTCTTTGGGTACTCCCAGATGGTAGCTGCAGGTCAGAGGTCAAACTGCTCCAAATATTAAAGTTAAACTTTCAGTCAATAGGAGGATTCAAACTGCACTTTAATCTGAGATTCTGTACAACAAGATCATGAGGCTGGTGGGTTCTTCCTGAAGTTCTGATTCTGGTCCCACCAGCAGGATGCCTTTCTGTCACCTTCATGCAAACATTTGGCTCCAGCTGCTTAATGTCTGCATTAAGTAGCTGAGCTTTAGAAACAGAGGTCAGAGGGTATGATGATGCAGTATCTTCAATAAGTTAAAAACAAGCAAGGAGGAGCCTAAAAGTTCCAGAATGAAGAGGATTTGGACTGGGATTCCTGACACTTTGGAGAAGTGGAGCTTCATGTCACAGACAGCGTCCAGGAGGAAGAGTTTCCACAGACAAACTGATTATCTTCATTTGTTTAAAATCTGCCATAGATTCTGATTTCTGTTGGACATTCAGGTCTTATTTGGGGAAGAAAAATGAAGGAAAACATTCTGATCTAAAAAGGTTTGGATGGGAAGCAGCAGCAGCGTTTTCCATCACTTCATCACTGCTGTTTCCATGGAAACTGAGTTTTCTGACGTGGGTTGGGTCTGAACTTTAACTCAACATCATGTGAGAAATGGAAACTTTTCCAAAAAGCCAAAACTGAGAGAACAAGAAAAAAGAATTGAATCCTGTTTCAGTTGCTTCCTTTTCCAGAAAATGATTTTGATTTGTTTATTCCGTCCACACAGGGCTGACTGGTTTAAAGCCATTACTATAAATACATTTTTTTATTGGTTTAACAGATTTAAGAACAGCACTCAGAGCGATACAATCACAACAAAGGGTGTGAACAGATTCAAATGTCGAAGCTCTAGATGAGCCATAGCATCTGTTTTTTTCATCCCCAGTTGGGTTTTAAATTAAACGTAGAGATGCAGCATGCTGAATCCTGACACATGTAGCAGAAACCAAGACCTGAGCTGTTGGACATTACAAACATTCATCCAGTCATGGTTTTTGATGAATGCAAGAGAAAAATTGGTCTTTACATAACAATGTACATGAAAAAGAATGTCGTCAAAGTCCCTTTTGAACTACTAAAGAAATGAAATGGCCTCTTAAAAAGTTACACCTTCCCGGTTCCACTGGCGAATGGATGGATCTATCAAAGTTGGACCAAATGGACAGTATAGGAGATGCATATGGCTTTTGGGTCCTACATTGGAACTATATCTTTAAACACCTTTTCCATTGTTTGTCCAATCACATTTGCTCGTTAGCTAAGGAGGAGAGCCGTCCAGAACTGGAGGACCGGCTGCAGCTGGTTCACCCATCTTAGGAGAAACTCCCTGTGACCACACGGCTAAGCTCCCCTTGTTCTGAACTTCCATCATTTTCATGGATGACTCTGAGAGGTTGTATCTGCACACAGACAAAATAAGCTATTTAAATTTTGTGTATTTTGAAGGTAAAGGGCCATACATCCCAGAGCTGCTCCAGGTGGAGCGGGTCTGAAGATTTAGTCTGACGAGTCTGTAAACCGGAGCAACAAAGTCAGGATGGTGGTTACCTAGCATTAGTACAGGAAACTGGGTGGAGGCGGCCTCCATGCTGTCTTTCTAAAACTGGTTGAAGTTTAACAGGAGAGGATAAAGACAGAACCATCTGGAGCTTCAGAAACCACCATGTGACCCGGTTTTGGGCCAGAGCTGCTGAGGAAGGTTCAGAAGACATGGAGGACAGGCTGATGGTGGAGCTTCATCAGCTGGGACAGATGTTCAACCTGAACCGTGTTTAATGTTCTGATCCAATTCTCTGAGCAGATAGTTTGATTCAAACCGGCTGGATGTTTATTGACTGACAACCAGTTCACACAAATATAAAAAGTATCAAATATTTTGATAAAATATTAATATTTAAATATTTTATCATCAAATATAAATTCAGAAATCATAGCTGGAGAAGGGGCGGGGCTACTAGGTCATCAGGGGGCGGGGATACCGGGTCATCGGGAGTGGGGGGGGTTTACCAGGTCATTTTGGGGCGGGGTTAAAGGGTCAGCAGAAGCATCACCTTACCATGTCCTCCTAACAGTCTTTGCTCTACAGACAGGTGAGGTCAGAGGTCAGCTCTACCCTAGAAAGATAAAGGTTCAGTCCGTCAGAAAATGCAGCTGGTTTTGACTCTGAAAGGAAACTGGTGAGGAAATCCTGGAGAATCCAAATGAACAAACCAATGTTAGGATCTCGGTTCAGTTTTCAGTTTAAATCTGAATCTCTGAAGTTGTTTTCTGTCTGATCTGCCTCTGAAGTTCAGTCTGAACTACAGAACCAAGTTTACTCCTGTGGAGGAAATCAGATCTGATCTAAGAGCAGACGATCCGATCATTTTCCTACAGACTCAGAGTTTTCCAGATTAATCCGGAACATTCCCACCTGAACATTCAACATTTGCGATTTGCAAAGAGAAGCAGCAGGAAACTGAACAGACATGGAGGAGAAAGGATGGCATGCTGGGAGTTTATCCTGATAGGGTCAGGGGTCAAACTCACCTCTGCTCCTCCATCAACGCCCCCAACTTGCTGGATTCATTTTGAGCTGCAGCTGCAACAATATCAGAAACAAAAGAAGAAGAAGAAGGTCAGAGCAGCTCAAAGATCAGCCAATCAGATCACAGGACAGAAGCAGCTTGGCTCTGATTGGTTAATGCTGCTCTTCCTGCATTTCAGCCTGAAACCTTTTCCAGACAAATGCAGCTCAGCTGAGGAACGAGACTGAGGGAATTCAGGAAGAACTGGAGCAAAGACACTGGAAGAGATGAAGACACGTCCTCCATGTCTGTCCTCCCTGTCTGTCGTTGCTATCTGTCCTCCATGTCTGTCCTCCCTGTCTGTCGTTGCTGTCTGTCCTCCCCGTCTGTCGTCTCTGTCTGTCCTCCATGTCTGTCCTCCCCGTCTGTCGTCTCTGTCTGTCCTCCCTGTCTGTCGTTGCTATCTGTCCTCCATGTCTGTCCTCCCTGTCTGTCGTTGCTGTCTGTCCTCCCCGTCTGTCGTCTCTGTCTGTCCTCCATGTCTGTCCTCCCCGTCTGTCGTCTCTGTCTGTCCTCCCTGTCTGTCGTTGCTATCTGTCCTCCATGTCTGTCCTCCCTGTCTGTCGTTGCTATCTGTCCTCCATGTCTGTCCTCCATGTCTGTCCTCCCTGTCTGTCGTTGCTGTCTGTCCTCCCCGTCTGTCGTCTCTGTCTGTCCTCCATGTCTGTCCTCCCCGTCTGTCGTCTCTGTCTGTCCTCCCTGTCTGTCGTTGCTATCTGTCCTCCATGTCTGTCCTCCCTGTCTGTCGTTGCTGTCTGTCCTCCCCGTCTGTCGTCTCTGTCTGTCCTCCATGTCTGTCCTCCCCGTCTGTCGTCTCTGTCTGTCCTCCCTGTCTGTCGTTGCTATCTGTCCTCCATGTCTGTCCTCCCTGTCTGTCGTTGCTATCTGTCCTCCATGTCTGTCCTCCCTGTCTGTCCTCCCTGTCTGTCGTTGCTATCTGTCCTCCATGTCTGTCCTCCCTGTCTGTCGTTGCTGTCTGTCCTCCCCGTCTGTCGTCTCTGTCTGTCCTCCATGTCTGTCCTCCCCGTCTGTCGTTGCTGTCTGTCCTCCCCGTCTGTCCTCCCCGTCTGTCGTTGCTGTCTGTCCTCCCCGTCTGTCCTCCATGTCTGTCCTCCCCGTCTGTCCTCCATGTCTGTCCTCCCCGTCTGTCGTCTCTGTCTGTCCTCCATGTCTGTCCTCCCTGTCTGTCGTTGCTGTCTGTCCTCCCCGTCTGTCCTCCCTGTCTGTTGTCTCTGTCTGTCCTCCATGTCTGTCCTCCCCGTCTGTCCTCCATGTCTGTCCTCCCCGTCTGTCGTCTCTGTCTGTCCTCCATGTCTGTCCTCCCCATCTGTCCCTGCGGCTCATTGTGCTGCTCCTCAGCGTCTGCAGCGTCTAGATAAGCCCGCCAGCAGATGTTTGCTGCAGTTAAAGCTGCGTTGCGTCGTTCAGGCGGTTCCTGAGTGGAGCGTCTCCTCTCAGACCGAACGTCCTCTCAGTGTCCGGACGTCGTGTTCCTGAATGAGCTGCTGTCTTGACTAAACAACATCAACATTAACTCCGCCCACAATGATCACCTGGATCCATGTTTTCCTCTCTAGAAGCCTAAAGGCACTTATCAAAAATTCAAACCTAAAAATGTTTTCTGTATCGACAGTGAAGGCGTGGAATCAATGGAAATTATATCGGCATGTGTTTTAAGGTCATTTAGATGTGAAGTTATCTAAATATATTATTTATTTCAACATTGCACCACCATTAGCGTAAGTTTAGCTATGATGCTAATTAGATCCATGAGGCTCTGAAGGAATGAAGCAGATTACTTTATTAATGCTGCTATTTCTCAAACTGAGTGGAAATAAATGGTTTTGAATGAACATTACAGCTAAATACTGAAAAAACTCCTTCACTGCAAAGTTTTATTCAATATGAAATCAATTCAAATTAAATCACACATTTTTATATTTTCAGTTGAACATTAAAATTTCCTTCACTTTTCTAGGAGCCTTTGGCTCCTGTTTTACAATAAAATATTTTATTGTAAATAATTATTTATTCATCAATATTTATATATTATTCTTTGTAATCTGAAATAATCCTATAATTCAGAGTTATCAAATACATGCACAGACTTTTCCATTTCTAAATGTTGCTAAAAAGCCTGAAATTACCCAAATTAGAAATAACTTGTAGAATTTTGGTCACATGTTGTCTATTCTGATATGCAGAAAACATAAGCAATGCTACATATTTGTTTTTACTGCAGAATTTAGCTCAGTTATGATTATTTATGGTCCATTGCTCACTTCCATGAAGAAGGCGTAGTTCACCCTCCGACCACTAGATGGAACCACAGCCATTCTGACTATGAGAGAAAGTCGCAGCAATAGTCATACATTTATATCCCTCCCTTTTGCATAAATGTTTATTTTTAATCTAATAAAAAATTAGGCTCAGAACCTCTGAAAATGTTTAGCTCCTAAAGTTCTGATCCGTTTCATTTGGACCAGTACCAGGGAGCCGAGGACAGAGCCCTGAGGTCCACACCCCAAAATGCCTCTTACCGTTCAGAGAGTTATGCTCCGGTTCTGGTTCCTCTGCCACGAGCCCTGAGGGTTCAGAGACCGTTTCAGCTGCTGGTTCTGGTCCGGACTCATCCACCTTCTCAACTTCTGGTTCAGTCTCTGGCTGTTGGGCCACTTCAGGTTCTGGTTCTGGGTCAGAAACCTTAACTGGTTCTGGGACAGAATTGGGTTCTGGAGCTGCAGCTGATTCTGGTTCTGGTACAACAGATGAGTCCACTAGAGTCTTGATCGTCACTGGTTCTGGTTCTGGAACAGATTCTACACCTTTTAATGTTTCATGGACAAGTTTCTGAACTGCTGTTGGTTCTGGGGAAAGTTTCCCCACATTCCTCTTGACTGGTTCAGGTTCTTTAGCTGGTTCTGGTTCTATAGCTGGTTCAGGTTCTTTAGCTGGTTCAGGTTCTTTAGCTGGTTCAGGTTCTTTAGCTGGTTCTGGTTCTTTAGCTGGTTCTGTCACAGGTACTGAAACTTCTAATGGTTCTGGAGATGATTCTTGTATTTTGTTTGGTTCTGGAAAAGGTTCTTGAGCTGGTGCTTGTTTGATGACTGGCTCTGGTAGCTTCACTGGTTCCGGTACCATCACTGGTTCTGGAGCGGGTTCTGGTGCCGCCTGGAATGAAGGACAGTTAGCAGACAGTTAGCATCAGACACAGTGGCAGCTACTCGATATTAGCGGTTTGCTTTATCACCTGAAATAGAAACCAGAGAGTGGGTTCTGACAGATCCAGACCCGTTTGTACTCGTGTTTGGATATCAGCCACTTCCAGAACCAAAATATGTAGCTGGAAGTAACTGGATTTAGATCAGGTATTGGATCATGTAGAGGCTTACCACCATAATGACGGGAGTCCCAGCAGGGAGCCAGGAGGAACCCCGGATTCTGAACTCAGGTTCTGACCGGTAACGGGCCTCCGGACAGAACCGCTGTACCGGTCTGTACAGTTTTTAAGGCAGAACTTAAGGATTCAAAACTGATTTATTTTGTTTTAAAAATGCGACCCGTTCTGAGGTCAGAACTGGACCGGGTTCTGACTTCCAGAACGTCTCTGAGGATCATCTGTTGCTCCTCCAACTAAAACCGTCTCCTTTCCTCTGACATGTCTTCTGTTCAGAACCGGGTCTCCCTGCTCAGAACTGGACCGGGCCTCCCTGCTCAGAACCGGGCCCCCCTGCTCCGTCGGACCGCTGCAGCTGTCGGCATCCTTCAGGAAGTGCCGAGTTGGAGCATTTTGGAATCTAAGCCGATCCGATTTCCAGCTCAGAGCTGCAAACAGAACTTCAGTTGAACAATAAATCTTCCTGGTCCAGTTTTAGACTGGATCCAGATCTGGGATGGGTTCCTCCCTCCAGTCTAGGTCGGTCCAGATGGGTCCAGACGGAACCAGGAGGGAAGCGGTGGGATTAAGTCACCTGGGCGTTTTAGCGGCCGTCTGCTGCTCTAATCCCAGAAACCTTCTGTCTGATTCCTCCGCTTCCCCTCATGACCTTTGACCCTTAGCCTGCTAACTGAGGCCTGATGGACTTCAGACGGTTCGACCTGTCATTGCTGATGTCTTTCTGCCCTGGCGTTGTGCTGCAGATCATCTGGTTCTTGTTTTACCGTTAAATCTGTGGAGCCAGATTCTGACAATGAGCTGAGAACCAGATGAAACATGACATGAATGACATCCACAACAGGAAATGACATAACGCTGTACTCCTTCCTTTTCATAAGGAGTTGAATCTAACCCCAACCCTAACCCTACCCCAGAAGCCAGAATCAAAACGTGTTGAGTTTATTAGTTTAGCTTCTTTCTGTTATATTATTAGTGGTGAAATAAGTGAACCTGCTGGAGCATAAAAGGCTCTTTTGAGTGAAAGGTGGCTCATCTCTGGCTCGACGCAGCGTCTTTGTTCTCAGCCGCCGCCGTTTCTGATGGAGCCGCTTCTCCGCCTGACTTCTCCCAACGATTCGGCAGCAGCAGGCGGGGGTGGAGGCTGAGGTCACCGCAGGGTCAGGGTCAGCCCAGCCACTTTGGAGAGCTGGTGAGCGTCCAGCAGCAGCTGAGGCGCCGTCGGTTGGCGGGTCAGAACCGGAACCAGCTCAGAGGAAATACCATCAGAGAGGATTAAACCGACACGACTGCTGCTGAAACATCCATCCATCTTCTTCCGCTTATCCAGGGTCGGGTCGCGGGGGTAGCAGCTTCAGAAGGGAGGCCCAGACCTCCCTCTCCCCAGCCTCTTCCAGCTCCTCCGGGGGAATCCCACGGCGTTCCCAGACCAGCTGAGAGACGTAGTCCCTCCAGCGTGTCCTGGGTCTTCCCTGGGGCCTCCTCCCGGTGGGACGTGCCCGAAACACCTCACCAGGGAGGCGTCCAGGAGGCATCCTGACCAGATGCCCGAGCCTCAACTGGCTCCTCTCGATGTGGAGGAGCAGCGGCTCTACTCTGAGTCCCTCCCGGATGACCGAGCTTCTCTCTCTAAGGGAGAGCCCAGCCACCCTGTGGAGGAAACCCATTTCGGCCGCTTGTATCCGAGATCTTGTTCTCTCAGTGATGACCCAAAGCTCACGACCATAGATGAGGGTAGGAACGTAGATCGAACGGTAAATCGAGAGCTTCGCTTTTTGCTCAACTCTCTCTTCACCACGATGGACCGGTAGAGCGCCGCTTCACGGCAGACGCTGCGCCAATCCGCCTGTCGATCTCCCGCTCCCTTCTTCCCTCATTCGTGATCCCAGAGATACTTGAACTCCTCCACTTGAGGCAGGACATCCCCCCGACCCAGAGAAGGCACTCTACCCTTTTCCGGCTCAAGACCACGGCCTCGGATTTGAAGGCACTGATCCTCATCCCGGCCGCTTCGCACTCGGCTGCGAACCGCTCCAGCGAGAGCCGCAGATCACGTCCTGATGGAGCCAACAGGACCACATCATCCGCAAAAAGCAGAAATGGATCCTAAGGCCACCAAATCGGATCCCCTCAACACCTTGGCTGGTCTGGAGATTCTGTCCATGAAAGTACTGAACAGAATCGGTGACAAAGGGCAGCCCTGGCGAGTCCAACCCTCACTGGAAACGAGCCCGACTTATTGCCGGCAATGCGGACCAGACTCCGACACCGGTCATACAGGGACCTGACAGCCTGTATCAAAGGGCCCGGTACCCTTTGATACGGGAACCCCCCACTGGGATCCCCGAGGGACACGGTCGAACGCCTTCTCCATGTCCACAAAACACATGTGGACCCATTGGGTGAACTCCCAGAACCCTCCAGGACCCTGCTGAGGGTGTAGAGCTGGTCCAGTGTTCTACGACCAGGACGAAAACCAC
Organism: Poeciliopsis retropinna; assembly: GCA_010277075.1. NCBI lineage: Eukaryota > Metazoa > Chordata > Actinopteri > Cyprinodontiformes > Poeciliidae > Poeciliopsis > Poeciliopsis retropinna. Next base: position 403,227 of record VMRM01000035.1, on the reverse strand, counting down.
TCTGCTCTTCCTGAATCTGAGGTTCGACTATCCGACGGACCCTCCTCTCCAGGACCCCTGAATAGACCTTGCTAGGGAGGTTTAAGACTGTGACCCCTCTATAATTGGAGCACACCCTGCGGTCCCCCTTTTTGAACAGGGGGACCACCACCCCAGTCTGCCAATCCAGGGGTACTGCCCCCGATGTTGATGCGATATTGCAGAGTCGGGTCAGCCAACACAACCCTACAACATCCAGAACTTTAAGGAACTCCGGGCGAATCTCATCCACCCCCGGGGCCCTGCCACCGAGGAGCTTTTTAACCACCTTGGCAACCTCGTCCCCAGAGACTGGAGAGACCGACCCAGAGTCCCCAGGTTCAGCTTCCTCAATGGAAGGCATGTTAGTGGGATTGAGGAAGTCTTTGAAGTATTCTGCCCACCGACCCACAAGTCGAGGTCAGCAGCACACCATCCCCACTATAAACAGTGTTGGTGCTGCACTGCTTCCCCCTCCTGAGATGCCGGATAGAGGACCAGAATCGCCATGAAGCCATGCAGAAGTCTTTCTCCATGGCCTCTCTAAACTCTTCCCACGCCCGAGTTTTGCCTCAGCAACCACCCGCGACGCATCCCACTTCACCTGCCTGTACCTATCAGCTGCTTCCGAAGTCCCACAGTCCAAAAGGCCCGATAGGATTCCTTCTTCAGCCTAACAGCATCCCTCACCGAAGGTGTCCACCAACGGGCTCGAGGGTTGCCGCCACGACAGGCACCGACAACCTTGCGACCACAGCTCTGATAAGCCGCCTCAACAATGGAGGCACTGAACACGGTCCACTCAGACTCACATCCCCCGCTGCTGAAACATGCTACCCTTAAAGCTTTGAGAAAACAACTGAAAAAATTACTGCGTTAGAATTTATCTTGAAAAATCACCTTAGGGGAAGCTAAGAGCGCTAAATGTTTTCAAAGTTAGCAGAAATGGCAAAATACTAAGCTGTCAGTGGATTAGCAGAGGAGCAAAATCAGGAAGTTTCTCTATTTGGGTCTGAAGAGTTTGACTCTCCCAACAGAACCTCAGAACCTGCAGGAGGAAAAACTGGGTCAGAGTGTCAAATATGACAGGATCCAACAGAGAGGAGCAGCTGCTGCCGACGTTTCCTCCAGACGTCCAACATGTTGGCAGGATGGAGAACCTTCTGGTTCCAGGGAGGGTAAAAACACGCTGCTGATGCCATCTGGCCGACCCGCTGCTTTATCTGCCTCGGCCTTATTTAGGCTGCAGAGGCCCGAGGCGGAGCCTGCAACCGGGTTGCAGCAACGCAGCAACACGGCAACCCTGCAGCAGAGAGCTGCTGAGCCGTAAATCTGACCAGGAATCTGGAGCCGCCCGGAAAACAGCAGCACATTTCCCACAGAACCGCCGACCAGACAGAACCTGCTGCTGGCCTCAGTTCTCTGAAGAGTTTGGACCGGACCCGGTTCTGGTTCTGGGAGCTGCATCAAGCCAAAAATCAAAACAGCTGAGCTGAGAGAACAACCCGCCTGTGTTCTGCTGCACAAACAGCCTTTATGGAGCCACTGTAAGTGGATCTGCAGCTGCTGCAAGTTTCACAGCACAGAAGTCGGCCCAGAGGGGGGCGGGGCCACAGGGGGGGCCCAGGAACCGTGGACCCATGGACCGGGCTTCTGA